>JAJPUD010000266.1:177660-263863 GCA_023553655.1 Myrmecobius fasciatus | reverse complement strand
CCAAGCTTTTCCTTTCCTTCCCCCCACCCCCCACCCCTAGATGACAGGTAATCTAATACATGCTAGATAGGATAAATTATATGACAAGTACAATACATGTATACATATCTATACAGTTATCTTACTGCACAAGAAACATCAGATCTAGAAAGAGAAGAAGAAAAAAAACAACCTAAGAAGGAAAACAGAATGCATGGAAATATTCACAGAAAGCGTTAAAATGCTGTGTTGTGGTTCACTCTCAGTTCCCACAGGCCTCTCTCTGGATGTATATGACTATCTTCATCGCAGAACAACTGGTTTGAATCACATCATTGTTGAAGAGAACCATGTCCATCAAAATTGATCATCGTATAGTCCTGTTGCTGTGTATAATGTTCTCCTGGTTCTGCTGATTTCACTCAGCATCAGTTCATGCAATCTCTCCAATCCTCTCTGAAATCCTCCTGTTGGTCATTTCTTACAGAACAATAATATTCCATAACATTAATATACCATAATTTATTCAGCCATTCTCCAATTGATGGGCATCTTTTCAATTTCCAGTTTCTTGCCACCACAAAAAGGGCTGCCACAAACATTTTTGCACATGTGGGTCCCTTTCCCTCCTTAAAAATCTCTTTGGGATATAGGCCCAGGAGAAACACTGCTGGGTCAAAGGGTATGCACTGTTTGATAACTCTTTGAGCATAGCTCCAAATTGCTCTCCAGAATGGTTGGATCCGTTCACAGTTCCACCAACAATGTATCAGTGTCCCAGTTTTCCCACATCCCCTCCAACAGCTATCATTATCATTTCCTGTCATTTTAGCCAATCTGACAACACCTCCATTTTCTAATCTCTTTTTCTTATTTCTGTATTGGGTAACATAGGTTTCTATACACAATTGAGTGTGTATTTCTTTTCTTTTCTTTTTTAACCAATTCTGATGTGAGTGAGGTTCAAGTATTGCCCACTCTGTCTCATTTCCCTTCTATAATAAAAGTTCCTTGTTGTACATCTCTCTTATGTGAGAAAAATTTCCTGTTTCTACCTCTTCCTTCTCCCAGTGTATCCCTCTTTCTCACTCCTTCATTTTTGGGAGATTATTTCAGTATAATCAAATCATCTCCATGCCTTTGATCTATGTAAACTCCTTTTAACTGCCCTAATGATGACAATGTTTTTAAAAGTTACCTGAATCATCTCCCCCTACAGAGATGTAAATAGGTTAAACTTTATGAGTCTTTTGTGATTTCTCTTTCGTGTTTTCAGCACAAGCTATACCTATTGCTAGTAATGGATCCCCCGTCATCTCTTTCTGACCAGTTGCCTGAACCCCTTACCTTCTCTAGGCTGAGGCTCCCAAAATTGCTGCTGTTGATAGTCCCTTCTGCTGCCACCCTCTGTGTGTATGCTCTGGACAGACCTCCACCTTAGTGTTACAGACCCCTCTTGTGGACCTCCCAAGTTTTCTTAGATCAGAAAAATGTCTCACTCTGAGATTTTATTAGCTGTGTCATTCAAATATTTGATTTGAGATGTTATTTTAAAATTGCTTAGTGGGGGCAACTAGATGGGGCAATGGATAGAGCACCAGCCTTAAAGTCAGGAGGACCTGAGTTCAAATCCAACCCCAGACACTTAATATTCCCTAGCTGTGTGACCCTAGGCAAGTCACTTAATCTCAATTGCCTCAGGGAAAAAAAAGCAATTTTTTGAGACAGCAACTGAGTTACTATCTCTAATCTCCCATCTTCGGTCAATCTCCATACCACCCCCTCCACATACAGAAATGCATTTGATTCAAAAAAAAAAAAAGATAAACAGTTAGTTGCCTTTGCAAATGGCTAAAATACAGCCTTGCCTTAAGACAAAAGGAAAAATGCTTTTTTTTTTCAGAAGGACTAAAAGTATTTTAATGAGTTATTTTCAAGAGTGCCTACTTATATTCTTGGACTATAACTATTAGCCAAAATGACCATACTGATATTATACCATATTGATGATATTAAATATGATTTCCTAATTTTTTAATGATTCAAATGACTCATTTGACTGTCTTTTTTCTTGTTCATAGTTTATTTTATGCTGTTTGCCTCCTTGTCCTCAAAAAGTGCTCAGATAGACATTTTAATTCTTATCCTGCCTGCAGTGATGTAGGCCATTAATATGTGTGTCTGTATATGTGTATATGTGTAACATATATATTACATATATACATATATGTAATATATATGTGTGTGTGTGTAGAGAGAGAGAGAGAAAGAGGTGTGTGTATCCAAATTAATTTAGTGGAAACACTAAAACGTTTATGCTTTTAAAATTTTAACAGGTCTGTGTTTTTGCCATTAAAAAGATTAATCGGGCAGGATGTCTTTAATCAATAGACAAGTCAATTGAGTCACACAAAAGACCAAATAATAGTGTTGTAACTTTAAAAAATTCTCTGACTTTTGCTTGCCTTTTATAAGCATGAAAAAAAAATCAAAAGCAGTAAAAACTTATATTATTTTTGTCAGTAGCCCTTTTCATAAAATGTTGTGAAAACAATCTCTCTAAGAAGGAAGCAACATACTGAGCAACAAGCCTCAATTTCAGGAAGTTCATTTTTTCCCTTGGCTTCCAGCCCAGTGTCATCAGAACTAATTAAAAACAGAGCCACGCTGGTATGAGGCTCAGTGTTTGGGCTTTTCAATAACAGAGTAGCAAACCAGGGGGATGTCTAATGAGAATAGTTTCTGAGTTTGTTTTGTAGCATTGGGCAACTATGTCAATTACTGGAACTGCAGCTCAGGGCCAGCACCCATGCTGAGATGTGAAAGAATGTTATTGCAGTGCAGATTGAGCGACTGCTTTGATACATGCGATATGCATGTCACTTGGATGCTGTTGCTGTGCCTTGGCTCTTGACTGAATCAGAAGAGACTAGTGTCACCTTGCTCCTCTTCTCTGAGCCCAGATCAAATGTCATAGACCTGGATTTCAAATGAATCTGTAGTTGGGCTCCAGTCAAAAAATAAATAAAGTCAGGATTCTGGGTAGGAATAATAACACCTTATGGTTTTAGAGAAATTTTAAGATTAAATCAGTCAATCAACAAGCATTTATTAAGTATGTTGTAAGGCATTGTGGTAGGAGTGAGGTAGTACAATGGATAGAGCACAGGATCTGGGGTCTTTCTGACAGTTTGCATTTGTTCTCAGACATTAGCTGTGTGATATTGGGCAAGTCACTTAACCCTATTTGCCTCAGTTTCCTCATCTGTAAAATGAGCTGGAGAAGAAAATAGCAAACCATTACAGTATCTTTGCCAAGAAAACCGCCAATGAATTATGAAGCATTAGACATGACTGAACAATACCAGAGCATTGTGGTAGGTGCTGAAAATACAAAAGAGTGACAATTCCAGTCTTTAAGGAGTTTTCATTCTATTAAACCAGGTAAGTGGACTATCTTGGGTATATGTTAATGTCACCAACCTGGGTAAATGATAACTAGTATTATTTTATTTGGTGTCACTCAAATTCTCTCTTCCCTTTTCCTTTTTTTTTTTTTAAGATTTGGTAAAATTTCAGAATTTTTTTAGAAATGGAGGCTGAATTTTAATATAAGCAATAGACTAAATAACTATTGTTATCATTTTCTATTCCTGATAACACAGAATTGCTGTGAAATGCATATATATGCATATATTAAAAAGAATTTTTATTTTGTCATTTGCATTATTTTATTGATATCTTTTCATTTTTAAAACAAAGAACAATTTAATGCTTAAAACTCTGGAAGTAGATACAGAAATTACTAAAATATGATTCTCATCAATGACATGTAACCTAGTAGAAACATAAAATATGTAACTAACAGCTAATTCATGTTATATATAGTAAATGACATAAGGGATTAAACAAGTGGAATGGGAATTCCACAAGAGTGAAAACATTCAACTAGATGGATAATGAGAAGATTCATGAGAGAGAACTCTACTGATATATATGTATGTGTTTGTATATATATATGTGTATAAATATATATACACACATACACACACACATATATATATATTATATAAACAGAGGTATATAACATATCTTTAGATATCTATTAATTAGCTTGTGACTTTAGTCCTGAAATAAACCAAACAAAATCACTATAATCTGTTTACCTTAATCCATTGAAGAAGAAAATGACAAACTTTGCAGTATTTTTTAAAGAAAACTCTATGGACACTATGATTCATGGGATCATAAAGAGTTGAACATGACTGAACAACAATAAAGAAGTTCAAAGAGGTAGATATGAGGAGGAAGAATTTTCTGTGCATTGGATAGAATTTTTCCCAAAAATTTAGTTGGAAGAAGACATGTTGTATATGTGGCGAGGAGAACAGATTGGCTGAAATGTAATGTATATAAAGGGGAACAATGTGGAATGAGACTGGAAAAGTAGGCTGGAATCCCATGGTAAAGAACTTTAAATGCCAAACACTGATATTTTGGGTTTCAGTGAACTTAAATGGATCAAAATGAGTGAATTTAATTCAGATGATCATTACATATAATACCATAGGTAAGATTTCCTTAGAAGAAATGGAATAACCTTTATAATCAATAAAAAGGGGAGAAACATTACTGTGGCAAGTCTCAAAATGACTGAATATCTGATGGAATCCAAGGCAAACTATTCAGCATCATAGTAATGTAAGTCTATGCTCCAAACACTGATGCCAAAAGGCCAAAGTTGATCAGCTCTATGAAAATCTACAACATCTTTTAGAAATGATACCCCCCAAAAAGACAGCACATTCATCATACTAGGTTGGAATGCTCAAGTAGGAAATCAAGAGATAATTGAAGTAACAGGCAAGTTTGACCTTGGAATACAATGTGAAAACAGGGCAGAGACTAATAGAGTTTTATTGTAATAACTCTCTAGTAATAACAAATACTTTGTCAATAAAATAAAAGTTGATTGTGCACATGGACATCATCAGATAGTCAATAGAGAAATCAGAATGATTATGTACTTTGCAACCAAAGCTGAATACAGAAACTGTAGACAGTCAGTTAAAATAAAATATAAAGCTGACTGTGGCTCAGATCATGAGCTTCTTATTGCAAAATTCAGACTTAAATAGAATAAGGTAGGGACAATCAAATCAAATATGTATGATGTAAATAATATCCTTTATAAATATGAATTGAAAATGATGAATAGATTCAATGAATTGAATCTAATAGATAGAGTTCCTGGTAGATAAAATTCCCAAGATTGCAATATTGTACAGAAGGCAGCAACAAAAATATTCCAAAAGAAAAAGAAGAGTTAGAAAGCAAAGTGATTGTCTGTTGAAGCTTTACAGTTAGCTGAGGAAAGAAGAAAGTTGAAAGATAAAACGGAAAGGGAAAGATGTGCTTGATTGAATGTAGAATTCCAAACAAATTCCCTCAGTGAGAGGAGATAAGAAGGTTTTCTTAAATGAGCAATGCAAAAAAATGGAAGAAAATATCTGAATGGGAAAGAGAATCCTTCAAGAAAATTAGAAATAACAAGGGAACATTTTATGCAAAAATGGATATGATAAAAGGCTAAATTTATAAGGATTTCACAGAAGTAAAGAAGAGATTAAGAAAAACTGGCAATAACATAAAGAAGAAAAATACAAGGAAGATCTTAATATCACTTATATCAATAATGGTGTGGTTACTGATCTAGAGCCAGACATTCTGGAGAATGAAGTTAGGTGGCCCTTAGGAAGCATTGCTAACACTATGGCTAATGGAGATGATGGAATTCCAACCAAGCTATTTAAAACCTTAAAGATGATGTTATTAAAATTCTATGCTCAATATGCCAACAAATTTGGAAAATATAACACTTGCCACTGGATTGGAAAATATCAGCTTATGTCCCAGTCCTAAAGAAGGTAAATGCCAAGGAATATTCAAATTACCAAACAATCATCCTCATTTCACAAGTCAGCAAATTTATGCTAAAGATTCTGCAATCTAGGCTTCACCAATATGTGAACAAAGAATTATCCGAAGAACTGGCTGATTTTCAAAGAGAAAGAGGAACTAGAGACCAAATTGCCAACATTCTCTAGATTATGGAAAAAGCAAGGGAGTTCCAGAAAAAAACTACTTATGCTTCATTGACTCTACTAAATAAAATTTTTGACTGTGTAGATAATAATAAAATGTGATAAGTTCTCAAAAAGATAAGAATACCAGACATATTTATCTCTTGAGGAACCTGTATGCAGGCCAAGAAGCAACAGTTAGTCAAACATGCAACAACTTAATGCTTTAAGATTGAAAAAGGATCATGACAAGGCTGTATATTGTCACCTTATTTAATGCATGTGCAGAATACATCATGTAAAATGCAAAACTGGGTGAACTGAAAGCTGGAATTCAGGCTTTCAGGAGAAATCTCAAATATGCAGATGCATTCTGATGCAGAAAGTGAAGAGGAATTAAGAAGTCTCTTGATGAGTCCTCTTGAAAGAGGAGAGTATAAAAACTGGCTTGAAGCTCAACCCCAAAAAAGATAAAATCTTGGCAAACTGGACCCATCACTTCCTGAAAAATAGAGGAGAAGAAATGGAAGCAATGTCATATTTTATATTTTTGGGCTCAATGATCACTACAGATGATGACTACAACCATGAAATTAAAAGATGCTTGCTCCTGGCAAGGAAAGATATGGCAAATTCGGACAACATACTATAAAGCAGAGATATCACCTTGCCAACAAAGGTTCACATATTCAAAGATATAGTTTTTCCAGTAGCAATGTATAGCTGTAAAAGTTGGACTATAAGAAAAGCTGAGCACCCTAGGATTGATGCTTTCAAACTGTGAAACTAAAAAAGACTTTTGAAGAGCCCTTGGACAGAAAGGAGTTCAAATAATACTTAAAGAAATTAATTTAGAATATTCACTAGAAGGTCAAATCCTGAATCTTAAAATACTTTGGCCACATAATGAGAAGATGAGACTTATTGGAAAGGACCCTGATGTTGGGAAAGATTGGAAGAAAAAGGAAAAAAAAAGGAATTGCAGAAGATGGGTAAAGAGTACATGGAAATAATGAACATGAATCTGAAAAGAGTTCAAGAAATAATGGAGGATAGAAGGGACTGTCATGTCCATGAAGTTAAGAGGAGCCAGACATGACAACAATTAAACTAAAGCAATAAGTGTATGGAAGATGAGTTGGAGAAGAGAGAAAGTAGATGGAAGAAGACCAATTAAGCTTCTTTTTGAACTCTTCAGGCAAAAAGTATAAAGGTCTGAATTGGCATATTGTATAGTAAGTAGATGGGAACAAATATGAGAGATATAGAAGTACAATTGACAAATTTTGGTAACTCTTGGAATGTGGCCTATGGGAAAATAAGAGTGAAGAGTCAAATTTAATCAACTTTGCTTTAACCTGGGGATTATAGTGCCCTCTATAGAAAGAGGGAAATATCACCCCTCCTATAAAAGGAGGGATAAATTTAGGAATAAGTATGTTGAGTTCTGTTTTGGACATATTGAGTATGAGATGACTATGGGACATATAGTTCAAGAGGTCTAGTTGGCACTAAAAGATACTTAACGGAACTAATGAAAAAGTTGAAGGCTGAGTATATAGATTTTGAGATCCCTTGCATAGAAATAATTAATTGGATCCATGAGATCTTATAGGATCACAGAAAGAAAGTTAGAAAGTGGGTCATGGATAGTAATTCAGCAAAATTAGTCTCCTTTTATTTATTTTCATGACACTTCACTGTTGTTAGTCTGATACAGAGGAAGAAAACCACAACAGTGAAGTGTCATGAAAAACAGAGAGAATAACTATAGTAGAAGTTGGCAAACTACAGCCTGTTGTCCTGTAACTATTTGTTTTAACAACCCAAGCTAAGGACACTTTTTTACATTTTTAAATATGATAAAATTTATTTTTAAAATTTAAAACCATTTTTAGCTCTGCTGGTCTGGATTTGGCATACAGGCCATAATTTGTGAACCCTTGCTCTAGAAGGAAGGAAAGAATTATCAGCAGTGTCCTATGCTGTCAAGAGGTCAAGAAAGATGAGGACAGAAGCATGAAGACTTGAGAAAAGGCCATTGGATTTAGAGAGAAAGAGATCACTGTTGACTTTCCTGAGAGCAGTGTCTGTTAAGTGGTGGGACAGAGGTAAGTTTAGGATTGAGAAAGAAATGAGTGGCAGCTGTGAATGTGTAGACAAGGATTGTGTATAGAGTTTTTCCTAGGTTTACAAAGCACTTTTATAACATTACCCAGTGAGGTAGGGAGTACCTGAATTATTTTTTTTATTATTAATACTTTTTATTTGCAAAACACATGTATGGGTAATTACTAAACGTTAACCCTTACAAAGCTTTCTGTTACAAATTTTTCCCCCCTATCCCCCACCCCTCCCCTAGATGGCAGGATATCCACTATATGATAATTATGTTAGAATACTTAAGTCGAATATATGTATAGTTATTGCCACACATCATTTTTTTTGTTCAGGAGAAATCGTATCTATAAGAGAGAATAATCCGATAAAGGAAATACAATGCAAGCAAACATCAATAGAGAACATGAAAATGTTATGTTGTGGTCCACATTTCACATCCCTCACTCTGAGTGTATATGGCCTTCTTCACTGCACAATTGTAATTGGTTTGAAGCATTTCATTGTTGAAGAGAGTCATGTCCATTAGAACTGATCCTCATATAGGAGTACCTGAATTATTAACCCCATTTTACAGATGAGAAAGGAAATTGAGGCTTTAGAGGGATTAAGTGATTTTGCCTAGGGTGATATAGCTATTAAAGGTAGAGCTGGAATTTGGAAACAAGTCTTCCTTGAGTGTTCTTTTGGGAACTCTTTCCATTATATCACATAACTACTGAAAAGTCTCTAATTTATAGAACCATCATGGGGTAGAATGAAAGAGAAAATAAGAAATAACTAACTTGTACACATCTGGCTAATTCAGATATATCCACTAAATTGACCTTAGGCAATTTTTTTTTACTATAATATTTTTATTTTCTATCGTTCCCCTTTCTTCAATCTGTCACTCACCAAAAAGGTGATTTTTGTTTTTTTCTATTCAAATTCATTTCAGAATATGTATTTTTTCCTTCTCTAATAAACTATCTCTTTGACAAAGATTAAAAAAGAAAAAGGAAAAAGGATAGTTCAGCAAAATTAACCAACTCATTCTATCTGAAAATATTATATACTTATAGCCCCACAAACCTTTCAGCTTCATTTTATTGCTCTTTATGTTTTTAATGTTGTAGACACTGTGTATATAGCTTTCCTGGATCTTTTATTTCTCTTTATATCAGTTCACATAAGACTTTTTTTGTGCTTCTTTGAATTCTTTAAATTTTAATTTCTCAGAGTGCAATAATATTCCATTACATTTGTACACCACAACTTGTTTAATCATTTTCAATTGATGGAAACCTAATTTGTGCATAGTTCTTTGTTACAAAAAAAAGTACTACAGGGAATATTTTGTAATACATGGGTCTTTTTTAACCTTTGATCCCCTTGGAATATAAGCCTACAATTGGTACATTGGGATATCTTGGTCAAAGATCTGGACCTTTTACACACTTTTAAAAATAAGAATTCAAAATTGTTTTCCAATTAACAATTCCAACAAAATATGGACACTAAAATTTCTTTCAGTGCTCAAATTCTTTGATTAGCTATAATCTCTCCAACATTGATGGTTCCTGTCTTTTGTTACCTTTACCAGCTTGATGTATTTTAGTGAAATTTCAGAGTTGTTTTAATGTTCATTTCTCTTATTATTAGTGATTTAGATAATTTTTTCATATAACTATAGATAATTTGCAGTTCTTTTGAGAACTGCATTTATATCCTTTGATTATACTCCTTCCTTTGAAGAAAATATTTTTCAACTTTTAAAACATTAAAAAATGTCCTGATATCTATGAGTGAGCTTCCCTTTAATGAAAAGAAATATAGTTAAAGAAAAACAACTAACAAAATAATCATATCTGGAAGTGTATGCAATATCTTGCCCATATAGTGTACTACCACTCTACAGAAAAGAAAGAAATGCATTTCTTATTCATTTGAAATATATTGGTTAGCTTTTTAAAATGCTATTTTGATTTTCATTATTATAGTTCTTAATTGCTCTCCAAATTTTGCTTTCTTCCTTAGTTCATGCAAGTCTTTCCATGTTTCTGTGAATTCTTGAGGTAAGATTTATGTGCTCTACCTTCCAGCAAAACCAGTTTATCCACGTTTTCTTGGACATGACATTCCATTTCCCATTTCTGTTTCTTTGTAAAGACCATCATTTAATTCTGGAATAATCTCCTTCACCTCTGTCTCTTAGAGTCACTAATTTCCTTCATTTTCTTCTGTGGTAAAACAACCTATTCTGATTCTTCTCAGCTGCCATTGCTCTTCCTGGTTCATTATCCTATATATATATATATATATATATATATATATATATATATATATATATATATATATATAGTAGTTCATTTTTGTATGTATGTATTGTTTTATTCCATTAAAGTATAAAGACCTGGAAGGCTGTTACTGCTTTGTTTACATTTCCGCAATACCTACAGAGTTCTTGGGCACATAGAAGGTGTTTATTGAGTATTTAATGAACAAATGTCAAGCTTTTGACAGACTTAGCAGTTTAGATGAACTATATATGTTAATGTCACCAACCTGGGCAAATGATAACTATGATTATTGCATTGGTACCACCCAAATTTTTTCTTCCTACCTTACTCCCATTTCTATTAAACATATATTCCCAACATGTTTCTTTTCTCTTGGAATAGTTTTTCAGAAATGGAGACTTAACTTTAATATAAGTAATAGAGTAGATGACCTTTGTTATCATTTTTTACTCCTGCTAATACAGAATTGCTGATGAAATATAAATATGTATATATTAAAAGGAATTTTTATTTTGTCATTTGCATTATTGACATCTATTCATTTAAAAAATAAACAATTTAATGTTTAACACTCTGGAAGTAGGTAGATACAGAAATTATTAAAATATGGTTCTCATTAATAACTTGCAAACCCGGGAGAAAATATAAAAAATGTAACTAACAGATAATAAATGCTAGATATAGTAAGTGCCATAAGGGTATTAATCAAGTGAAATGAGAATTCCACAAGAGTGAAAACATTCACCTAGATAGATCAAGGGAAGATTCATGAGAAAGAAAAAACCCTACTAATATATACCAATAAATATTATAGTGGTATAAAACATACCTATAGAGTATATATTAATTAGCCTGTGACTTTAGTCCTGAAATAAAATAAATAAAAACACTAAACCAAATTTGGAATTTTAAGAAAGGAAAAAAATTATTAATAATATCATTAACAATTTCTATTTTCCTTGGACCATTTTGAAATTTGACATCTGCGTGTCAAGTAACAAAATCATCAAAGATAGACAGTGAGGAAAGAACATGCATTTTTAAGAAGCACAACTCCAGTATGTCTTATAGAGGCATAGAAGTACATATGTTCTTGAAGTCTCTGCTAGTGGAACATAAGCTCTGTAAGATCATATTCAGAAAGACTTTGAATATTGGCCTGATGCCAGACTGAGTGTTTGTTTTCCTAGAACCTGCCTAGCTAAGTTGGAAGAGGTATCACTAGAGAGAAGGTTGGTGAAGGCCATGTTTTTGGCCGTAGCAGCTCATTAAACTGTCTAAGGTATGGAGAGCTTGTGATCTCTGTGGGTAGACAGAGAAACCACACAGATGAAATCATGGATCTTTGAAGTCTGAAAGTAAATTCATAGCTCAGTCTGATTACCACAGTAGCATTCCTTTTAGATTAGACGTGGAAACTACTAATATTATGAGGTTCAACTCCCCTACTTTGTGCTTTGTGTCTTTTGCCTTGTTAGTTCAAATCTTATAGTTCTGGCTTTCTCAGACCCACTTGAATACAACAAGAAATTTAGGAATTTAATGTTTGCTTTTTACAGTAACTGATTACAATCTTGAAAATAACAGGTTTACCTTCTCTTTGTGTTCTTTAAATGTCTATTGACACTGGGAGTAAGACAGCTTGACCTAAATGGAACCAGTGTTTAAATATATCTTAGTAACACAAAGACAAATAGTGAAAAAAAGAAAACATTGATAATTTGAAGGCTCAGAAAGCCAAAAATTAACAAAAATTATGATGGTAGTAGTTCCAAAAAGCTTCTACTGCTTTCTCTGTATCTGTGGGCCTTGTGAAATAACATGGATATCTAAGGAGAGATAAAAAAAAGGAAACCATAGTTTGATTGCATAGTTTCTCTAGATTTAAACAGAATAAGATTATGTAATCTACCTTTTATTTCTATGAATTATTCCTTTGATGGAAAGTAAACTTTTGTGCTATATTGACTTATTAATAAAACATAAAAATTATCAATATGAAAAATTCCATTTGTCTTATGCTAATTAATCATAGGTCTCTTTTAATAGACATAATTTTTGTAATTATATATTTATTTTAAAATAATATTTATATACGTAATTATAATAATTTTTAATGAAGTGGACAAATGAGAACTGAATAAACTATCTTATTATATCCTACAGGTTGCAATTATAATTTATCCCCATAATATAAAAATATTTTGCTTTAACCAAGTCTTCTTGGTCAGTTATAAGAGAGTTGTATTCATTGAAGCAGGACTTTGAACTAGCAAAAGTAATAATTTGCTAGATATGGAGGATGGATATTATATGTTTTATGAAATTAAATTCCAAACTTCTGGATTCAATATGGAGCAGGCTATATGCATGTCAGCGTCAAAGTCAGAGGTTTCAAGAAGAAAAAATTTGAAAACAAATGTTTTCAAAATTATTTCAAGAGAAATAAAGGTGAGCAAATTACAATGAACCATGAAATATAGTGGTTTATATCTATGGTAGAATTATCCAATTGAAGCCTTATTTGGATTACATTAAAGGCACCTGACTAATTGGACCAACAAATGTACTGGTTTCTATCTAATTTATACTTTGCGTATAGTGCTAGACAGGGATGCCAAAAACACTTTAATCATCTTTGCAACATTTTTAATTATAGAAGGCCATTTTCTTCTTCCATGTATACACACACACACACACACACACACACATCTATATATATATACATATATGCTCTCTGAAAGTATCAGTAATATTTTATCTGGTCATGCTATCCCCATCCATATACAGCATTCATACACACACATCACATATTTGTGTAGAAGCACACAATGATGATATAACTAACTAAAGGAATTTTCTGTGTCAAACTGGGGGCTATTTCATGATCTGACTAGACAATATGCACATTTGTAAAGTGATAGCTCCCACAAAGGAGCAAAACTCAGAGGAAAGAGGCTGCCACCTCTCAGAATAAAAGAGAGTTTATATACAAAGCAGATGGAGATAGTGTTGTTGTTGATCAAGATAATGGAGTGCTTTCAATTTCCTTCTATGGCTCATTTTGTAGATGGGGAAACTGAAGCAAGTCAAGTTAAGTGACTTGCCCAGGGTCACACAGCTAGCAGAATAGCTCTATTTAGCATATTTGCACTAAAATCTTTGTATTAAATGTCACTAAAATCAGTACATAGTTAAATATAAATATTTGGGAATGGCAGAGGGAGAAATGATTTATTATTATAATATACATAGTATTCATTTCTAAATGGGAGGGAGAAATGCTAATGTAAAAGCATCAGTTGAATGCTACCATTGGTGAGTTATGCTTTGTTAATCTGTCTCTTAGAGGCAGTGCTTTCTCAGAACCTTTTTTTAATGAAACAGAGGCCTAAACATAATGAATAGTCTATTAGGCCTTTGCTATCAATTAATGTATAGAAATGCTCTAAATCACTAATAATTAGAAAAGTATAAATTAAAGCAATTTTAAGGTTCTATGTTATACTTACTGGGTTGATAAAGATTACCAAAAAAGAAAAAAGATTTAAAAAATGACAATTATTAGAAGGGCTTTCGGAAAATAGGTATATTAATGTGCTTCCTCTGGGACTAATGAACTGATCCAGTCATTCTAAAACACTTTGGAATTATGCCCCCAAAGTTACTACACAGTATATATCTTTTGACTCAGAAAAACCATTACTAAATTTATGCCCTAACGAGATCAAAGAAGAAGGAAAAGGACATATGTTTGAAAATTTGAAGAACTGAAAACATTAAGGAATACCTGTCTATTGACAGTTACTGGAGAATGGCTCAACAAATTAATGTAACAAATACATATGTATGTATTGTAAATTCTGTTGTGCCATAGAAAATACCAAATGGATGGTTTCAGAAAAACCTGGAAAGATCTATCTGAAATGATACTGAGTGAAGTGAGCCAACTTAGGAAAACAATTTAACAGCATTATAAAGAAAAACAACTTTGAAAGATTTGAGAATGTTTATCAATGTAATATGCAACTCTAATTCTAAATGAAAGAAGATGAAGAAGTCTGCTACCCACTTTTTTGACAGAAAGATGAGGAACTCAAGCTAGGGAATGTCATACATGTTTGAACATAACTACTGTGGGAATTTTTTTTTCTGACTATGCATTTTTGTTACATTTTTTCCCAATGGAAGGGGTGGGTTGAAGGACAAGAATATGGTAGTAAAAATAAAATAACAAAAAAAGTGGGTCATTGAGGCTTTTAAAAAATTTAGAGACAAGAATAGAAGGACCAAAAAGAACTACAGATAAACAGAACAGTTTTGAAAGCTTCACAGTGAATTTATTTTATACTTAAAAATAAAAATAAGCTATACATAATAGAAATACATAATAGAAATCTTCAGTTTCATGTTGATTCACCTTATTCTGTCATGTTCTATTCTATTCATGTGGAAGTGCTTATTTTATTTGATTAAGATTAGATTAAGAGTACAAATTTTAAAAAAAAGAATATATAAGCTCTGATTGAGTTAGGATCTTTTGAGGTTGCCTTATTCATTATGCTGGAGGACATTTTGTAGCTGCTTCTGTATGCCTACCAATTCCTAAATGGGTTTGGCATGAGCTGGTGTCCATCTAAGCTTAAGACTAGCTTGAAGAGAAAATTAGAAATGGTGTGGTGAAAGAGTTTTTTAGACTTCTGAATGGTCAGTTATAAAAAAAAAACACTTTTTGATATTCTAGTTAAAAGAAGCCATCTCTCAGAACAAAAAGGGAAATGAGGGTAAATAGAACCTTGAATATTTCTGATTTTAAAACTGAGGATGGCATTGAACCCAGAACTATGAGTCTTAGTGTAGCACACTGCTGTTAAGTATAGTATCACACTGGGAATAGTGATCGTTTTGAAATCAAAGAACTGGGCAGCTAGGTGGTGCAGTGGATAGAGCCCTAGCCCTGAAGTCAGGAGAACCTGAGTTCAAATTTAATCTCAGACACTTAAGGTTCCCTAGCTGTGTGACCCTGGGCAAGTCACTTAACCCCAATTGCCTCAGGGAAAAAAAAGAGCAAATCACCTATCTTTTCTGTGTTTCAGTTTCCACATTTAAAAAATATTGGGGCCATCAATTGGAGAATGGCTGAATAAATTATGGTATATGAATGTTATGGAATATTATTGTTCTATAAGAAAAGACCAGCAGGATGATTTCAGAGAGACCTGGAGAGACTTGCATAAACTGATGCTGAGTGAAATGAGCAGAACCAGAAGATCATTATACACGGCAACAACAAGAATATATGATGATCAATTCTGATGGATATGGCTCTCTTCAACAATGAGATGTTTCAAACCAGTTCCAATTGTTCAGTGAAGAAAGCCATATACACCCAGAGAAAGGAATATGAAATGTGGACTACAATATAACATTTTCATGCTCTCTATTGATGTTTGCATTATATTTCCCTTCTCAGATTTTTTTCCTTGTAGATCCAATTTTTTCTTTTACAACAAGATAACTATAAATATGTATACACATAATCAATTTGTCAAGTATTTTAACATAAATGACATGTATTAGACTTCCTGTCATCTAGGGGAGAGGGTGGGGGGAAGGAGGGAAAAATTTGTAACAAAAAGCTTTGCAAGGGTCAATGTTGAAAATTACCCATGCATATGTTTTGCAAATAAAAAGCTTTAATAAAAAATATTGGGGCTATATTGGTTGAACTTAAAGTCCTATCTAAGTCTAAATTGTTAATCCTATGATTTCCCTTTCTACTTCTCATTTTCTATTTCCTCTTTCAAAATATTACCTAGTGCATGACTCTTTTCAACAATTAGATGATTCAAGATAATTCCAATAGACTTGTGATAAAAAAGTGCCATTTGCATTCAAAGAAAGTACTATGGAGACTGAATATGGATCAAAGCATAATTTTTCATCTTTTTGTTGCTATTTGTTTGATTGATATTTATTCTTTTTCAAGTTATTTTTACCTTTAGCTGATTTTTTTCTTGTGCAGTATGATGAATGTGAAAATATCTAAAAGAAATGTATTGCTTGATGTCTTGGGGAGAGAGGAAGGGAGAGGAGAAAAGTTTTGAACACAAAGTTTTGTCAAAGTGAATGCTGAAAACTATCTTTGCATGTATTTGGAAAAATAAAGTACTATAAAATATTGCCTAGTGTCTTTTAATTTCATTCACCTCTTTTCATTGGTTCACAGCAGATCATTATATTGACAAACTAACATATAGTTCTTAGATTATCTAGTTTTGGGGTGATTTCTTGTCTTTGTCTTCAAGGAATAATATTGTTTAAACTTGTTATTCTTAGACAAAGGTGTTAGCAGATTCATTCAAGATAGAATCAATAATATGGCTCAAAATTTAGTATTTCTGAAACTTGAGGGTTCAGAGGTTAGAGATGAGATGAACCACATCCATCTCAGTGAAATTCCCAAATGTGATCTAGTTATTAATAATGCATATTTAAATAGCCATACTGATCCCTACACAACCTTAGGAATTGCTCAGTCCAAAGAGGTCAGCAACTGTGGAACTCAAGGAACTGGGTTCAAATTTGACTTTTCATGTTTACTACCTGAGAAGCCTCAGTTTCCTTACATGTAAAAAGAGAGTCTTGGATTTGATGACTTCTGATGAGGATACCAGTTTTGCAGGGGATATCAGAAGTCATTAAGTTCAATTATTATCTTTGTAATAAATTGCTTTACAATCACCCATAAAAAAGTGATCATCATCCATTTCTGATTTCTGTAGTATCAAGTTGTCCATCTGTTTTTAAGAGGCTTCTCTTTTTGTTCTCTCCTTACTACTTTCCCCACCCCAATACCATTCTTGGTACTCAACTTTCCCAATTCCTGATGTTTCTAAGAAGGCATTCTAATAATGCCTATGAGTTGACTTCTGCCAGAATACTTGAGGGGAAGGCATAACACCCGGTCTTTGAATCTCCTCTCCATCTCCATATTGTATAGAAAACTCAGTCACCTGCACAGATGCCTATGTAGATTGCTTTAGTAGAACAATGGGAATCTGGGGAAAACTTTCTAAGGAAATGAGTGTCATTTCATTAAAGAAGAAAAAAAAATTGCTCAAATCTGGTTCATCTCACAGTCTCAGTGCAAGTTCTTAATTAAAAGCCAACAGAGATTTTTAAAGTTGGGAGAAACTGGAGCAACAACTTTAAAAATTATCTTGTGGTTTTTTTTTTTTCCAATCAAGTTCTTGAGGGAAGAAAAAGGCTAATTCTAAAGTATTCTAGAATATAATTCGATATACAACTCTGAGCAAAGAAGTAAAAATGGAGTTGTTTTCTAATGGAATTGAGAATCATTTCTTTTTATACTGTACACTATTGTGAGAAGCAGCCAGTCATGACCAGCAAGATTCATCTTAACATCTCAGCCTGGATGGATTTTTGTTTCCAATTCTAGTTTCTATAAGGATAGAGACTCGTATATTAATGTTCCTTTTCTAGTCCCTTCGGTGCCTACCATAATCCAAGGCACACAGTAGAATCTGATATTTGTGAATTGATTGACTCAGTGATTTCATAGTTTAATAAATTACTTATTTAATCTGGGTTAGATATGGATTTAATTTGAATAAATCTACAATGACTATTAACAATTATTGAATTTTATTATAGAAGGAACATTGAGAGTATCTTTTCCACTTCATTACCTTCAGGAGAATCTACTCCAAGATGAATGATGATTTCTAGCATTTCTAGCTAGGGAGAAAGTGGAATCATAGATTTTAGAGTGGAAAGGAAACTCAGAGGGTTTCAAATTTCTATAACATACAGAAATTACCTAAGTAGTGTTCCTTAAGATGATCATTCAGTCTCTCATTGAACACAACGATGAAGTCAATTCTCTTTGAACTACTCCTAATTGTCAAGAAAAATTATTTGTGTCTCAATATATTCTAGGACTTTCCCTGAATTATTTCTTCTAGAACTGTACGGAATGTCTTTTCTCCTAGATGGCAGATATAATTCAATAGAAGAAAATATTTGCCAATGACATTGCATTGATTACATTGAGCCTCAGAACACTAAGTGGTCTCCTTAATAAATTTAAGGCCACACAAGAGATTATCCTAGCAATCAACATAGGAAAAGACTAGTGGATTATAACTTTTATACTGTGGCATATTATAAGATGGCTATCACATTGAGCAGTTCGATTATATATATATATACATATATATATACAAATGCATGTACATATTTATGCATATTTTATGCACACATATATGTATATATATATATATATATCTTTATTTAAATTGTTTTTAAGATTGGGTCTCTTGATATTACATGAATACCATTAAAGCATCCAGAGAATATCTATTCATTATCCCTTATTCTAGCTATACTACTGTTTTCTATCCTTTTCCAGCTATCCATTTCTTTTAGTCCGCTTTTTGCATTGTTAAGACAACTAAGTGGTACAGTGGATAGAGTGTTGAGCTTAAAATTAAGAAGTTGTTGTTCAGTCATTCAGTCATGTTTGACTCTTTGTGACTCTGTGGACCACAGCAAGCCAAGTGCTTTTGTCCTCTACTATGGGTTAAAGTTTGTCCAAGCTCACATTAATTACTTTTATGAATTTTTTTTACTCTCATTCTCTATCTCATCCCCTTTTTTTTCTTTTGCCTTCAATCTTTTCTAGCATCAAGGTCTTTTTCAATGAGTCCTGTATTCTCATTATGTGTCCAAAGTATTTAAGTTTTATCTTCTGCATTTGTCCTTCCAATGAGTAGTCTGAGTTAATTTCTTTACGTATTGATCGACTTAATTTTCTTGCTGTCTAAGAAATACTTAAATTTCTTCTTTTCCACTACAATTCAAAAGTGTTAATTCTGTAGCATTCAGCTTTTCTCATAATCCCACTCTAACAGTCATACATTACATATGCACACATATGCATGTATTGTATATATATACATATATACATATATATACATATATATATATAATACATACAAATATATTTTGACTACATAGACCTTCCTTGATAAGGTAATCCTTTTTAGTTTGCTATCCAATCTTGCCATAGTGTTCATTCTAATGAACAACTGTTTTTTTTTTAAATTTAATGCTTGTAAGGGCAGCTAGGTGGCACAGTGGATAGAACACCAGCCCTGAAGTCAGGAGGACCTGAGTTCAAATTTGACCTTTAACATTACCTAGCTGTGTGACCCTAGGCAAGTCACTTAACCCTGATTGCCTTAGCAAAAAAAAAAAATTAATGCCTATAATTATTGTAATTATCTATGAAGTGATCAGAGAGCCCAAGAATATATAATCTGACAGTCCTTCTACTTCTACCTCTATTTGCCAGGAAGTAATGAAATCAAATGCCATGAGCTCAGGCTTTTTTTTCCAATAATAAGCTTTAATCCAGAATTTATCCCTTCTTTTTTCACCCTCCTCAAGAGGCTTCTTAATTTGTGTTCACTTTCTGCTATCAGAGTGATATTATCTGTGCATCTGAGATCACTGATATTTCTGCCAGTAGTCTTAGTTCTGTTTTTTTGTTTCATCCATCTTGACATTTTGCCTGATGTACTCTGCATATAAGTTAAACAAATTACGTGATGATATATAGCTTTGCTTTATTCCTTTCCTAAATTTGAATCAATCAGTTATTCCATGTCCAGTTTTATCTGTTACTTCTTAACCTGCACACAAGTTCCTGAGGAAATAAATAAGATGATCATATAGTCCTATGTGTTTGAAGACTTGCCACAATTTGCTGGTTAACAAAAGTTAAAGGTTTTAATGTAATCAATGAAGCAAAAGTATATATATATATGTATATTTTTTGGAACTCCCTTGCTTTTTCCATAATACAGCGGATATTTGCAATTTAGTCTTTAATTTGAAAACCAGGCTGCACTCCTGGCAATTCTTGGTCCACATATTGCAGTAGCTTAAATTGCAAAAAAAAAAAAAATTAAGCAGAATCTTGCAGGGGGGTGAAAAGAGCACAATTGTTTAATAATTTGAACATTCTTTGGCATTGCTCTTCTTTAAGACTGGGATACAGACTGACTTTTCCTTCTTATGGGCACTATTGAGTTTTCTAAATTTTCTGGCAGACAACCATTTTTCTTTGTTCTTTTTCATTAGAAGTTGTTGTTGGAATTTTATTGCTGTTGCTGCTGTCTCCTGCACAATATTGTAAACCTTTGACCATAGTTCTCTATCTACCAGCTCTAATCCTTTGAGTTTATTAATCACCTCCTCTCCATATTCATAAAAGATGTTATTTAGGTCATCTGTATTTGGCCTGATAGCTTTCCTTCCTTTCTTCAATTTCAGTCTAAAATTTGAAATAAGAAGCTCACGATCTGAGCCAGTCATCTGTTTTTTCTTTTATCTGACAGTATGGAATTTATCCCCATTTGGCTGAAAAATATATAATCACTCTGATTTTTATATTGACTCTTTGATGATGTCCATGTAGAGTCACCACTTAAGTTGTTGAGAATATTTGTTATGACCAGAGAATCATTTTTGTTATTATTCTTTTTAGAGCTATTTGTAGTTGTCCTCTACTGTTCTCCAGTAATGTGTTGGACATCTTCTGGCCTGAGGAGCTCATCTATTGATATTTTATCTTTTGGCAGTTTAACATTGTCCATGAGGTTCTCCTGGCAAAGATGCTGAATGATTTGCCATTTCCTTCTTCAGTGGATATTTTTGTCAGAACTTTCTACTAAGACCTGACTTTATTGAATAACACTGTCCAGCCATGGCTCATAATTTTATTGAACTATCCAAAACTCTCTGCCATGTTAGGCAGTATTCCAGGAGGGAAAAGTCAGGAAGACCCAAGTTTAAATCTCATGTCAGACACTTACTGACTTTGTGATTCTGGAAAAGTCATTTAACCTTTGTTTCCCTTGGTTTCCACATCTTTAAAATGGGCATAATATCACTTACCTCCCAGGAATATTATGAAAATCAAATTAGATAATAATTATAAAGCATTTAACATAACGTCTACCACACCCTAAATGCTACATAAATATCAATCATGATTAATATTATTAATTCTTAAATTAAAACTTAAAACTTAAACTCTATCAGTTTTAGCTTCCCAAACTGTAAAAATAATAATGCTTAGCTCCTAAGTTTATTGTGAGGATCAAATGAGATATTTCTAAAACACTTAATCTAGTTCCTTGTATATGGTAGATAGTCCTTAACAATCAAAATCATCATCATCATCAATGGTAATTTGCTGCAGTCCATTTATGCATATCATGTTTTTCTTCCTTGGCCTGTTGATGCCTCCAGTTTTGATCCCTTGAAAATCATGGTATCTAATCATTCATAGACATTAACACCAAAGAGAGAATTTTAGTGATAAATGACAGATTAAGATGTTGATTATAAGTCCAGCTTCCTTTTATTATTTCAGAACATCTAAGAATGTACTAAACAAATGAGAAAAAAAAGGAACTAAAAGAGGGGAAAGGAAGAAAAAATCCTTATAAAAAGCAGCAGAGAGATTTATGAAATTAACAAAGAAAAGCAGCTAAAATTATGAACAAATATTAAGGAATTAGAGAAATCTAAGAGAAATTTCCAGGAGAGAATACTTACTTGGTGATTAAAGTCCCTGAAGAGAAAATAGGATGGCCACAAGTACACAAGAGTGATTTGAATATCTAATAATAAATTAATGTAGGAGGAAAGAGATTAAATATGAGTTTTGCATAAGAAAAAATACTGAAAAACAGTGGCTTAGAATAGAAACCAGAATTTTTTTTTTGTAAAATAGTGGATACTTTGGTGGGGAAAGAATGGAAGTGACAAGATTCAGAAATTTAGTGATGCAATAAGAATTGTTATAAAAAAGTCAGGATGTAGAAATATTGTTAAAACATGTGAAATCTACAATTAAGAGACAGCTGACAAGAAGAATAAAGATTTGAGAAAACATCTAAGAGTTAGCAATTTGCCACAAAGATAAGATGAAACAAAAAGTCCAAATTTAGTTCATGAAAATGAAAAGAGATGAGTTCTTAGCTTTCAAAAAGAACCTATGACATCACAGATGATGACTTGATTTGTTCCCAAATCGGATTTAAGTGAGACAGTTACACACTCCTCAACCCCACTGTTTCTTCCTAAGTCATCAAAATCCAGTGGCAAGACAAAAATCAAGATGACTGGTGATGGTCCAGGATGCCGTGGATGACCTTGGTATTTTTGATGCCTGGCCAGGATCTAACATCTCTTTAGCATCTGATTCAGCTGCCTTTATGATCATTGGAACAAATTGTTCTCTCTCTAGAGAAAGTCTTCAAATACTTGGGTAGACATTCCCTTAACTTGCTAACAGATTGGGGGCCTGATTTTGCCTATCTGGCATGATTTCACCAGGGTATATATAGCCAATCCACATTCTACAGCTTCTTGGAGCTACAGATGAAAGTTGAGTGGATCAAATGCACAACAAAGATAGATGAATAAGTTTGAAAAGGACTCAGCAAGTCCTTACACCAAAGGTACTATTTCTTTTGAACACACTATACACAAAGTTGAGTATAAGTCTACAGAAAGAACTAATGAGTTTTGAACAGAATTATTTTCAAGCATTCCTTTAGATAAAACCAAGATTGAGCAAAAAATTTGAGATAAAAAATATTGAGATTAAAAAAAGAAAAAAACAAAGACTAGTAATCTTGAATAGTTCTAAAGGACTAGGTGATTTTTCAGCTCTCACATGTTTAAAGGTGGAGAAAATGCACACTCCATGTAAGGGGCATTGAGGAGGAAAAAAAAGAATAAACTCTGCACTCTGATATTTGTAAAGAAGTATATAGAAAAAAAGAAAAAAGAGGTGGAGGACAGAAGTTGCTATTTTTTAAAAAAGTTTTTTTAATTGTTTTGATTTTGCATCTCTTAGATTTCTTATATTCTTTACCTTTTGTCCGTGAGCCATGCCTTATAACAAAGACTTTTTTTTAATAAAAAAGGGGAAAAAAGATGAAGGCAAGAAGAAACAAATCCACAAAGCTCATCAATACAAAATTATCTGTGCCACAGGGGTAGCTACTTTAAGCATTGAATTTGACAGAAGAGGGTATCTCATGTTGTATATTTTTGTTTGAAAGTTCACAGTAAGTAAACAAATATGAAGTGTAGATAGAAAATAAACAAGTTTTTCTACTTCAGACTGAGAGAGGAAGCTATGAAACAGAAAGGAGTCGTGGAAGGGAGTTCCCCCTCCAAACAAACTAGAGCTAAGGGAGGGTGACTTTGATAAAAGTATGTAGGAAAAGGTGCCATTTTGGAATAACATGAGACAAACTCATAGCACCTTGTGAAGGACAAGTATTCTGTCAGTTTCTGCTAAGGTACATATGGTGAATAAGCACCAAAGGATAATGATATATTCCCTGTAACATGGAAATGACAAAATATGAACATTACTTCTGGTATAATTTTGCCCAATTATATCTATAGGAATAGATATTGATATTCTATATCTGGCTGATTCTAAGATAGATAAAATGTGCCTTTTTGTTTCCCAACTATATACCAATTTAGCTCACTGAAGGGCACATCTCTCATGTGTAGTCATATGCTGGCTTGTGGCACTATGTATTTGGATGGAAAAAGAATAAATAATTGTTCAGTTATGTCTTTTAACACTTCCTTCTGAAAGCTTTTATTTCTGATCTCTATTTCTTGATCTCTGCTTTGGATGTTCTACAAATTTAAATGATGAGGACATATTTTGTCTTTATTGCCCATTACTAACCAATTATCATTCACTGGAGAGATGAGGTGGGCCAATCTAGCTAATGCATCAAAGTACCCTAAAAGGGTGATGGGAAATGTTATGTGCCATAACAGTCAGACCACCATCATTACTTAGATAACCATTTCACTTCAGACTTTGATGGAGACAATTCAGAATCATGGAACTCAAGAACATTTGGAATCACTACTTCCAGCTCATTGTGAAATGGTTTGACATCAGAAACTGACATGATTTTATCAATATAAATGACTTTAAAGAACCAGCATTCCCATTTAGTTTTCTCTTGTATTGTAAGGAACATCAGACCTTTTCGTGTGACTAGCAATTGAAATAACCCATATGTTTTGTCTCCCCAATAGAATGTGATCTCCTTGAAAACAAGGGCTATATTATTTTTCTATTTTTATCTCCTAGTACTTAACATGTTTTACACATAGTAAGTGGTTAATAAATGCTTCATTTCTTGTTCATTCATTTTTATTGAGCATATAATTTAGAACTTTTAGCCTTAAAAGGCTAAAACCTTGCTTGTGAAATGTTGCCTTGACATATATCTTAGATTTGTATGTCCTTTGGAGGAAAATTTCTTCCTATATAGGACAAGATTCTTTCATTAATGTTTCAATAATACAACTACTTAAGTGAAAGTTTTACAAGTTTATTCACATATTCTCCCCAAGGGAGTTAAAAATAAAAATCATCAAAATGGGAGTTTCTTCTTTTACTTTTTTCAAAACAATTTATATAGAGAAGGTTTTTTTTTTTAATCCAAAGAGAGATTTCTTTAACAGGTAAGCTTAATCATAGGTAAGCCACTAAAACCTTTCATGAATCAATGAAATCAATCTAATACTTGCCTTTATGGGCCATCATCATCTCACTATGTGCATTTGTAGGGCAAACATGGTAATTTCCCTCTAGTTTAGGGATAAAAAAGAAAAGGCTAAGATGAGGGTTAAAGTGTCCTGAACAATATAAACTATTGATACCTAGTTCTAATTTATTTTTTTTCTTTTCTAGACCACCAGAAGAGAACAGCATTATAACAAAAAAGGATGGAGGAAAAAACAAACAAAATAATTATAATTATGAGTAGGATTAAATCATTCACAGAACAAAGGGGAGTGGTAGAATAGATTAGAGAACTAAACCTAGCAATTTGCTATATACAAGAAACAAACTTAAAATAGATCCATTCAGAATTAAAATGAGGGACTGGCATAGAATTTGTTATGCCTAATCAGAATCCTAAAAAAATAGGGTTAGCAATTATGATCTCAAACAAGCAAACTAAAAATATATTCAGCCAAAAGAGTTTAGCAGGCAAATCCTGTTTTACTTGAAGGATACCTGAATACTGAAACAATATTAATAGTATATATACAGGGTGTCCCAAAAGTTTTAGTCCAGTTTAAACTCTGATAGTTTTTGCACTCATATACACACATGTATGTTCATGCTTGCACATGCACACACAAGCAAATATAGCTACTATTTAATATATGGAAAAACTAAACTGAATTTTAAGCAAATCTCAACATTAATATGGTAATTATAGGCTACTTCTGAATTTCTCTTTCAGAAAAACAAAACTAAACAGAAGCTAAACAAGAGAGGCATTTTCAATGGAATGCAATATTAGGGGAAAAATTGGATTTGATAGATCTTTGTTAATTATTGAATGGTAAATCCTAAAGATTATCTTTTTTTCAGCATCAATTGCACCTTAACAAAAATTGATCAGTGTTAGGGCTTAAAGTAAATATAAAATAAGACAGAAATGAAGACATATTAAAAAACATCATTGGTAAATTACAATATATATGTATATAATACTGTATTATACACTGTATATAATATTAATATTGTCAAAATATTCATATTATCTTGAATATAAAAAAATTAAAGAGGTGAATTCACAACTAGTGAGAAAAAAATTACCAGAAAAAGTTCCCAATTACATGCAAAAAACCTTATAGTTTAAATGAAATGAGTGAATAGTTGCAAAAATATAAAATAACGAAGATCAAAAGAATAAAAAAGAAAGCAATCCAATCTCAGAGAAAAAAAATGGACACATCATAAGTTGAAAAAACTCCAGAACTAGATGGATAAATAATAGATAACTAATATTTGATTATTAGAATCTATTGTAGAATAATAGATAAATAATAAATAAAACCCCAGAATTAGATAGATCAATTCTATCAAATATCTAAGCAATGATTAATTCTATTATTACAAAATACAAAATTATAAAGCTATGTTTTGTTTTTTTCCTCTATTAATAAAGAACTCTACTAGATCTCAAACTACACTACAAAGCATTGACAACTATATGTTTAAAAAATTAGGGCAGCAAGAAAAAAAATACTTGTCAGATCTATGGGAAAAATATGTATCCAAACAAGAGATAGAAAAGATGTTGCAAGTTAAAAATTAGGAATTTTGATTAAATCAAATTAAAAGGCTTTGCTTAAAACAATTTAGCCAAATTTAGAAATGAAAAAGAAGGGAATTTTATAGCAAATTTCCCTGGTAAAAATATCATTTCTAAAATATATAGGGAAACAAGACAAAATTTTTTTAAATTTTATTTTATTTGCATAACATATGTGTGGGTAATTCTTCAACAATAACCCTTACATAGCTTTCCATTACAAATTTTTCCCCCCAACTTCCCCACCCCTCCCCTCGATGGCAGGATATCCACTACATGTTAATTATGTTAAAATGTTGGCAAATCGAATATATGTATACATATTTCCAAACTTATCATTGTTGTGAAAGAAAAATCTTATCTACAGAAACGAAGGAAACACAATGTAAGCAAACATCAATCAAGGAGTATGAGAATGTTATGTTGTGGTCCACATTTCGCATCCCTCTCTCTGGGTGTATATGGCTTTCTTCAGTGAACAATTGGAGGTGGTTTGAAACATATCATTGTTGAAGAGAGCCATGTCCATCAGAATTAATTGTCATATAGTACTGTTGTTGCCGTGTATAATGATCTCCTGGTTCTGCTCATTTCACTCAGCATCAGTTCATGTAAGTCTCTCCAGGCCTCTCTGAAATCATCTTGCTGGTCATTTCTCACAGAACAATAATATTCCATAACATTCGTATACCATAATTTATTCAGCCATTCTCCAATTGATGGGCATCCATTCAGTTTCCAGTTTCTAGCCACTACAAAAAGGGCTGCCACAAACATTCTTGCACATGTGGGGCCTTTTCCTTTCTTTATGATTTCTTTGGGATATAAGCCCAATAGAAATGCTGCTGGGTCAAAGGGTATGCACAGTTTGATAACTCTTTGAGCATAGCTCCAAATTGCTCTCCAAAATGGCTGTATCCGTTCACAGCTCCACCAACAATGCATCAGTGTCCCAGCCCTCCCACAACCCCTCCAACATTCATCATTAACTTTTCCTGTCATTTTAGCCAATCTGACAGGTGTGAAGTGGTACCTCAGGGTTGTCTTGATTTGCATTTCTCTGATCAACAGTGACCTGGAGCACCTTTTCATATGACTATAAATAGTTTTAATTTCATCCTCTGAAAATTGTCTGTTCATATCCTTTGACCATTTATTGATTGGAGAATGGCTTGAATTTTTATAAATATGAGACAATTCTCTATATATTTTAGAGATGAGACCTTTATCAGAACCCTTGAATGTAAAGATGATTTCCCAATTTATTACTTCCCTCCTAATCTTGTCTGCATTGATTTTGTTTGTACAAAAACTTTTTAACTTAATATAGTCAAAGTTATCTATCTGGTTTTCAATTAAGAGTTCCAGTTCTTCTTTGGACATAAATTTATTCCATCTCCATAGGTCTGAGAGGTAAACTATATTACATTTCTCTAATTTACTTATAGTATCACTCTTTATATCCAGATCATGAACCCATTTAACAAGACAAATTTATAAGGTAATAATCATTTCTAAATTGATAAATAATCAAAATATATGAACAGGCAATTTTCAGAAAAAGAAATGTTACAAGTAGTAATATTTTTAAAATGCTCTAAATGTAATAAGTAGGAAAATGCAAATTAAAACAACTCTGAGGTATCACCTTATATTTATCAGGTTGACAAATATCACAGAAAAGAAAAATGACAAATGCTGGGAAGGGTATGGAAAAATAGGTACACTAATGCATTGTTGGTGGAACTGTGAATTGATCCACCCATTCCAGAAAACAATTAGGAACTATGCCCAAAGGACCACAAAATTATTCATATTTTTAACCCCAAAATATCACTCTTGCATCTGTACCTTAAAGAAATCAAATAAAATGGAAAAGTATCCATATGTGCAAATAACTGGAAATGGAGGGATGCTCATCAGTTGGGGAATGGCTGAACAAGTAGCATATGGTTATGATGGAATACAATAGTATTCTCAATATAGCTCAATAGAACTATAAGAAGTAATAGTGGATTGCTTCAGAAAATCATGGGAAGACTTATAAAAGCTGACATAAGATGAAATGAACAGAACTAGGAGAACACTGTACAAAATAACAGCAATATTACAATGATAATCAACTATAAAAGACTTAGCTACTATGACTCAAGACAATTCCAGAGAACTCATGTTGAAAAATCCTATCCATCTCCAGGGAGAGAGACAAAACTGAGGAATTCTTAGCACATGGAAAAGCATGTTTTCTTTCACTTTATTTTTCCTGCTTTTGTTTTCTTTCACAACTTAATATGGAAGTAAATTCTTCATGACTTCATACGTTATTTCTTGCTTTCTCAGTGGATGGAAGAGGGGTTTGAGGGAGGGAGGGAATTTGGAACTGAAAATGTTTTTTCTAAAAAAGTGAACAGTATTTGCTTGAAGGTCTTCAGTGATGAGGAATTCATTTTTTAAAGAGAGCCCATAAAATTTTTAGACAACTCAATTTTTAGAGACCTGTTTTTATAGCACACAGAAGAAATTAATTTTGCTAACTTATATGAAGAATATTGGCTTATATACTCTATTTCCAAAGGAAGCATAAAGACTGTAAAAAAGAGAAAAAAGTGAGGAATATGCTTAATATCAGCATTCTAACTTTGATGCATTATGCTTATGTCCTCCTACTCCTATTCTTTTTTACCTTACCACAATCACAAGTTCTTACTCTTTATTCTTTATATACTAAATGCAGGGTTGGTTTGATATTAAGAAAAGTATAAGCATAAAGGTTTTTACCTTTTGTACCTTTCCCTTACCCTTTTTAACTTTTTCCCCATTGATCTATATTCCTTTCTTTTACACGTCGTCCTTTTTATCCCCTTCTTTCATTTTACCTCTTTCTCTCCTATTTTACTGTTGAATGAAAAACATTTCTACATCCAACTATGTGCATATGTGTCCCTTCTTTAATAAGTTCAGATAATAGTGAGATTTCCTCCTCTTTCCCTCCTTCATTTATAGTCTTCTACTTTCATATCTTAATTATTTGAGGTAATTTTCCATATACTTCACTTCCCTTTTCCTCCTAGTACATTTTCCCCTTCACTTCCATTTTTTTTCTTATAATTATCTAAACAGAACAAAATGAACTTTGAGTCCTATGTCTTATTATAGTCTTTCTGGTGGTATAGTAGATAGAGTGGTGGCCCTGAAGTCAGAAAGATCTTCCTGAGTTCAAATCTAACCTTAGACACTTACTACCTATGTGACTTAACCCTGTTTTTCTATTTCCTGATTTGTAAAATGAGCTGGAGAAGGAAATGGCAAACTAGTATCTTTACCAATAAAACCTCAAATGGGGTCACAAAGAACATGACTGAAATGACTGAACTACAACGAAAGCCTCTAATGATAATAATTTTGTCAGAGAACACATGCATCATTTTCCCCATATCAGAAAATAACAATTTATCCTTATTTAGTTTTTTATAATTGTTTCCTTATATTTACCTTTTTTAAGTTTCTCCTAGCTCCTGTGTATTTTAAAGTTGTTTCACAGCTCTAATGTTTCATAAGGATTTCTTTGAAGTCCTCTATTTCTTTAAGGATTTATTTTCCCCCATGCACAGTATTATAGTCTAATTTTGCTTACTAAGTTATTATTAATTGTAAATCTATATCTGTTGACTCCTGAAGTGGTGTATTCTGAATCCTTTGCTTTTTTATAATGGTGAATGCTAAATTTTGCATGATTTTCACTGCAGTTCAAACATATTTGAAATATTTCTTTATGACTATATGAAGTTTTTTTTTCTTTCACCCAGGAGCTCTAGATTTTGACTATTATATTCCTGGAAGTTTAAAATTTTCAATTTCTTTCAAAAGGTGACCAATAGATTCTTTTTATTTCCATGTTATTATGGAAATAAAAAACTCTCTATCTACTACACCACCAGAAAGGACTATAATAAGACATAGGACTCAAAGTTCATTTTGTTCTGTTTAGATAATTATAAGAAAAAAATGGAAGTGAAGTTACTTTTAAGAGAGTGGGACAGTTTTGTGATTTCTTGAGTCTTTAGGCAGTCATTTCCTTGCTTTATTTTCTAGAATAGGTATTTTTGCTATGATATACATTAAATTTCTTATATTTTTCAGTTTTTTGACTTTAGTTTTCAGAATTTGTTTCCATAGTAAGATTTTGTCCTTGTGCCAATCTGTTAATTTCTTTCCAATTCTTTTTTATATAGTTCTCATTTCCTTTTTCTATTTTTTTTTATTTCAGTGCTCTCATTTGATTTTAAAAATAATTTTATCTTTTTTCTTATAATTCTTGCTTCATTTCTTATATTAATTCTTGTTACAGGCATATATAAAATGTGTTTTTATTTAAGGCTTTTGCTTGTAGATTTTTTGAGTCACTTTTTTATTTCTGGATTTGTGTCTTAAATGTCCTTGTAATTTTTCCTTTAATTTTTGTTTTGTTTTGTTTGTTCATTCTTTCAGCCTAATTCCTGATTTTTGTCTTTATCTTAAGGCCAAACTTTGAGCATTTTTGAGGGAAATTTCTGGGTTGAATTTGTTTCCTCTTGGGTTCTTTTACTACTTTCTTGAGGTATTAAGTGTTCTGTTATTCCAAGGTCTTAAGGACACGTCAGCCTAGGGACTTGCAAACTTATATTTTCTCAAACTCATCTGATTCCCAAACATGCTTATTCATGTTCCCAAACATACTTAGTGGCCTCCTAGTCTTAGGTCTATAAATTCTTGTCCTCCATTTGGTTGTAAACAAAACACCTTTTGAGTTTTCCCTTGGTTAGAAGACTGTTACTGGACTCATCCATCTGTGAAAATTCTGCATGTTCAGTAACAAAACCCCAGGCTTTTCTTTGATCTGGGATTCCTTCCCTGCTTTTTTACTTACAGACTTTTGACTTATCTGGGGTTTGGGACTAAGACTCTGCTCCTCTCTTCCTTTTGAACTTGCTTCTTGCTCAGTACTAATTGCTCAGTCACAAAGCCCTGTGTCCTGACTCCAAGTTTATCACATTATCCACTACTCAACAATGCTCTTTTTTTTGATATAATGAAAATCAATTCTTCTTGTATTTTATTTATCTTATATGTTTCTTGTATTTCAATCCCACTTGCTTATTTAGCATAGTGTCTGGGCCAGAGTATAGCACTAAAAATATTTGTTGCTTTTTCTTGCCTCAATGGTTTTAAAAATTTTAAAAGAAGGTCTACCATGGACCTTCTTTCTGTTTATTTGGTATGGTCAACTCCTTGCCCATTTTTTTTTCTTTATAAAAAAGTAACATTCTACTTTGCATTGCAGCACATCAGAGATTGCCTAAATTTTGTGGTTATGTTGTCATTGTTGGAAAAAATAGAGTGTTGTAGTTTTTTAATTTAGACTAGTATTGTTTTCCCCCCAAAAGAGAAGCCCAAAACAGTGATAAAAGTTTTAATGAGGCAAATTCAGATTGATTGAAATATAAAAAAATGATTAAAAATGAAGGACAATAAATTGTGAAATAGGCAGTTGATAGAGGGTTCTCTTTTACTGGAGGTCTTCAAATAAGGCTGAATGACTACTTTTAATTTTTTTTATTTTCAAAATACATGCAAAAATTTTTAACATTCACCCTTGCAAAACCTTATGTTCCAAATTTTTCTCCATCTCTTCCCTTACTCCCTCCTCTAGATAACAAATAATCTATGTAAAACATGTGCAATTCTTCCATACATATTTCCATAGTTATTATGTTGCACAAAAAAAAATCAGATCCAAAAGGAAAAAAAATATTAGAGAAAAAATCAAGCAACAAGAAAAAGGTAAAAATACTATGTTGTCATACACATTAAGTCCCCATAATCCTCTTTCAGGATTCAGATAGCTCTCTCCAGCACAAGAACTGACCTGAATCATCTCATTGTTGAAGAGTCGTGTCCATCAGAATTGATCATCATGTAATCTTGTTGCTGTATACAATGTTCTCTTGGTTCTACTACTTAGCATCAGTTCATGTAAGTCTCTCCAGACGTTTCTGAGATCATCCTGCTGATTGTTTGCTATAGAACATTAATATTCCATAACATTCATATACCATAACTTACTCAACTGATAGTAACCCACTCAGTTTCCAGTTCCTTGTCACCATAAAAAGGGCTGCTACAGATATTTTTGCACATAGAGTTCTTTTCCACTTTTTATGATCTCTTTGGGATACAAACCCAGGAGAGACACTGCTGGATCAAAGGGTATACATAATTGGATAGCCATTTGGGTAAAGTTTCAAATTGCTCTCTGGAATGGTTGGATCAGTTCACAACTCCACCAAAAAAGTATTAGTGTTCCAGTTTTCTCACACGCCCTCCAACATTTATCATTACCTTTTTCTGTTATCTTAGCCAATCTGAGAGATATGTAGTAATACCTCAAAATTGTCCTAATTTGCTTTTCTCTAATCAATAGTGATTTAGAGCATTTTTTCATATGACTAGAAATAGTTTTAATTTCTTCATCTGAAAGTTGTTTTTTCATATTCTTTGTTCATTTCTCAATTGGAGAATATCTTGTATTCTTATAAATATGAGTCAGTTCTTTATATATTTTAGAAATGAGGCTTTTAGTTGATCACTTTTTAGAAACATTATAGGTAGGATTCTTTTTCTCTCATAAGTTGAATTAAATATTCTCTGAATTAAGCCCCTTCTAACTCTGAGATTCTCTGAATCTGATTTAGTTTAAAAAGAAAAAAATATATGTCATGATTTCAATTATAAATTATTTTATTCATCAACAGCAGGGAAGCTTATATGGTATTGGCTGGTTTACCTTTGTGGAATGGTAAAAAGATTAAGACTAGCACAGGATGAGAAGAGACTTTAAGGATTGTGATCTGCACTTGCTCTTCCATTTAGGTAAATGCTAATGAACAGTGGTACTAATTTAGAATTGTGGAATCCATTTAAAAATCAGCAATCCAAATGCTTAGTATGTTATTCATTCATCAAGGGAAGCTCTGAAATATATTTAAAACCCTAGCAGTCTAACTTGACTTCTATCTGAATTACTTGCAAAGTTTTTGATGGTTCTGAACAACTGTATCTATTCTTAATTTACATATTGTTGCCATTTTAGCAATACAGAAGGGAAATGAATAAAAACAATTTTCCTCCAAGACATTCAGTCTGGTCTTGACTTGTTAACAACGATAAAAGTCAGCAGTTAGTAGCATTTAATACAGCTGAACAAACCATAGAGTATCAAATAGCTTCATCTGGTGTGTTTCTTCATAGTGGAAAAAAAGAGGGGAAGCTTAATTAGGGCATGATTCTGTTTAAGCTATCTAGTAAAAGCTTTTAAAAATGATTGCTCTTACAGATGACAATGTAAAGAACAAAAAGACCTTGGACAATTTATTTATTATTTACTCATTAATATGTTGCACTGTCTGTATTTTGATGCTTAAAATACCAAGGCAAAACCAGGAAAAGATAAGTTTTTTTTTTTTTTCAAAAGCCGGAATAGACCTTAGAGGTGATTCCTTCTATTTTACAAATTTGGAAACTGAAACTTGCAAAAATTAAGTGTCTCACAAGTTGTAAATTAGTAGAGCCAGGATTCAAAGTCAGGGCCTGATTCCAAACTATAGTCCTTTTTTCATGGAAAGACACATATTTTTCTAAGAGCATTAGATTAATTTTTTTAGACAGTGATCAAAATATGACCAAAACCTAGAAAGACTATCAGTAAGAATAAAGTGTTAATTTGGTTGAGCATAACTTCCCAACTATTCAAGTGTTAATCCACTGTTAAAATTTGAGGACAATTTTATTACTTTTTAAAGTAAAGCTACTTAGCCAATATAGGATAGATGTTACTCTTCAACAACTATACTAGATCATTCTTATTTTACTAGTACTCTATCATTATGTAGATAAAATCTGAGATCATTATTATCTTCAAGATACATTTATTGATTTTTCATTCAGTGTTCATAAGGTGCTAACCTTTGTGCATAATTTGTAAAAAAATCCTTTCTTTATAGGATTTTTATCATTTTATGTTAAAAAATTTAGGAATGATGAAACATGACACATATATTTTAAATTTTTCTAATAAGCATCTAATGAAGTGAGCTTAAAGTTCATTAGAGAGACCAGGGATGGATATGCATTGAAGATTTTGAAATCTTCATAGAGATAATTAAGTCCATAGAAACTGATGGGGTTACCTCATGAACAAACATAGGGAGAAGAGAGCCTAAGATAGAACCTTAGGTTACACCAAAGTTGGGGATATGATATGGATAATGAACAAGGAAAGGAAACTAATAAGGAATGGTTAGACAGATCAGAGGTGAATCAATAGGGAGAAGTTCCATGACAGTCCTAAGAAAAGAGAGTAATGAGGAAGGCAATTTCATTAGAATTTACGGAAGATGACGATTGAGAAAAGATGTTCATGTTTACCAACAATTGGTAACTTATAGAACAATTTTACTTTAGGGAAGATTGCTAAGAGCTGAGAAGTGAAAGTAGAGGCACTATTTAGAAAACATTTCTAAGAGTTTGGAAGTGAAAGATAAGAAAAATATATAATAGTGTAAGTTCCACATTGAAGTTACATATTGGATTAAACTTAAAAGAAAAAAAATGACCTTATATGATAAAGATGCACAGTTTCATGTATAATTCTCTTTTTCTATTTTTCTTTACATTTGAAAAGGCTCATTTTATTTGATATTTATTAAATTCACAATTTTAAAATTGAATTTTGAAAATAATTTGGAATAATTTCTGTGGACAATGAGATTGAAGGGAATAAACATATATTAAATGCCTACTATGTGTCAGGCAGGGTTTTAATTCTTACAACAACCCTGAGTGTTATTATCAGCCCCATTTTACAAATGAAGAAATTAAGAAGTAACTTGCATATAAGAACATAGATTGAATGACTACCTGAGAATAGGAATAAATTGCCTTACAGTGAGAGTTCAGCTAAAATTAGATAACATATATTTATAGAGTGCCTAATCAGCTTGCTTATGTGACTTTCTTCAGCTTCAGCTTTTATTATCTGAATGTGGGAAAGTAGAGACAAGAAAAATGATGACATTAATCCAGAATAGGGGCTTGACAAGGTACAAACAGTAGAACATAAGTTAAGGGAACAAATGATTTTAGAGTAATGGGCAATATAGAGTTGAACTGGCTATAATAAATTTCCCTGAAGATTTTCATAATACCACAATGGTACAGAATCTCACTCCATCCTTCACCCTCTTCTGCTTATAGACAACTACACAGGATGGTATGGTCTAAGATTTTTTTTTCTTAAGGAGTTGCATTATCCAATTTATGGCAATAAGAGTATGGTAATTTATAATAAACCTCTATGTTTTTCTGCATATCTCCCAGGTTCCAATGTTAGATATCTGTTTAGAAAACTACTTGTTAATCTTCCTTGGTTGATGCTAATACTACAACACTCTCCTTGACTCTGTTCATGTGCTGACTTTAATGTTATTTAATTTTTTTAATAGAAACATGTTGAAAAAGTTGTAATTTAGGTTTTTAGGGATACTGTTTCCATACTTATGCCCTACGTACAGTGTGAGAGAAAAATGGGTATAAAGCCAAATTCCAGTAAGAAACCTATGGAAGGCTTTTCTATTAATGTTCATATGGCATCAGTCTCTGGCGTTCAGATAATAAATTGTTCTTAAAATATAGTTGAATCCCTAGATTCAAATTTCTTAAGTTGGAGTATGATTCACTAAAATATCTGTGGATAAATATCAGGGAATCTATTAATTTATATGGAAAAATACATTGTTATTTTTATTAAATTCTAACTGAAATTTAGTGTTGTTCATATATTTGAAAAAAATTCTGAGGAGACATTGGCTTTATCAGAATGGAATAAAAAGTCAAATGATACACAAAAATTAAGAACTCCTCTACTATATTATCTGAAAGGAATGTTTATTAGCAAAATAAAACAGTGCAGATAGAGGCATTAACTAGACATCTGTTAGCTTGTTGAAATATATATATATATATATATATGTATACACACACACACACATATATATATACTTATATAAACACATACATATACACACATATAACACACTCCTAAATTATATTACCTAGAATGATATTATCCCTTGTACCCTTAAATATATAGTAATATGATAATGGCTATTTATCTTTTCACTCAAACTCCACTTGTTTCAGTAGAATGAATAATTGAGTATTTCCTGTAGTAGCTCCTTTTCAGAGTTCCAGGGCTCAAAATAATGGTTGCAATGAAATGAAAATAAATGTGCTTCCCTTTAATTAATTTAATATTAATTGTATAAACTTCCTTATACTTTTATCTCCTTTAGAGTGTAGAAGACCAAAGTGAAACAAAATACAGAAAATGTTTGAATTCTTTCTTTCTCAGGCTGAATTAATTTGTGATGTAGAATATTATGAAGGAAGGGTTTTAATCTGATTGCCAATGAAGCAAAATCAGAAATGCTGGGAATATAGTAGATGTTTAACAAACACTTTCAGAGTTTACTTAGGACTCTTCATTTGGGAAGGACAAAATGTAGGGTTAGATAATATTTAGCTACTTAGACTTAATTTCTTCCTCAATTTCTTTTGAGTTTGAATTTGTTCTCTGGAATCCAAGTAACCAAATGCAGAAGAAATATTTCCCTTTAAATTCCATTTCCTTCTCCCTTTCATCTAACCCTCCCTTCCTCAATCCATTCCATCTCTCAGGTCATTCCATTCCATTTCAAATGGCCTTATACGGGTCCCATTATGGGCTGCTGCTGTCACACACTGGACACAGTATAATTCAACATGACACATGGCGAGCAGAGATGTGTAGAAATACCTGAAACTATTAGAGCCAAACGGCCTTCTGTTAAAGTTTTTTACTGCCGCATAAATATTCTCCTGGCTGGCTGGAGTCTCTGAGGAATAAATAGCCCATTAGAGGAAATATCCAACTCAGTAGCTTAGACCTGTGGGTCTTGCCCAAGAAACTGCATGGATTTGGTGGCATCTGGTTACTTCCTGCTGACATGTCCTCTTCTGAGTTATTAAGGTTTCTTACACATTGCTAATTCTGTTAAGAAAGGAATCATAAGAATCCTCTGTTAGATATGGTAAATACTCAGTCAATTCATATTTATTGAGTGCTTGTTGTGGAGGGTTTGAAAGAAGTATTAGACTCAAATCAGATGTTTTAAATACCTCATACATAGCCTTTGGATATTAAAACATTCCTATGTTATCTTTGTGATGAATGTCCTAAGAATAAAGGAGTAGTCATCACTTCAGCCTGAAATTCCAAACTCACCTTCCACAGAAATACAAGAAGACTGAAACTGATTAGCAATGATTACATGACCAGAAAAGGCCAGGGATTTTTGTGTACATATTTACTTTACCACTTTTCCCTTCAACCTCAATTAGATTATAACATTCTTGAGAGTATAGTCTCCTATTTTTTTCATCTTTCTACCCCTCATGCTTTCCTCATAGTAAGCACTTAATAAAGTATTTGTTGAGTTGAATTAAATTGAATTTCATCTCCCTAATTTTCTCCTTCTGGATTTACAGAGAGAAGTAAAGGAATCCCTAAAATGATACATTAAAGAAAATCTTTATGTATCTTTCTGAAAAGGCTGGACTTCTATCTCATCCCCAGAGGATTATTTGGCAGATTTTAAAGACCTGGTTCTTTCTGTACAATGTATAAAGGAGGAAAAAAAATCTAGTTTTTTTTTCTCACTGAAAGGCTGATTTAGGAATGAAGTTTGTGATGATTATTTCTAGAACCTGGAAATCTATTAGAATAACCAATTTATCTTCAATTTCTCCAGTCTGTTTCTCTCTACTCCAGACTCTGCTCCCAAAATGATATGGCAAATATTCTAATAGAGTAATAGAGCATAAGGCTACTACATTAATAAAAAGATGCAAACAAATGTTCTTCCCAAATCTAAACATGAGGAGCACATGTCCCTGTACTTTTGAAAATCTGTCCTGTAAGCCTCAGGATAGGAAATTAAGTACAATGTTTGTTACTTTGGCATTCACAATATTCCTGTGAGGTGAGCATGAGGGTAGTCATTGTTGTCTCTATTTCACAGGTGGGAGGACAGTAGCATAGATAAATTCAAAATAAAAGTCGAGATGCAGTGAACGGTTACATCTCCCAAAACTTTTGCTTCTTTTTCCTTTAGGGGAATTTAGTCTCTTTGTTATTAACTGAGAACAAAATTCAAACAAAATTCAATCTTAACCTTCCATCCACCTAATAAAAACCATAGCCAAAAGTAGGTATTGTGGTTTATATGGGAGTAAGTTGGGCATAAAGCAAAGGATATTCTTTAAAACATACAACTTTTCAGAGGTAAAACAGCTGAAGTAGGCTATGCCAAATATTCAGGCAAATGGAACGTGAGGAGTTTTATGGGTGGCTTTAATCCTCTAAACCTTTATTGTGGTAACAGAAACATTGCACTATTTCCCTTGTTTTTTATGCGTTGTAAGCCATTTTCCACTATGTTTTGAAGTCCTTGGGGTATTGGCGTGCAAAGGGATTGCTGAATTCATCCCAGATTCACTTTGGGAAGAAATTTTTTAGCTCTAATGCCTTGGTCTCATGGTGATTAGGTCTGTGCTGTCTTCCAGAACATTCTGTGGTAACAGCAATTCAGATATCATGTTCCAATGAAGTCATTTATATGACAAAGCTTTACCTCCATTCTGATGTTGGATTAGTTGGGAAGAAGGCAAAAATTTTATGTTAGCAGGTGGAAAAGGGTGTGGTCACACCAATAGGATGAGAATTCTTAGTAGTGAATTGAATCAACCCTTTCCCCAGAGTTTTTGCAATTTGTCAAGTAAATAATCAAATAAAAAAGTTCAACTCTTCATTATCTGTGATATTTGGGGAATAAAAATAGGATGATAAATAAAACTAACAGCATAATTTTCAAAGCTTTTGTTTGTCATTAATTTTAGTCTTTCTTCCCTTCCCTTCAAACCCTTTTCCAGATTTGTGAATGAGAAACCAAATATACTGATCTGTTTCTCTTCTTCTCCAAGCCACTGCATAATCCTTTTGTAGAAGTCCTAACAGTCTTTGAAATGGCAAAAATTTGAGTAATTTGAAGTAGAAGCCATAGCTCTTTCCACTGAGATCTAAACCAAGGGGAAGGAAACTTATTTTATCCTAAGGAAGATGTAATGATGACAGATAAGCTTCTAGAATTTAAGGTCATGTCCATTCTTCTTTATGCCTAGAACTTTGTTCACAGAATTCCTTTTACCAGAATTTCTTCCCATTTTTTTATTCAATAACAGCAACAAAAACCACTAAGTGATTATATATAAGTACTGTGCTAAATTCTGGGAATATGGAGAAAGAGAAAAAAACATTACCTTACTCTCAGGAAGCCCACATTCTAATAGGGGAAAAAGATATAAACAATTCATCACATATAAGACATATACAGTGTGGATAAAAGGTAATCCCAGAAAGAAGACTGTAGGGGAGGTGGGGGAGAGAAAAAAAGCCACTTGCAGACTATAAAATTTGAATATTGAAGAAAGCCAGGGAAGCCAGGAGCCAAAGGTAAATTGGAAAACCTACCCATGTTTAAAGGCTCAAATAACTTCTTTCATGGAAGCTTAGTTGATCCTTTCTTCAATCTCTCCTAACCTCTTCTAATCTTATAAAACTTTGCTTATACTATTTTATGCATTTATTTTATCCTGTTTATATTATGATGGTTTACATAATATATCATTTCTACTCAACTGTAAGCTTCTTAATTATGTAAATTATATGTTTTCTCAATAATATGTTCTCTCTCCCAGTGCCTAGCAGAGTGATTTGCCTATAATAAGTACATAATAAATATTTAGTGAATGAATAAACTAATGTATACAGGTATGCAGAAAAAATTGATAGTGAGATAATTTAGTTTAATAACTTAATTCTGTAAGTAATCAGCAAAACTAATTCTAAAAAGAAATCCTAATACTCCTGAGATAATACAAAAGAACCAAGTTGAGTTAGAATATGCATATTTTTTTAGTTTGGTTGTATTCTGTTGTAAGAATATAGGTACAGCCCAAGGTTGTCCTCTGTTGGCATCAGTTACAAAGGGAGATTAGTATTTGATATTTGACATTATATTCTATCTATAATGGGTAAAACAGTTTCTAGAAATCACTATGACCCTGTGAGATTTACTTGTCTTTAGTCCACAGAACCTTAGAGGGCAGTAAAAGTTTTCATCACAGCTAGGCAATGCTTCCCAGAGGCGTTCAACTTCAGAAAGCTGAACCATCTGCTAAGGATAATGGTAATGATGGGCATGGCATTGCTTGTGCTCATTCTCAATCCATGGATTAATTGGAGAATGAAAAGTAACACAGAGTTGGATATAGCTTTGTCTGTAATTTTGCCCATCTTCTCAGATGATTCAAATGATTTCTTTCTTGACTTTTCTCACATTCTTCCTTTGAGAATGAATTTGTGTAAGTTTCAGCATTCTTCACAATCTTCCCTTTTCAGGAAGAGATTTCTAATTCATCTCATGACTTGCTGTGGCTAGTAGTGACTTGGTCTATGAATTAGATCCTGAATCAAATGATAACTAGTACCAAATTGTTCCTACTTTACCACTTTTAAAACCATGCATGAGTGATGATTAAGAGATACATTTGGCTGCTCTCCTACCTACCTTTGTCCTCTCAGCATATCCAAGATACAAAAATTAAATAAATCCAGCAGATATGAGGTCCCATAACTGATTGGGGGGGTTGCAAAAAATTTGGCAACAATAAAAGGTTTCTGAATGCAATAATCAAGTCTTAATGCAAAATCAAACATAATAAAACTGAGGTGTTTTAACAATGCTTGCTCATGTATCACATGACTTAACTTGGCACAGCCTTGCTTCTGAATATTCAATACTTTGCACTGCACATGCATAAACTCTGCCAGAAATATCTTAGATCAGGTTCAGTGTAAAAATTTCTTGGATGAAAAGGAGGTACAAGTAGAAAAAGTTTAAAAAGCCCTGCCTCAGAAAGATAATTTCATCTTACACCTATATGGAATTTTTTTGCTGTTCAAAACATTTTTATGACATGGAAATATTTAATATGGTTTTAACAACTGTGTGAAAAAATATACATATATATATTTATGGTTCTTTTCTACTACTAAACCCTTCTACATTCTAGTAGACCTATGATCTCATTAATATATGTATTTCTTCTAACAGTTTAGGTCAGAATCCATCAATGTCTTCAATTTCTATACTGTTCTTGTCCTGATGCTCCCATAAATTTACCCAGGATCTACTTTACATTCTGAGAACCTTCTTTGACTTCTCTTTACATTACATAGATATAATGGAGAAATGGGCTATCCACTGGCTATACCTTAATCTCAATGTATCACTTATTTTCTTTTTTTCTGTTCATATATTGCTGTGACAAAAGTTTCCTTATATAACATTCTATGTAATATCTCATTTGTCAGCCTTTGTCAGTCCTCTTAATGTCTCCCCTCCTAGATTATTTCCACTTTGTCATATATATGTATATATATATATATATATATATATGTATACACCTGTTAATGCATGTATATATGTTTGTATTTACATGTATATTTGTATCTACAAACAAAGATAAAAAATCATGCATCAAATTTTCCCTTTACTTTAGTCTTGGCTAGTAGCCTTTTTTAATTTAAAAAATGTATTGTTGATATGATAGCCCACCTTGATACAAACATTGTTTGTTTGTAAGTTGTTGTCCTTTGGTATCAAAGAAGGCCAAAATGATATAACTACATTGTTATGTAGTGTGTCCAACTGTGGCTGAACAGACCAATTTGAGCTCAGGAGTCTCTGCCACAGGTCAGGCACAAATAGTCCACATGAACATTTGGAGTGGAGATGTTTCTTAATTTGTGCACATTTCTTTTAAGCTACTGCAATTCTGCTTTATTTATAGAGAACAGTGCCTCTTTTGATGTGGGCACACCATTCTGGGCAATCCTTTGCCAGTATTTCCCATGTCATAAAACTGATTCCAAAGTTCTTCAGAGAGACCTTGAGAGTGTGATACAAAGATGCGTCTTCTGATCTTGATGTTAGTGCTTGTCTTGTGTGAGTTCTCCATAAAATATTTTTTAATAGAAATAACATTTGGCATTCAAACTATGTGGCTAGCCCATCTATTCTTCAGTAGAGTTTGAATTCTTGGAAGTTTATTTAGCTTAAGAAAGGATCGTGAAACCTTATCTTGTCAGGTGATCTTCAGAATCTCCTATGGTAATTCAAATAGAAGAAATTTTGTCTGGGCATGGCTCTGGTATACTCTCCAAGTTTCACAGTCATACAACCCTGAGATCAGTATAGTGACTCTAGACATTCAGTTTGGTAGGCAGTCTAATATTTGTTTTCTCTTTCAGAGCTTCTCAGATACTGAGCTAATTCTGGCAATGTGTGCATCAACTTCATCATTTACATGTATATTTATTCACACCATTCAAAATTTCTCCATTTGTTGTAACTGATTCCACAAACTCATTGCAAACTGGGATTGTGTTGGCCTATAGCCTTTTTTCAATTTAAAAATTTACATTTTATGATAGCACACTCTGATGCCATTTTCATTCTCTTTGAAGATTTCCAGCAACATTATTAAAAACATCATGCTAAAAAGAATGATAGCAAGAATATGACTCTGCTTTACTCTACTGGTGACTGGAAAAGAACAAGAGCATCGTCTCTTATGCAGAACTCATTCAAGCATGCTGACGTACAATACTGCTGAACTTCTCTGGGCACCCAAATTTTCCCATAAATTTCCATGACTAATAGTATCAAAGGTCTCAGTCAGATTGATTAATGTTATATACAGATCTCTCTTCACCTCCTGGCATTTTGGCAGGAAATACAGTATCAACTGTTACTCAGCCCTTTCTGAAACAACACTATCTCTTAGGTAGATGACCATCTCCCAGATGAAGAATCAGCATGATCAGGAGAATTCTGCCAAGAACATTGTTTGCAATGACTGAGACAGAGACCTGTGGTTGTCACAGGACTGTCTATTTCCTTTATTATTACAGAGACAGACAATGGAGGCATCCTTGAACTCTTGGGGGATAACTTCCTCTTGCCATACAACCTGGAAAATTTCAATCAGTTTTCATATGAGCAGTAGATACTCTGTTCTGTAAATCTCAACTGGAATAGAATCACCACCAGGTGCTTTGTCACATGTGAGGAGCCAAATGGCTTTCAAAACTTCTTTTTTTAGTTGAAAGTTTGCCTAGAGAGAAATTGACCTCAAATCTGTGGTATAGAATCAATGGCTTCAATTTTGATTTAATTATTTTTTTTTGAGAACATTGTGGAAATATTTAGCCCATCTTTTCAGGATCATGTCCTTATTATTAGTTAATTGTAAAACTGACTTTCATCTGCTTTTTTTTCTTTTTGAGCCAAGAATTCTGCATCTCTCTTAAGTTTTACTTATACTTTACTTTTCATGAAGTTAAATGCTGCTGTCTCCTTAGAGGTGGATAAACTATTCTTCATGTAAACATTATGGAATTCTTTTTTTAGAAGCTTCTGAATTTCCCCATCATTTTTTTCAAGCCAATCTTAATGTTTGTAAGTCTTCTGAAACAGATGAGTAAATGCAGTGATGTATACCTAGTCTCTGAAAGCTGCCTACTTATTTTCTGCTCCATTTGTTGCCAATCATGCATTAGTTTACCTTTCCTTCCTAGTTAGCAACAAACCCTCTGCTAGGAGAAGTGTTCTAATGTGTTGAAATTAAGCCGTCTAGTAGTTGTCTTGCTTTGGGATCACCACTTTTGATGAATGTGAATATTTAGCTGGGAGAGGATGAATCTGTGATTAATCTAACATTCTAGACCACACATCACCTTTGTTACTCTCACACTCATATCCTTTTTTTTCTTCTTATAGTGACATAGTCTATTAAATGCCAATGTTTGCAGCAAGAGTGCATCCACAAAATTATGTAGGTTAACAAAAGACAAGGTTGGTAATGAGGTCATAAGATGCACAACTCTTCCAGTAGTGAGAAACTGTGGCTGTAACTATTTCTGACTTCATGCTCCCAAGAACTCCTTGCTACATCTGATAGTTTGTGCTTATGCTTGCATTAAAATCATTCAGAATTACAAACTTGTCTTCTTTTGTCTTGATAATGGTCTCCAGTTTTTCACAAAAATTTTCTTTGACCTTTAAGCATGGCACTTTCCGGCAAGTGGCAATCATTGTCATGAGACTGTCATTCATTCATTTTGGTAAGCATACAAGCTTATTGATTAGAATAGTTTTGATTGCAAAACCTGAACCAGCTTTACAGGGTTCCCTTTCACTATGGCCATTCCAGAAAAATGTGTGTTCAGCTCTGATTTTTGTAAGTTGCCCTTTATTTGCCAGTCTTGTTTTACCAGGCCTACTGTTTGGATGAGATATCTACTGATATCTCTTGCCACAAGAACTATTTGTCTTTTAGGTTTCATGAATTTCATGCTGTCTATAAATGTGTGCATATTCCATGTATTTATGGTGCATAAAATTTATCTTTGAAAAGTTTTTGTATAAGGTGTGTGTATGTATTTTGACTACTTGATGGGAACCCTTCCTGCTATAGTAAGTAGGCTAGGGTTGGGTGAAGCAGGCATTTTGGGGCAGCTTTTTAGCTCCTTCCTCATGCCAGGAGGTGAGTAATATAGTCCTTAAAAAAGGCTGTTCAAACATCTGGGAGGCTGGCAAATCCAACTGTTGCTCCAATCCACTGAGAAAACAACTGCATGGCTTGGGCTGCTTGTGTTCAGGATTGAGATTATGTTCCCCAAGTATTCACAGCTTCTGCTTTGTCACTTACTGGTCACTTTGACTTTGAGGTAGGTAAAATGCCATGGGTATTAACTTTGGATTTGTGTGTAAATTATATTTAAATAAAATAGAGTTGTGCAAAAGTCAAGATGACTGATGAGGGCTTGGGATGGCATGATTTGGCATTCATGGTGCTCCAATAAAATTCTAAATGCTTGAAGTATCTGCTCTGGGTGCTTTCATGGATATTGGAGCAGATTGATCTCATCCACCCATTTCACCAGATTAAGCCCTCACATGCTTAGGGTAGATACCTCCCTAATTTACTAAAGGTCTGAGACCTCTTGGCTACCCTCAACCTGATTTAATCTATCTGCCAAAATGGGTTACTGGGCTGTGCCTGCTGTGCATGTCACAGCTTCTTATAGCCATAGGTGAGAGTTGGATGAATTAGATGAAAACCAAAGGTAGAAAACAGTAATCCTAATATCAGAGTCACTAGTCTTCCCTGAACACATCCTACGCTTCACATACATAGTACACATATATACACATATATATATAGATAATATGTAACTATATGTACATACATGTACATACATTTCTCTTTGTCTCTGTCTCTCTTCCTATATATGTATATTTACATTTACATATATTTGGATAAACAGATATCTTATTTGAACATAACTGTTTCAATGTTTTCTCCCCCATTAGATTGTGAACTCTTTCAGAAAAGGCTTATTTATGATCATTCTTTGCATTGTTAGTACTTACATGATACTTTGCTCATAGTAAGTGCTTAATAAATGATAAATGCACTAAATACTACTAAATAAGGCCAGCAAAATTTACGAACATTGCATATACCTTTGGTGAAAACATAGACTCTCAAATTTTCATTGTTTTCATTTCACCTGTTCCACCCTCTTCTGTGTTATCATATAATTTAAATTTAAGTATAATTTCCTACTTTTTGACTAAGATGTAATAAGCTAGTAGTCCAGAATAAGAAGTGCATTGTCAAACATTTTCAGCATGTTGATCTGTTTTGTTGAAGAATACTTATATCTTAAAGGAAGGACTTTTATTTGATGGTATATGGTCTGTAAATGGATATTGATGATACGTGGATAATGATAGACTTACAAAACAAAATAGAGAAGAATTCCTAAAACATTAAGAAGCATAGAGGAAAAAACAACAACAACAAAAAAAAACTCAGAAGCAGACTCAAATAAATAAAGCATATTTTATTACCTACCATATTAAGTTTCACATATGCTTAAAACTATTAAACAAGTACATGGTTTAGGGGCAGCTAGGTGGCACAGTGGATAGAGTACCAGCCCTGAAGTCAGGAGGACCTGAGTTCAAATGTGGTCTCAGACACTTAACATTTCCTAGCTGTGTGACCCTGGGTGAGTCACTTAACCCCAATTGCCTCAGCAAAAAGCAAAACAACCCCCCCAAAAAAAACCCCAAAAAAACAAGTACATGGTTTAGCCAAGTAACAATATCTTTTTTTCTTGTATTTTGAAACATTTTTTGTTGGTGATTTTTAAAGCTTTAAAAATTTAAAAATTAAATTATTCTCCTAATTATTTCACGCATTTAGAAGCATCCACATTGGCTATTCCAAGAGGACCTTGGTCCCCAAGACCACTTATAATTCATTGTTCAAATAAGGCATTATAGACTTGCTTGTATTCATAGCTGATCACCTCTTTCCTTGAAATTCTTGGCTATCTAGCTGCAAAAATTGTATGCTGAGAGAATAGATAGTATTGTGCTTCCTCCTATATCCTTCTCTTTGGGAGGTACTTTTTCTCTCATTCTAAAAATGCATGTTTTTTTTTAAATAGTTTCTTCTTTAAGACACTCATTCACTCAATCAGTAAATACCTACTAAACACTTATTATTTACTAGGAACTCTGTTAAGAACTGAATATAACCCCCCCCCAAAAAAAAAAAGAAAAAAAAGAAGAAAGGCAAAAGACACTTCTTGCCTCTTCAAGGAGCTTACATTCCACATGTCATTTTTGCCTTCGTTTTGATATTCTGGATCTATATCCTTATCAGTGTGAATCCTCAGTAAATACCTATTAAACATCAATTATTTACTAAGAATTCTGTTAAGCACTGGATATACAAAAAAAAGAAAGAAAGAAAGAAAGAAAGAAAGAAAGAAAGAAGAAAAGGAAAAAAAAAAGGAAAAAGACACTTCCTGACCCTTCAAGGAGCTTACATTCCACATGTCATTTTTGCCTTTATTTTGATATTCTTGATCTATACCTTTATCAATGTGAATCTTCCTTTCATGGGAATAGATTGCAACACTTTTATCTTTTCTCATTTTATATGATATATGTTCATAAATTTCTAAGTCCTCCAAAGAGGATCTATGCCATATACTAAAAACCTTTCTCTAGTTCTTTTAACATTTGGAAGCTACAAAAATAGAACTGACTTTATATTTATTTATTGAATTAAATGAGTTCAATTGGTCCCTCCATTTTTTTTGTCCCTTACTTCTTTTTTTCTGAATATGCCTTTTTTGATTAATGCCTTTTATTTTTTTCCCTAAATACTATTAATTACTAGTAATTTGCTATCTTTCCATTGCTCTTTGAGTTACTCAAAATTTTGATTCTCCAATGATTTCATGATCTGAAGTCAAGTGGCAGTGATAAACCAGATTATTGAAAGCACTGAACAATCATTCTGTGCTACAAATAATTAACCACATTATCTGAATTTAGTCAAAAGTTTACAAGGAATTTTCCTCACAACAATCCCGAGGTTTAGATTTTGTTAGCTCCATTTTTTGGATGAAGAAAATGAAGTATGGAGAAATTAATTGACTTATTCATGATCATATTAAAACAGTTAGTAAGAAGTGGTGTCAGGATTCAAACTCACATCTTTTTATTTTTGTTTATTTTTTTCCTCTTACCCTTAATCTTAAAATTTAAAATTTTAATTAATTAACTAATTAGAGGGTTTATTTAATTAGCTAATTAAAATTAGTGGGGGGGGTTTAATTGCATACAGGGAACAATTGTTATCATTCATTGAAAAAATTAAGTTCCAAATTTTCTTTCTTCCTCTCTTCCCTCTCGTCCCTTAAAAGGTAAGAATTTAAAATAGATTATATATGTACAAATATGTAAAACATATTGTCATATTATTCAGATCAATTCACATCTCTTTAAATCCAATGCTTTTTCTACTACAAAATGGTACTTCAAATTTATTGAATATGGTCAAACCAGATTTCTTCCTCCTCTTTTCTCTTCATAACCAAGTTCATTTTTAAAAAATTCAGTAGTAGCAGTGTAAGATATCAGCAAAACTTATGAACTCATGGGTTACCCATTCACCTTTATGTATAAGCTAGGAAAGAAGTATTTTTCATTTACTTTGTTTATAAAATGAATATATCTAGGCTGATTTATTTTGATTGACCAGACTTTCATTGAAGAAGCATTTTATTATTTAGTATTTTTAGTGTTTAGGAGCATTTAGAGAATGTTGCCATCTTATCTGATGGAACAAAATTGATTTTATTTTGTTATTGTTGGGTTTAATGCTGGTCGTATCTAGTGCTTTCAATATATTTGAAGTCTTTGTGATATATTACTGAGGATTCTGAATAGTTTGCAAGTCTTTCATAGTCTTGAATTATATTTCCCAATTTTTATTTATATTCTCTTTTTTTTTTACTATCTTCTGTTTCACTTTGACTTTGAAGTCATTGAGTAGCAAGACCTAAGTTGATTTCATTTAGAGGATCTTGTAATTTTTTTTCATTGAATCTAATTCTTTGCAAAAAACAGTATTGACACATAATCTACAATTATCTTCATGATGGTCTGTTTGCTTTAGTCATCTAGAGCACTGCAAATCAAAATGACCAAGTGAAATTACATTTCTTATTGCTTTGGGGAATATTATGAATCCATCTTTGCCAACTTTTTTTTCTTCTCTCTGATTGGAACCTGTGAACTGTTTCTCCATTGATTATAGAATTTCTTCATATTCTCTGGTTTCATTTGTATCAAATATGTCAAGGTGGGTGAATATTTGCCACCAAGAAATGAATTATTTAGGGAATAACAACTCATAAAGGCTTCTTTCTAGGTATGAAATTGTTTCAATCTGAATAAATGAAATTAGTAATATTTTGAAATAACAAAATACAATCTAGAAATGAAATCTGGGAGAGCTAACATGAAACTTCCTCCTTCCCTGGACTTATTATAAATGTATTCCTTAAATTCATCCTAATTGAATTAATAATCAAGTGTCCTTCCCATATAAATTTGTATTGAACAGATAGTTTTTTTTTTTTTGTTCTTTGTGAAGAGGCTTCTCATAGCAGTCTTTCCTTGAAATAATCCACTGTTCTCCAAACCTAACAGTTGTGTTGGTTTTTAAATATTCTTTCTTTTAGCCACCTCTCTTTCATTTATTCTTAGGGAAGAAGAAAAAGATAAGGGAAGGGAAGAGTCATTTATTAAGTATCTACTATTTGCTAGGTACTTCACAAATATTGTATTTTTTCACAATGCTGAAAAGTAGATGTTATTATTTTCCCAATTTTATAGTTTAGGAAGCTAAGGCAGACTTACCTAATCATATAGATAATAAATATCTAAGGCCACATATAAACTCATGTTTTCTTACTTCCTTACTTCCATATTCCTTACTTTATCCACTGTACAACTTACCTGTTTAGAAAAGATAGCAGAAGTTACTTTTATTCTTTCTCTCTTCCTCAACTCCATTCTTTTTTGTCTCCTTATCACTTCTTTTTTCATGATCCACTTCTTCAGTTCTTTTCTCCTCTTCCTACCTTCTTTAGTGTTCCCGTTTACAATTGCTAACTAGCAAGCATCATTCCCTTAACTAATGTTAAGAAAACTGCATATGCAGACTTCCTTGATTCTGTTACTGCTTGCTATTGTTTTAAATATTTAAATTCTCCACCACATTTTTCTTGACGTGTTCATTTCATGCTGTTATACTATCTCTTCTCATATACCTCATGGTTTGCTTCCTTGAACTGCTACAACATCTGTAAGTTAACTTCCTCCCCTTCACTATTCCTGTTTTCTAATCTTCTAATCTAATATTGCCCTGCTGGCAAACTCAATTTTTTGAGATAGTTATAGCAAGGATACTGAGGCACAAAATATTTAATTATCTTTCTCAAACCCTCTAGTTAGTTACAGGCAAAGGCATGGTTGGAATCCAGGTCTCAATTTCTAGCTCAGTACCCTTTTCATTCTAGTATTTTAGTCAGAATGGAATAACTAATTAAAGACCTTGACCCTTCATAAAAGGCACAGACCAATGAAAAGCCTTCACAAAGAAGTCTCTCATGTCCTATACTGATGCCTCAATGCAATATGGGTTGCATTAGTCATGTCATGGAAGGATGCAAAAGCTTTCACAGTAATGTTATATATTGAGTGAGATATGCTATGGCACAACTTTAAATTTTTTAAAAATAAACTCAAGTAAACAACATGGTGATAATCCATTAATTATGCTGCTTTAAAATAGTTCCCATGCTGTTAATAAAAAGATTTTTTTTCCCTCATGGTTATCTTTGCTTGATGTGTGGGCAGCAGAGAATTTGTTGCCCACTTCTGCTTTCCCCTGTAACTGTTTGTTTCCTGCATCTCCAAGTCTTCTAAATTTAATTCAATCATTTTAATATCTTGTGCACTAAAGAGACTAAAAGCAAAAATCAGGTTTGTTCAGTTAGATTGATAAACAGATGCTAAGCCGATGTGACACAGCTGCTGCTGCTGAGCCAGGAAAAGCGGGTCAAGGTTATAGGGAGAAAGTGCAGTATCGTCACATAGCTGTAAGCAAAAAATTGCCCACGTGGAATCCCCGCTCTCCCCCTCCTCAACCTCTTCTATCTGTGGAATGTTTAGTGTGGCAAAAGGAGACATCCTTAAAAACATCCCTGGAAGTAAAGAAAATTCAAGAACTGATCACTTTCAAGTTTATAATATTTAACTCAGTCTTTTCTAATCATCAGAAAAACCTTTAAGAGATCTTGTGTAAAATAACAATGAACATTTCTTATTTATTGATTATTTTTAAAAGAAAAATGGGGTCATGCCTCAAAGATACTAGACATTTTGAACAAATGTATCACATATAAAAAACAGATCAGTATGCCACATAATAAAGAACAAGACCTCTGATTTCAGGGATTTTTTTTAATGAAAAGAGTTTATAAGTGGCTAAATTTGATTATTTATTCAGAAAGACTTGTTCTCTCTAAGCTTCTTTTAACTCATTCCAAAGAGTTCTGATTGGAATTTGAAAGTATTATAATTAGTATCTTATAATGACAGAAAAAAATCATCCATAGAAGCAATTTTAAAACTATAACTTATGATCTTAGATTTAAAACTGGAAAGAATTTTAGAGGTCTTCTTTTCCAACTCCTTCATTTTACAGATGATTTAAGGTCACACAATAAGTGGCAAACCCATTCAAACAAATGCCTTCTAAAGCCAGTGTTTGCTTTTTATTGTTGTTGGTGGTAGTTTAAAATTATTTTTAGTTCTACATCAGGAATTTTCAATCAATAAATCATAATCTGTCAGTATCTTCACAATATACCCATTTCCATGGATCATTTTATGTCAAGGCCAGCAGAAGCCCTACTCTCTTTCCTGCCTTCCAATCCTTTTCTATAGTCTAGGGAGTTGGATAGTAGTAGCATCTCCTTCTCCTCTCCTTCAGAATGAAAAAAGGCTTCTTGTGGAAAAAGTCAATAACAACTCCTTTAAATATGATTTTGAATTTTCTGCATTATGTCAATGCACTAACAAAAAGGGATATTTTCCATATTATATCTAACAAATGAAAAACAAAAACAACTGATCACTTATAAAAGGGTAAGTGATGTGTAATGATGAGGATCTTGAGACTACTGGTCTTCGAAGCAGAAATTTTTAGTTCTAATCTGGCCAACTACTTGTGTAATTGTCAGCCTCACCACATGATGTCATTGATGATGAAGAACATAACAGGTGTGTAATATTAATTAATCATGGCATCTCCTTTCTTGAGGCCTCAGCTTCCTCATTTGTAAAATAATATTTATACCTCCAAGTATCTCTCTATGAATCCATAACATTCATTAATTTCAAAGAAGACTACTTATTAGTCTAAACAAGTTGACTTATGAAAGAATAAATCATAACTTTATACCTTGTAGAAGGATTTAATTTGTCAATTTCTAGTTTGTTTCTATCTTTCACAAGGGATATTCACTAAAATGGTACAATAGGAACAGAAATATAAACATATCTTCCCAAATAGGAGCATGCTCTCCCTTTTACTACCTTAGTCCCAAGGAAAATAAGTATCAATTAGAGCAATTGATACAAAACATTTGATTCACCAAGTTCAAGTCTGGATATGGCATATGGATAGAGCTGCTTCTTTGGCACTACGTCTTGTCTGCATGGTTGACCTTCACATTATTCTTCCCACTGGGCTCAGCAGCTGGCAAACTCTGGTATGGGCTTCAGTTATTGGATCTTTGCTGGACCTTTTGAAGCTCATATGATCAGAGGCTAGTCTGTTCTTCTCCAGCATTCATTCATCTAAGTTGAACAAAGGATAAAACGGGAAAGAATGAAAATCAGTCTTATTATGCACTCAAGGCTTTATGTCAGGCTGGGTGAGAAGAGCAAGGTATTGGTACTACTTCTCCCCTCTCCCAGAGGCTTACACTGTGATTAACTTGATGTCCATCAGCTAAATTTAGACATAATTTTTAAAATAAGTTTTAGCCATTTCACTAATCTCAGTGATTGTCAGTGGGAGAGTAAGAATAGATGTTATCATTCCCATTTTGCAAATGAGAAGATTGATGCACAGAAACTCAATCAATCATTCATTATTTATCAAGCCTCTATAATGTTTCAGGCACTGGGGATACAGAGAGTACAGCAAGGAAATAACTTGCCTCTGGCTCATTCATTAATTTTGGGTAGAGTTTGGATTATAACCTACAGAATTTGATTCCTATGCCCATGGACAGAAGTTTGTTCTTGATCTGTTGTGTAACCAAGAGTCACTGAGGGGTTTGAGAAGGGATGAATGCAGTGTGGTTTAGCATGCTTGATGGACAATTTTGCCTTCAATATGAAGTATACTTTGAACTTTGGATAAGATAAATGTGAAGATGCCCAAGAGGAGGAGGTGACAGGATTAATTATAACTTAACCATAGCCTGACAAATGCTTATGTCAAATAGGCCAGTAGGGCCTGGAAGAGATACTTATTTATAATCTAATTTGATCTTCTTTGCAAGGATCTGTTGGTATTTTCAGGCTTAATGTTGAAAATTATTTTCTCAATTTAGAAAATCGATTTTCCATTAAGTGCAGCATATAACCAATTATAAATTACACATAAAACTTTGTGTAAAGACATCATCCAAGAGATGTATGTCTGGAAAAAGTATGTATGCAAATCCTGATGAGAGACAGGGCTATACTATTACTTCCTTAATTTTAAGAGGCTTAGAGGAAGGTGAATTTATTACAGAACATAAAATAGAATCTAATAGATTAGGAAGGCATGAGTAGATTTTTTTTTTTTACATTTTTAGTATATTTTTAATAATTTTAGGCTATTTAATATTTAACATATATAGTATATTTTTAATTTATATTTTTTTAGTATTTTTAAGACTTTTAAAAAGTCGGAAAGCTATAAGGCTTTAATTTGAGCATCAAAGTAACTCTGTGAGATAACTACTGATATTACAATTGCCTTTCTATGGGTAAGGGAGCTGAGTTCATCAAGACTGACCTGGCTGGTCACACAGTAGGATTCAAACCCAAGCAAATCTTTGACAGTCTTACTCTAGAGCTTTATCTACTATATCCCAGCTTCTTAAACTGTGGATAGTGATCTCACATGGGATCTCATAACTAAAGGTGGGGATTGTGATGATTTATTATCAGTAAATGTTTGATTTGTATACCTATTTTATATATTTATATAGCTGGGGGTTGTGTAAAAATGTCTCAGGTGAAACAGGGTCACACGTGGAAAAAGTTTTAGAAGCTCTGCACTATACCATGCTATTAGAAGATACTACCTTTATTGGTGCAGAATAGTACCCAACCATTTTTCTTCATCATGTGTGGTTTTAGAGGGTTCCTTCAACATTCCAGGGACAAGTATCTCTTCCTACTCAGTAAGAACCAGTGTAGCACACAAATGGCTATACATGTGCTTATTCCTTCTACTCATCACATGATTGGCCTGCTTCCTTTTTCAGGTATCTCTCTGATAAAATATTATGCATCATTTTATCCCCCCCCTTACTGCAACTCATTTATTTCCCCCATGCAACCCACTGAAAATAAAATTTTTAAACTGAGAAAATAATTTCTATCATTAGCTATTTTTAATAGTATTTTATTCTTCCAGACACATGCAAAGGTAGTTTTCAACGTTCACTTTTGCAAAACTTTGTATTCCAGTTTAGGATCTTCAGACTCCAAATAATTAGAATGAAAATAAGACAGAAAAAGACAAATGAAAACCTTACCTATCTCCAAACCTACTGATAATGAAAAAAGTTGGCTTGAGTTGTTAGAAATAAGAGAGGAAGGGAGTCAGAAGAAGTTGGAAAGCTTTTATATTCAAAGAAAAGAGACAAGAAGCAAAGGGGCCTGCTTCTCTTGCTTAGGATCCTAGGGAGAGGAAGAAACAAAAAAGGGAGGAACATTCAAGGATGTGCTGGAGACAGTATTTCTTGATTCTGGAAAGTCAATTATTAAATTTCTAGTGAGCATTTACAGCTTAGAAATTGGCAAAAAAAATTAGACAAAATATCAGGGCTTGGTTTATCGTTTTGCTGATTGTCTAAAGAAAGCAATGAGAAAATGTTGCTAAAACACATTAAATTTAATAATATGTTGTGCACTACCTTCTCTTTCTTATTCTTCTGAGACAGAGACAGATGTTAACTAGAATGATGACTTAACTCACATATACTGCCTCTTATTTCTCAGGATGCTTTCTTGTTTCTGCTGTACTACTTGCAAACAAGACATCATTTTTCTGCAGCCTTTTAGACTCATTGTGTGTCCTATTTTGTGTGTCTTGCATTTTAGGTTATCTTTCTACTGTTACCAGTAATCATGACTTGTTGGCATTCCATTATTTCTAGGTTAGTAGGAGCACAAATAGATTGATATTAGTGTTAAAAACATGAACTTTTATACCAAAGGAATGATTCCAAAAAAAAATGGAAAAAAAATTGACAAGATATCTGGCAGGGTCTCCAGAATAATGGTGGCATTATTGAGAAAGGAGGATACATTGAAGAAAGTTTTATACAAGGACATTGGCACTCAAAATCCAGCAGAGAGGTACTCATTCAACACAGGAACTTCATTAGAGCTACACAAAAGCAAGACATTTTGTAAATCAATTTTTTGCCACACGTACTCCAAAATTGAGTCAATTTTCCTCTAGATCCAATGGGTACTTGTGGGAAAGTACCACCAGCTTTTTGAGGAGAGTAGTTTTGGTACCAATGATATTTATTATATTTGTTTAGTAAATAGCCCTAAAAAGGCTAATCATTGGGATGGAGGTTAGGAGAAGTATGGAGTACCTATGAGCAACAGTACTAAAACTTTCCAATCCTTCAAAATCAATCCTAGAATATAAAGGGAGTTGTAGCTATCTTTGGGAAATCTGACATGTTAGTACAATTGAATTGGAAGGATGAGTACAGAGAGATTGATAAAATAGTCAACCAATTTACTGAGAAAGTATGATATATATCAGATATAAGGTAAGATCTATATATAAAAGATATAAGAATCATCATGCTTATTGTTCATTGATTACAGAAAAATAAAAGAAAGAAAGAAGAGGGAGGAGTGTCTTAAATGGTTTCTTCAAATAAGATTTCTCTGTATGTTACCATGATATAAAATTCTATAACAAATATACTTAAATAGATGCTACTGATTATTTTAAGGAAAAGTCCATTAATTCCTATACTCTCTAGTGTTTTAATAGGAATGGATGTTGGATTTTATCAAATGCTTTTTCTGCATCTATTGAGATTATCATGTTTTTTGTTAATTTGGTTATTAATATAGTCAATTATGTTAATAGTTTTCCTAATATTGAACCATCCCTGCATTCCTGGTATAAATCCTACTTGGTCATGGTGTATTATTCTGGGAATGATTTTCTGTAATCTCTTTGCTAATATTTTATTTAAGATTTTTGCATTAATATTCATTAGGGAGATTGGTCTATAATTTTCTTTCTCTATTTTTGTTTTACCTGGTTTAGGTATCAGTACCATGATTGTGTCATAAAAGGAATTTGGTAGGAGTCCTTCATTCCCTATTTTTTCCAAATAGTTTATATAATATTGGAGTTAATTGTTCTTTAAATGTTTGGTAGAATTCACATGTAAATCCATCTGGTCCTGGTGATTTTTTCTTAGGGAGTTGATTAATGACTTGTTCTATTTCTTTTTCTAAAATGGGACTATTTAAGTAATTTATTTCCTCTTCTGTTAATCTGGATAATCTATATTTTTGTAGATATTCCTCCATTTCACTGAGGTTATCAAATTTATTGGCATAAAGTTGGGCAAAGTAACTCCTTATTATTGCTCTAATTTCCTCTTCATTGGTGGAAAGTTCTCCCTTTTCATTTTTGAGACTAACAATTTGATTTTCCTCTTTCCTTTTTCTAATCAAATTAACTAGAGGTTTATCTATTTTGTTGGTTTTTTCATAAAACCAACTTTTAGTTTTATTTATTAATTCAATAGTTTTTTTTTACTTTAATCTCTCCTTTCATTTTTAGGATTTCAAGTTTGGTTTTTGATTGGGGGTTTTTAATTTGTTCTTTCTCTAGCTTTTTTAGTTGCAAGCCCAATTCATTGATTTTTTCTTTCTCTATTTTATGCAAATAAGCATCTAGAGATATAAAATTTCCCCTTATTACTGCTTTGGCTGTATCCCACAAATTTTGGTATGTTGTCTCATTATTGTCATTCTCTTGGATGAAATTAGCAATTGTGTCTGTAATTTGCTGTTTCACCCATTCATTCTTTAGGATAAAATTATTTAGTTTCCAATTGGTTTTTGGTCTATTTTCTCCTGGCCTTATATTGCATGTGATTTTTATTCCGTCATGATCTGAAAAAAATACATTTATTATTTCTGCCTTCCTGCATTTGATTTTGAGGTTTTTGTGTCCTAACACATGGTCAATTTTTGTATAAGTTCCATGGACTGCTGAGAAAAAAAGTAAACTCCTTTACGTCTCCATTTAATTTTCCTCCAAAGATCTAGCATACCTAACTTTTCTAACATTTTGTTTACCTCCTTAACTTCTTTCTTATTTATTTTGTGGTTTGATTTATCTAGTTCTGAGAGAGGGAGGTTGAGATCCCCCACTATTATAGTTTTGCTCTTTATTTCTTCTTGCATCTCTCTGAACTTTTCCTCTAGGAATTTCCATGCTATACCACTTGGTGCATATATGTTTAGTATTGATATTGCTTCATTATCTATGGTACCCTTTTGGAAGATATAATTTCCTTCTTTGTCTCTTTTAATGAAGTCTATCTTTGCTTTTACTTGGTCTGAGATCAGGATTGCTACCCCTGCTTTTTTTTGTTCACCTGAAGCAAAATAGATTCTGTTCCAGCCTTTTACCTTCACCCTGTATGTATCTCTATGTTTTAAATGTGTTTCTTGTATACAACATATTGTTGGATTCTGGTTTTTAATCCAGTCTGCTATCCACTTCAGCTTTATGGGAGAGTTCATTCCATTCACATTCACAGTTAAAATAACTAATTTTGTATTTCCTGCCATCTTATTTACCCTAGCTTATGCTTTTCTCTTTCTTATCCCCCTTCCCTCCTCCTTACTATTTTGCTTTTGGTAACCACTTCCCTCAAACAATCCTTCCCCTTTAGAGCCCCACCCACCCCTTTTTTCCCCCTTTCCCTCCTGTTTCCTTATAAGTATATCTATTATTCCCTCAGAGACAAATCTGATAAAATGGAGATTAACCCAATTCCATTCCCCTCCCTTTTTTCCCCTCAATCATTATAGGTTTTCTTTGCCTTTACATGTCATGTAATTTCCCTTATTTTACCTCCTTTTCCTCTTCTTCCAGTGTTATCCCTTTTCTACCTCTAATTTCTTTTTCATTTTATCATCATAATAAACATAAAATCACAATAATCATATTGTAATAATCATAAAATCAATAATCATATCATAATAATCATAATGTAATAATAGATTCGTAAAATCAACCCTCATTCTATAAGTATCTATAACATAAATATAGTTCTTAAGAGTTTTTTTTTTCCTTGTTACCTTTTTATGTTTCTCTTGTGTTCTGTGTTTGTAGATCAAATTTTTTGTTTAGTTCTGGTCTTTTCAGTAGAAATAGGTGAAATTCTCCTATATCATTGAATGACCATATTCTTCCCTGGAAGATAATGCTCATTCTAGCTGGGTAACTTATTCTTGGCTGTAATCCAAGTTCCTTTGCCCCAAGCTGAAGCCTTAAAAGGCAAAATAAAAGGATGACTCTGAACCCCAATCTTTGTCGATTCCTGCAAGGGAAAAGGCCCACTGAACCGCTGCTCAGTGTAAACCCATCTTTAGCAATTATCCACCTTTATTTCTCTCCTTTCAGGAACTGTCTCACTAAGAAAGCTTCTTCTCTGAGATTATAAGAAACCTATTTTGCCATAAACCTCTTGCCTCATTTCTTCGGGTTCGTAGATTCCTCCACAAAGCCCGTGACTGGCCAAAAGGGGGGTCCACACCATCTCCCCCTTTCATGCACCTCATCAACACCATTTCTCCTCATCAGAAGGAGGGACAGAAATCAAGAGAGACAGAAAGAAGAGAGAAACAAGAGATAGAGACAGAGTAGAGACAGAAAGACAAGTAGAGACATAGACAAGAAATAGAGACAGAGACAGAGACAGACAGAGATAGAGTCAGACAGAGACCCAGAGACAGCAGACAGAAAGACAGAAACAGAAAAAGAGAGAATAACCCCCTAACATGAAAACAGGAATCCATTGGAAAATAGTAGATGATTCTATTGAATACTTGATAATACTGTTCCCTAAATAGTTATGGTCCACCCTACACCTAAGTCACCTGTATTGTTGCTAGGCTAATGTAGTAGTTGTGCCCTTTACAATTAATTGTTAATCAAGACCAAACAATCTACAGTGTTGCCCTGTGAGGAAGAAGGACTAGAAAAATGAAAAAGAATTGTATTACCTTTGTCCTCAAAATGTCTGGAAAAAAAAAAAGGGATAATAGTGACAGGAATGGCCGAGACAATGCTATTTTAAAACCCAAATAAAATGTTGATTTCTAGTCTGGTGTGATTTTATCTATGAAATAAAATCTATTGAAAAGGAGCTGAAATAATATAATCCAAACTCTTAAAACTACTTTCAGCCCTCATGCTTCTGATGATACTTATTTTGCAATTTTGAGATGCCACTTAGTAAACCTATTGTCAACAGTGGAGAGAAAAACACAACAGCAGTTAATCAGGTTTTACAAGGTCACACATCTAAATCAGACTATAAAAACATTCTATTAGTACTTTCTTTACCCTGCTCACAAATGTAACTTTTCTCCAAATCTAGGGCTCATATCACTTTAGATCCTTCTACAAGATATCAGCAAACCAATAAAAGTTTGAAGTCTCTATTTTCTTTACTAAGTACTCCCAATTGAAGCCTGTTAACACCATTTTTATGGAGAACAGAGCAAGAAGCCACCTCCTGACATGTGTTGGCACTTTCTAAAAGGTTGTTAATGCTCTATATTTTCAGAGTATAACAAATCCAGAAAGGCTGAGCTGAAGCCCAGCATGTCTGAAATAAAAGTTACTAGTCATTTAAAGAAATCACTGACTGACCTTGATAACATATGCAGAATTGGGGAACTAGAAGAAATAGTTTTATTTTCCAAAATCTTAACAGATTTCTGATCCTGTGGAATTACATGGAAGAATCTAGAGAAACAAATATTTTAAACATAGCCTTTGATTTATTTCAGTGTAACAAAATCCTCATTCAACAGATTTTCATGACATTAAAAGACATAGTATAGTTTGGTGAATTGGCTTGCTTCCCCTGGCTCCCAGCCAAAAAAATATGAGAGTAAGAGTATGTATGATACTGTCTAGTTTACTGAGACTTACTTGCCACTTATAAACAAGCAGTTCCACAATCTAGCCTCTTTCTGCCTCTTTGATTTTCTTAATTTTATTTTCTTCCTCCTTAATCACTGCTCTTATACTCTGCAATCTAGTGACATTGATCTCCTTGTTGTTCCTCATAATACTTATGTCATCTCCTTACTCTGGATAATTTCATTTGCTATCTCCCTCTACATCTAATTCTCCTAGCTTCCTGCCAAAATCCCACCTTCCACAAGAAGAATTTCCTAATCCCCCCTTTTTGTTGGTGCCTCTTTTGATTAACCTTAATTTAATTATCTCTTGATAGTTCTAATACATTATCTTGTATATATCTTGTTTGTATATAATTGTTTTTATGTAATCTCCTCCTTTAGACTGTAAGCTCCCTGACAATAGAAACTGTCTTTTACCTTTTTGTTTTTTACCCAGAGCTTAACATAATGCCAAGGTACTTAGTAAATACCTGTTGACTGACAGTTTCCAATATTACAGAAAAAAAAAAAAAAAACAATAAAAGAAAGAGAAACAAAAGAAAGAACTTTGAGCAGCCATTATGAGATCTCATAGTTAGGAAAGACATCAGAAGAAAGGATCATAAAAGTCATTTAGTTCAACACCTTTATTTTAGAGATATTGAAACTAAGTCCCAGAGATTAAATGACTTACCTCACAAAGGTAAGGAGTAACAGAATCATGATGTGATTCCAAACCTTCTGTTCTTTCCTCCGTATAACAGGGAAAGGTAATGATGAATGTTGGAGGGGATGTAGGAAAACTGGGACACTGATACATTGTTGGTGGAATTGTGAATGAATCCAGCCATTCTGGAGAGCAATTTGTAACTATGCTCAAAGGGCTAACAAACTGCATGCCCTTTGATCCAGCAGTGTTTCTACTGGGCTTATATCCCAAAGAGATTTTAAAAGAGGGAAAGGGACCTACTTGTGCAAAAGTGTTTGTGGCAGCCCTTTTTGTAGTGGCAAGAAACTGGAAACTGAGTGGATGCCAATCAGTTAGAGAATGGCTAAATAAGTTAGGGTTTATGAATGTTATGGAATATTATTGTTCTATAAGAAGTGATCAGCAGGATGATTTCAGAGAAGCCTGGAGAAACTTACATGAACTGATGCTAAGTGAAATAAATAGAACCAGGTGGTCATTGTACATGGCAACAAGATTATACAATGATCAATTCTGATGGACATGGATCTCTTCAACAGTAAGATGATTCAGACCAGTTCCAATGATCTTGTGATGAATAGAGCCATCTACACCCAGAGACTGTGGGAATTGTGTGTGGTTCACAACATAGTATTGTAATTCTTTTTTTTGTTGTTGTTGTTGTTTGCTTGCTTTTCATTTTCTTTTTAATTTTTTCCTGTTTGATTTGATTTTTCTTGTGCAGCAAGATAATTGTATAAACACATATCCCTATATTGGATTTAACATATATTTTTTTATCATGTTCAGCATATATTAGATTACTTGCCATCTAGGGGAAGGGGTAGGGGACAGAGGGGTTAAAATTGGAACACAAGGTTTTGTAAGGGTTAATGTTGAAAAATTATCCATGCATATGTTGTGAAAATAAAAAGCCTTAATAAAAATAAATTTTAATAAATTTTAAAAGAGAAAATTCATTTCTTACAGCATAGAAATATTCCATTGCATTCATGTGCCATAATACATTTAGCCATTACCCAATCAATGGGTTTCCCCAATCAATGTTTCCAATTCTTTGGTGCTACAAAAAGTGTTGTTATAAATAATTTGGTGAATAATAGTGAATATTTATTCTTAATAATGGCCTCCTCAGGTTATAATCTTAGTAATAAAATCTCTAGTTCCAAAGGCATGGATATTTTAGTTATTTTATTTGTGTGACTCCAATTTGCTTTTCCAAAATGGTTGTACTGTTTCACAGCTTCACTATTAATGCATTGGTATACCTATCTTCCCACAACCCTTCCAGTATAGGATTGACTGTTTCTATCATTTGGCATCTTTACCAATTTTCAGTGTGTGAGGTTAATCCTCAGGGTTATTTTGATTTGTCATTCTCCTATTATTAATGCATCATTATTAGCACCTCAGAAGCATGCAATATTGATTCACTTTTTTTCTTTGTCTTACAATGGTTATTTATAAATATCTGGATTCTTTTTGTTGATGTGGAGTTCATATTCTCTTCTGTTATTAAAATCTTCCCTATAGGTTTATTTGCCTGTGCTCAAAGTGATGATTCAAGTTTTCTTCCTCCTGAGATTTTTGGCAATTTTATCATTTATCATTATCACTTGTTTTCTTACTTTTTCCTTTGATGGAATTTTCCCTCGGGCTGGACCTCAAAGTCTCTCAGCCTTCTTCATTTGAAAATTCACACTTCACAGGATTCTGTCTCTGCCCAAATGAGTTCTAAGGGGTCAGAATTTGCTCCAACTTGATGCTAGGCTCTTTCCCTCAGGCTTAATGGAGTACTACACAGTTACACACATATTCTGCCCCAATTCACTTTGTTCCTTGATTGTCTGATTGAATTCTATTGTGGCAGAGAATGTCACCATGCTGCTGTTCCAGCCTGAGCAAGCTTCTGTTTGAATTTCTACAGCACTGGGGGAGTGAGAATGGAGGGGAATTCTTCAAGTTCATAAGTTAGTTTATGCAGCCCTTCTGTCTGAATGTGGTGGATAATGCGGCAAAGTATTAGGTATTATAAATTAGTCTACTTAATTGGCTTAGACCTACTACTACTTAGTTCATTAGAACCACTTAGTTCTTTCAGTTGTTACTTCATTAGCGTTCTTCATGTTGTAGACCATGGAAATAGCTAAAATTGATAAATCTTTGGCCAATAATTTCTATTTTGGAAATCTTTGACACATGATGAAGAGGAAATGTTTAGTATTCTATCTTGCTTGTCATGTAAACTGAACATCCTAAATGAAATTTTTCTAACAAAAACAGAGTGAGAAGTATACCAAATCAGATTATATTTGACCTACTTTCTTGAGGACTTCTTTCCAGTTAAAGTAGTTTTGTTTTTGTTTTAAAGTAGACGAATAACATTATCAGTTATTTCAGTAGGTAGATAGATTATACCACAGGCCATTTATTGAGGATTTGCTGTTAAGAATTCAGAAAAAGTGAATCAAACAGTGGAGAATAAAAAGGAGCAAATATTTGTAGGAGAACAAAGAGATTGGTAGAAATAAAGAAAAAAATACCAAAGAAGTAATGTAAAAAAGAAGTGAAATGGTTTAGATAGGTCAAATATAATAATGACTGAGAAAAAGCTGTTGGATTTGGATTTGATAATTAATAGGCCACTTGAAGTTCTAGAGAATATTTTCACTAGAATGATGAGAAAGAAACCATATTACAAGGAGTTAAGGAGTAGTAGGTGAAGAGTCACTGGCATGAAGCTCCTTCTATACTCTTTGAAAGCAGTGACTATCCTTTTTTGCTTGTATTTATATCCTGTGGTGTTTAGTATAACACTTGGCACATAGTAATTAACAAATTTTTGTTTACTGACTAGATTAGAGCAGTTTAATGATGAAAGGAAGAGAATAGAATCCTGTAGCTTGAGGGTCAAAGGGTGCTTTTTAATAATGGAGAACTAGTAATTTATTAAGTGGAAAGGAAGGAGCTAGTGGAGAGGGAGAATTGGAAACTAAAAGAGAAAGTATGATGAGAAGTGGAAGGTCCTAGAGAAATCATGAAGGGATGAAACCAAAAAAGGTGAATCTCTCCCTCTCCCTCTCCCTCTCCCTCTCCCTCTCCCTCTCTCTCTCCCTCTCCCTCCCTCTCCCTTTCCTTCTCCCTCTCCCTCTCCCTCTTCTCTCTCTCTCTTCTGTCTCTCTGTCTCTGTCTGTCTGTCTCTCTCTCTTTGTCGCTGTCTTTCTCTGAATTTAGGAAAAAAGGAGAAAATGGAGGATGATACAGAAAAGGGAAATTAAAGGAATTTACATTAGGCAGTCAAACTTTTCAGTAAAATAGTTCATCTGCTTCAAAATGGGGCCTTTAATAGAGTGGGTAAAGTTTTTAATTGCTTTTGTGAAGAAGGTGACAAAAAATAACTAGAATAGCTTAGAGATATGGTATGGGGAGAGAACAATTGATTTGGGGTCAGAAGACCTGTGTTAAATCCCTAAATTGCAATTTACTTACTTTATGAATTCAAGCAAATCATTTAATGTCTCTTGGTTCTAGTGTTTTCTATAAAGTGAGAGAGATGGATTAGAAATCCAAATAAAGTCTGTTTCAGTTCTAAAATTTACAAACCTGTGGTCTATGACTAGAAAGTTCTTCATGTAGTCTTAACTCAACTGAAATAAGTTCAGATTTATAGTGGAGCCAATTGTTGAGTTTACATGACTATTTCTGAGTATCGGTGACCTGAAACAGAGAAAGTAAGCTGTCATTTAGTTAGGACTGATGATGGACAAGGAGTATCATGGTAGAAGGTCAGAGAGAATAAGAGATCCTAGATTTCTTATAATTGCATAATGGAAATTACTAACCATATGGTCCACATTGTCAAGAAGCCAAAACAAAATTAATGACCTGGGGAAATAGGAAGACTCAAAAGAACTGGAGGTCATGATGAGAATAACAAATAACTTGAGGTTGCTATCAATGTATTCTTTCCATTGTTCTTTAGTATCTTCCCCTATCTCTGATGTACAACTATAACTGCTACCTCATGGCATTCAACTTTTTTTTTTTTTTAACTTCATCTGGAAAGCATGCAAATAGAAAATAGCATAGTACGTTACTACCATTTATTTAATCCACTACTACTTCTTTCGGGCATAACATGATATTGTAGTCACTTGGGATATTATCAAGAAAAAGTTAACAGAGAAACTTGTTAGAATTTTTTAAATGCTTCATTATTAATTTATTTATCCTTTTTTTCTTTGAATATTTTATTTTATTTTTCAATTCATAGTAAACCCCCCAGAATTTCCATTATATAGGAAAATAAAAAAGATAATTTCGCATGAAACTGCAAAGATACCATGTACAATTTGCTATTCCTTCTAAATGTACAACAAAGTTATCATATAAATTTTTCCCTCCCTTTTTTCTTTCTTCCCACCTTCTATCTTAGAGATGGATACCTTTAGACACAAATTTTCACTTCAATTATATAGCTGTTGTACAATTTCTGTTTTTTATGAGGTAGAATAGAGAGAAAGATTCCTTTACAACTCAAAGAGCTACTATTTTTATTATATCTTCAATTTAATATCTGGCTGTCAAAGTAAGCACAGGCAACTGGCTTAGTGTTAGTTCACATAGTATGTTCTTGCTGATTCTTAAAAGTGGCATGAAAAATAAAGTGAAGTGACATTAAATGAACCAACAATCTGAGATTTTCAGAGTGAACCTCCAGGAAATAATCCTTGGGCTTGACAGAGGAAGAGAACAAAAAAAGAAAATTAAACAATGTTGTAAACTTTAAGAAAAAATCAGTAAAGCAGAGGAATTCAGAATTTTTATTTAAAAAATAGAGGAAGAGAATGACCAGTGGAAAATTCCCTTCTTTTCAATTTAATCATAACAAAATAAAGATGATGGGAAAGATTTATAGGAAACATTTTTAAAGGTGCAATCACCACGTCCATAGAGCAGGCAGTGTCTGAAAGACCCTGTGGCATTTGCACTTTATAGAAATAGACAAAATATAACCACTACTACAATAAACATCACTGTCTAAGCAAAGAATGGAGAAAGAAGACAGAATAGGGAATAGGAAAAAGGAATAGGAAAAAACTGTGGTGGATTTTTACTGTCAATATCATCTTCTTGATTTGGGCAGAATCTCTATAAATTCCTCTAAAGGTAAGAGACAAATGTTCATTGTTTAGGAGATTGAGTATTGTGTTTGGAGGCTGAAGACCAGAATTTAATTCCCAGCTTAAGAATCAGTTCTGTTACCAATGATGCTAATATATATAAGGTACTTCAGGAAACTTCAGATAGTATAAAAATAAGTTATAATTTTTGATATATATATTTTTCAAGTTTGGAAAAATTGAAGTAAAGAGGTAAAATAATTCTCTATAGTTACATACATATTACACAGGAATAGGGTTGGGAGTGAAATTGGTACAGAAAGAGTTCCACTTCTGAATTTCCAGCTGCCTCTTTCATATCCATATTTGGATGACTTACTAGTATCTAAAACTCAATAACTAACTTATCATCTTCCTTCTAAAACTGATCCTTTTCATTTTCTCTATTTCTGTTGGTGGCATTTTGCTTATTTTCCAGTCACTTAGACTTGGAAACCCAGTGTCACAGAGCTATAGGGCTATACATTTAGGAACTTTAGAAGTCATCTTATATAAATCCATCATTATGCACATGAGACATTTTGAGGCCCACTGAGGATAAATGATTTAACTAAGGTCTAATAAGTACATTAATTTTTACTCTCTCCTCTATATCATGAACTGTGGCTATTGCCATGATCTCTTGAATGATCTTATTTGGGAGTTGTTAATCTAGGATTTATGAACTTGTTTTTAAAATATTTTGATAACTTCATTTTAGTACAATCAGTTTATAGTCCTCTTTATTTATTTTTTGTATTTTAAAATATCATTGAGAAGTTCATGGGTTTTACTAGGTTGCCAGAGACCATGGCATACCAAAAAAAGTTAATAACTCTTGCTCTTACCACTTAGACCACTGGAGAACAGTGGATAAGAAATTTCAGAATAAATTTAATTAGGGGTTTAGAGTTTGTTGAGTTGTTCTTATGGTGGAAAGCATTAGATCTGATGTTAAAGGACCCCATTCAAATGCTGTAACTATCATTTTCTTTGTACCCCTTTTCTCCTTTGATACTGCCACCACTCTAACTGCAGTTTCTTATCATCTTATGCCTAGTTTATTGTGATAAGATGCTGATAGCACTGCCTGCCTGAGTTTTCTCTCCATTCTGGTCTATTCTCCATTCAATCACTAAAATGATTTTCTTTCTTTTTTTTAATTAAAGCTTTTTATTTTCAAAATATATACCTTGGGGGCAGCTAGGTGGTGCAGTGGATAGAGCACTAGCCCTGAAGTCAGGAGGACCTGAGTTCAAATCTGTTCTCAGACACTTAACACTTCCTAGCTGTGTGACCCTGGGCAAGTCACTTAACCCAATTGCCTCAGCAGAGGAAAAAAAAATAAAATAAAAAACATATACCTGGATAATTTTTCAAAAATGACCCTTGCAAAACCTTGTGTTCCAAATTTTTCCCCACCCCCTCTCCTAGATGGCAAGTAACCCAATATATGTTAAACATATTAAAAATATATGTTAAATCCAATATATGTATACATATTTATACAATTATCATGCTTCACAAGAAAAATCAGATCAAAAAGGAAAAATAATGAGAAAGAAAAAAAATGCAAGCAAACAACAACCCAAAAAGTGAAAATACTATGTTATGATCCACTTAGATCCCATAGGTCCTTTCTCTGGGTGCATCTACAGATGGTTCTCTTCATCACAAGATCATGGAAATGGCCTCAATCATCTCATTGTTGAAAAGAACCATGTCCATCAGAATGGATCATCATATAGCATTGTTGTTGCCATGTGCAATGATCTCCTGGTTCTGCTCATTTCACTTTGCATCAGTTCATGTAAGTCTCTCCAGGACTCTCTGAAATCATCCTGCTGATCATTTCTTATAGGACAATAATATTCCGTAACATTTATATATCATAACTTATTCAGCTGTTCTCCTACTGATGGACATCCCCTCAGTTTCTAGTTTCTTGTCACTACAAAAAGGCTGCTACAAACATAAAATGATTTTCTTAAAGCACAGATCTAACCTCCCCACCTCCTCCTTCCTTCCTCACCCCCAAAAAACTCCAGTGGCTCACCATTGCCTCCAGGAGCAAATAAAAAATGCTCTGTTTAGCCTTCAAAGCCCTTTATAATCTATACACTCCCCCTCTCGCATTTCCAATCTTCTTATACTTTACTCTCTAACATATACTCTTTGCTCTAGTGACAATGGCCTTCTGGCTGTTCCTTGAAAAAGATACTTTATCTGTTGACTCTGGACATTTTCTCTAAGTCCCATGTAAGAAATGCTCTCCCTCATATGTTCTGACTATTAACCTCTCTGGTTTCATTGTTTAAGTCCCAGATAAAATCCCATGTTCCACAAAAAGCCTTATGAGACCCTTCTTAAGTCCAGTGTGTTTCTTTCTATTAATTACTTCTTGTGTGAATTGTATATAAATTAGTTCATATACATGTTTGCATGTGTAAGGATGACAGTGGTGAGCCTTATATGTAGAGAGAGGCCCATATGTAGTAAGTATGCTATCCTTGTGTGGGTAGAAGGGAAGCAGAATAGATATATCTAGCTTCTTCTCTTCTACCCTTATCCAAAGACTTTTCTTCCTGTTACATTCAGAGAATGTAAATTTAAAGAAAATATAGAATATTACAAAGTAAAGAACTTTTCCTATTGAGATCATGATTATTCAACTCAATTATTAGTGATCAGATTAGAGATCATGATTATTCAATCAAGAGAGAGGGTCCAGAATTTCACCTAAATTGAATATTCCCCCAAAGCTCTAAAGGAGCAAGCTGGGGAAAGGAACATAATGTCTTCCCATTATTTTTCTTTAGCAATCTGAAATAGGGTTAGCCTCTTTCATTTTCTTTCTAGAAAATGGAATACTGGAGCACCTGAATGATGAGTTCCCAAAGGGAGAATTGAAGTTGTTTGTCTCTCTCCAACTTTGCCCTTTTGTTTATGTAGGGTTGAACCTTCAACTCCACCTATAAAGAGGGAGGATAAGGGTAAGCCTGATGTGGTGCAGCCATTAGGAAGGATGTAGCAATAAACCTAAGGCCATCTGGCCTTGGAAGTGATGTAGTTGGAAGTAAAGTATTTCTTATCCTAGGTTATGCTGGTCCAGTTTACTTTATATAACTAGGATGCTATGGCTACAGATATTTCTGGCTGTCAGATAACAGCATGTTGGTCTATGGTAACAGAATTTCTGAGACAAATGAGCAACAATAATGAAATGCTTATAAGTTGACAGAGGCACAGAACAAAATTGGGTGCCTAACACTTGACCTAGTGACATTTCAGGCCTAAAAACACACTTCCAGAAGGTTTCCATCCTTGAGCTCTGTCTAGAGAACTATAGGTATTGTACCTGTGCACAAAGTCAGAATCAGACCACTCCTCACCTCCACCTCTAAGCCACAAAATTAGCATGTCAGTGACAGGAAGCACCTGGTTTCTCTAATTTTTCCCTTTAAATCTATCTTTTCTGCTCCTAGTTCTTTGCTAACTCCTTTTGGAACTTAGGCTCCTTTACTTAGTGTTATTATAATATATTTTGCCCCATGATTTGGCAATAGGCCCGAGCTTGCAAATTCTTTTGAGACACTTCATGATGTTGATCTGGAACCACAGCCTTTTTGGTGTCCCTCATCAGTCCCAATAAGCCCTTACCAATCAGGCTTTTTTGAGACAAGAGTTGCACATGTTTTCTCCCTCTTAGACTGTAAGGTCCTTGAGGGTAGGGACTGTTTATTGCTTCTTTTTGTATCTCTATTACTTAGCCCAGTGTCTGGCACATAGAGCTTACTTAATAAATGTTTACTGATTGATTGACCTTAAACAGTTACCTTGCTTTCTCTCAGCCTTAGTTTCCTCATCCATATAAATGAAAGATTGGATCAATTATCATGAAGGTTACTTAGTTTTAAACAATTGTCCTATAACTTTATGAGCCTATATCAGGGTTCTGACAAGCTGGAGAATCAGTCACATGGATCAGACTTATAAGATAGACAAGAAGAGTTAGACAAAGTAGTGTCAGGGTACTAAAGTTAAATTTTGTGCCTTTCAAAAATTCTGCCTTAGTGCAGATTTCATCGCTAAAGTGGCTAAATAACATGGAGGTAGTGATAACATGGGCAATGAATGTTTCTTCTTTTGGACAAACTTTAACCATTGCTCTTCTTTGTTTGGGAAAGAGAGCATCAGTCCTTCCTTCCTCTTTCCTAATTTTACCTCTCTGAATACAAGTACCAGTGACCTAGATTATAGCTTTGCCTAAGCTTATGGCATCAAAGTATTAAAATCATGCCCAGAATTTGCTTCACAGCTCTCTCACAGCTGGAGCCATATTTGATCAACTGATGACTCATTGGACTGTAGGTTCCAATTTTCTAGTATGAAAGATAATGAGAAAAGGAGATGCCCATGGCAAAAGAGTTATAAAGGTGGCTTTTGGCTTTCTTTCTGAAGATATAAATCAATATTTATCTTTCAGACCTCAAAAAAGATGCTATTTGGAAGTAGCAGATTCCATAGCCTTATTTAAGTAGATTTTCTTAAATAGCTCGTAAGTATCTTTCAATTTTTCTTAAACTTAATTGACAGATAGTCCTTTATTTGTGATGAGAGATTGATAGTAAATGAGGTATTTTATTAGGCTACCTCTTATAGATACATGAAAATATAGAAGCAGGTCCTTCAATGAAGGAATGTCTGAATAAATAGATTTTCAGGAACAGAAAGACTACAGTGATATGTCTTAGATGAACTTTGCCCAAATTGCCATAAAAACTGTCTTAGCTAAGTAGACAGTATGGCCATAAGCTTTCTAGTCTATCCAGGATATTTTGAATAAATTTATATTTCAATCTTATAAAAGTATATTTTTATATTTTTCAAAAGAATGAGTAATTTTTGATGAATATACTTTAGAAGTTCAGGATTGGCATTTCATTTAGACTAAATAACTGGCCATTTATGTAGTGTGATCTGAGGAAGGGGAAGGAAAAGGAAGATGGGAAAAATATTTTATTTTTTAATAAATATTTTTAAATATTTATTCAGGTCTGAAACTAAGTTAATGATATGATGGAATTTATTCACTTAACAAAAATTGTGTTCAATATCTCCTATGTCCTAGGCATTATGCTAGGTACTGGAATTATAAGGATAAAACATGAATAGTTCTTGGCTTCAAGTAACTAGATGGGTTAGTAGACAAAAATATTAACCTAGAATCAAGAAGACCTGATTTCATAGCTGGACTCAGATACTTATTAGTTGTGATCCTTTGCAAGTTACAAGTGCTATCTGCCAGTTTCTTTAGGGAATAATAATAGCACTACCTCCTAGAATTGTTGTGATAGTATTTGTAAAGTTCTTAGTATGGCGCTTGCTCTAATTAAGTATTTAACAAATATTTGTTTCCCTTTTCCCTTCTTTCCTTGAAAACTATTGTGTAAAAATAGCATGGATACAAATAAGTAAATTCAAATATCAATCCATATTGATATAAAATAAGATAAAATTTAAATATCTCTATTTATATAAAGTATTACATGTACTCATCCATGCAAATAATATTATAATTATATATGGTTTATAAAATTTATTTACTGTATAAACATATATAGCTATATTATATAATAAATTTAAATCTCTATATATGTATATACATAGAATATCTATAGCATATATTATATATATATAAGCATACATAATAAACTTAAATTTATAGATCTATGTGTAGACAGATGTAGCTATTTATTTATATTTGTAATATAAGTAGCTGAACAAAATGGTTACTAATAACCAATGATCTGAGGAAACCCAGAGTTACTTTAAAAAAAAAAATCCTCATTTTAAAAGTTCATTCTTTGAAGGTTGAACTTTCTCTTCATCATACCCCATATGTGTCATTTATTCTTAAATGTTTCATATAAACAACATATAGTTGGATTCTGAATTTTAATCCATTCCAATATCTGATGTTATTTAGGAGTTCCAAATGATGCATTCAGAAGAGTAATTCCTATTTCCAAATGATGTGTTTGGGATTTAGCACCAAATAATGATATGGGTGTAGGTACCAAACGCTGGGGTTTGGACATGTGAAGAATTCAGAATGGCCATTCTCTCTGACAAAAGGTAGTTTTATTTAGAAGAAGTTGCAGACAAAATAAAAGAGATACAATAGACACTAGGAATAGTAAACGTGAAATAGAGTTGAGCAGATAGTTAGCAAGGAAAGGAGTTTTAATAGTTAATGATGGGAAAAGACAAATTCCCTACTGAAATTCACAATTAACAGGAGAAAGGAAACACCCCATGAGGTTGTAGTATATCCTTAGCTGGCAGGCTAAATCCTAAAAGTGATTCAGCACCCTAAAAGAGTTAGTTAACTACAGGAAAGACAAAGATATCATGAAGCATGATAGGGGGTGGGAGGTAGATGAAAGGAGAGATACGTGTCCTGGAGGAAAGGTGAGGGGAAAATACCAAGAGGCAGAGTGCCAGGAGGACTATAACCCCAAAAGAGATTGGGCAAAGACAAAGTGAGCCATGGACAGATATGTAGGGGAAATTTAACTCAGGGATTTGACATAATTTGGATTTCTGATTGGACATAGCAAGGCCAGGCTGCCTATGACCTCCACAGAGGGTGAAACTATGAGATTAAATTTATTCTCATCAGTGTCCTTTCCTGTTTGCTGCAGGGAGTAATTCCATCAGTACCTCAGTCTTTCTCTACCAACCCCCCTTACTTACTCAGGACCTCATCACTATCCATTTCTGTTTTATGAGTGCGTTCATCCCATTCACATTCAAAATTATAAATATAATTTGTGAATTTTGCTCTAATTTTTACACACTATTTTCCTTCTCAACCTCTCTTTTTACTCTATCCTTATAATTTTTTCTCCCCTTACCTTCTTTTATATCCATCTCTCTAAAAATTCCTCCCTTATTTTCTCCCCCCATTTTCCTAATCTTAATCTATACAGGCTTCTGAAAGTCCCTCTTCTACCTTGTTCCCCAGTTTTCTCACTTCTTTAGTTCAGAAGACTTTTAAACTTTTCCACATGTATATACATTGTTTCCTTCAACCCTGATGAGGGTAAAGTTCCAGCATTTTCAGTTGTCCATCCCTATTTATTTCTTCTTTATTAGTTCTTCCTTTCATGCCCCTTTTTATGACAAAATTACTTCTTTTTATATTTTCCTACCCAGTTTTGTTTTTTAGAATCACCCCATTATATACAACTCAACCCCAACCTTTCTTTCAAACTACTTTGGTATAATAACAATTTTAAGAATACTGATAATGTTTTCATATATCAAACCCTGCCTAACCTTATAAGGAATTTAGGGTGAATTTCCATCCACTGTGAAAACAAAACAAAACAAAACAAAACAACTGAGAATGACTTTGAGATTTCAATTCTGGTTGCTTTTTGCAAAAAATAAAGAAGTTGCAGAGGATTTATTGGGTAAAGATAATAAAATCTCTTTTATACATGTTAGGTTTGAGATTATTTTACATTTGAGATTCTTTTTCCACTAGTTGCTTTTCAGTAATACTTAGGAGCAGATTCAACAATTTTTTCCTCTGTTTTACTTTCAATTTTACTTCTAAACACAAGTGCCAATACTTTAAATTACAATATTATTTAAGCCTATCATAGCAAAACATTAAAATCATGCCCAGATTTTTCTGGCAACTAGTACCATATTTGATCAATTTATTCATCTTATCCAGAAACTCTTTTTTTGTTGGTCTGCCACAGTGCTTGACCCTAGCTGCCCTCTCCTCCCCCACACACTTTGGGGTCGTGCATTTGTAAGGCATTGTCTAGAGAAGAACCTTTTAAAATGCAAATGCATTGCCAAGAAGGGGTAACACATTAACCTTTTATCATTCATTAGCACATTAGCATGGTAATGCTTTCTCTTAGCAGAGAACTAAGTCCCTGGGGGAATGGGATACCCAAGGTAAATTTTTATTTGGTGACTAGGGAAGGGGCAGAAATATCCAGGGCTGGGGCACTGTCCATGAGGTTAGATTCAGGTCAGGTGCCACAGTGGGAGATTTTGGGCTTTCAGGAAGCAGCATGAGGGCATCAGATGCCCAGGATGGGGATTGAAGCACCAAAAGAATTGAGAACTAAGTAGTGTAAAAGCTTGGAGGAAAAAGGAAAGCTAAACACAAACTTTGCCTCCTGCACAATTTCACCCAAGGCCTGTCCAGTTGGAAATTCAAAAGGCTCTATCTTAAAGTATCACAGACACTTTGGGTCATGCTGATCTCACTCTTCCCTTTCAAAAGCATAGCTAACCAATTGCCTAAAGTCTTAGCAGTTTTCAAAGTTGCTAGGTTTTACTCAAATGATTTTTTTTTTCTGTCATGCTTCCAGAACTTTCAAATAATGAGGTCAGATTGTCTAGTTTTAAGTGCCACAGAAGTGAAATCAATTATTGTAATTCTTATGTCAATCAAACCATATATTATATTTGGGAGTTTCAATATATTTTATTTTATATGCAATATATTGTTAATTCCTTTATTAGACCAAATTGTTGGTCTTAATTATGTTATCTTAAAAGGTAAAATATTTTATATTCAAAAAAATTATGATTCCCAAAAAAGGGAAGAAAAGACTGACCTTAGACTTTCCATGCCTTATGTGAATTCTTTACCAAGTGCTTTATTTTTTGTTAATTTTTGAACCTTTATATGTTCCCCCCCATCCAAAAAACAATAGAATAAATTCATGAAGGATGATTTTCATAATCCAATGATCAGGTTTTCAAAATGATATTTCCTCTTACAATTTTATTATGAAATTACTTATAATTTCTGTTCCTTAGTCCAGTTCTTAAATGGGAAACATCGGGTATTTTAAGAAAAAAGAATTCAAACTTGACAGCATGTTTTGCTAGATGCTTGAGAAGAGGATTGGTTTTCTCAAAATGTGTTGTTTCTTCCAGTGTCCCAGTCCCAGAGCTGAATGGGAGCTCAGCTCTGAGAAAAATATTGCTTGAGGTTTGCTCAGTCTTGAGAGTTCTTGGTTTGAGAAAATCTTGAGAAGGAATAGAAAGCATTTCAAGAGAGAGAAACTGGAGGATCAAGAAAGTTTCTAGACTTTACCAATTAGGATAGCAAGATCTGAGGTAGTGAGATTGTGTAGTTTGAACATAGATGTTCATATTTTCCATTCAATGAGTTCTTGCCTACAATATATAACATCTGGTTTAACCAAACTACATTCCAAAATATTGAGGATGATGACAATCACCTGACTAATGAACCCAGGAAAAAGGGCATTAAAGATCTGACTCAAAATAGGTATAATCTCTAATATAGTAAACTTCTTAGACAGGGGCCTAGTGTAGAGTAACTGGGAAATCACAGAAGTTAAATAGAAATTTATAAACCAGAATGCTTTCATTTTTCAATCTTAAAGTCAGGAACTATTTCATTTTCTCTTTGTCTCCCCTTCCCCCCACCTCAGGAACCTAGGACATGTCTAAGCACACAGTAGGCATGTGTGGCTCAGAATGGTGAGTGATCGCCATTTAATAAAAAAAAGCTGGAGATATCTGTAGGAGCAAAATGAAAGTTTATTATACTTTCTCGTGAGAACCCTGCATCCCTCCAATCGAACAAGCAATCAAAAGGAGGAGGCACCTTTTAGGATAGATTTGACACTTTAAATAGTCCCTAACTCAAATACCCCTCCCACCATTGACCCTCATCCTCATTGGCTGAGGGTCTTACATTCTAAACTTGGGAACTACTCAGGAAATTGAACTTTGGCTAATAAATACATAGCTGCCCATATTTGATCGAAGTAGGAAGAAAATGATACATGGGAGAATAGCAGGAAGGGGATTTAGATATGTTCTTGAGTTAATGCCCAAGACCTTCAGGCCTACTCCATCTCTGGGGTAGATGAAGGCTTACTCGATTGTCACAATTGTCTTGAGAAATCTCTCTCCATCTTGTTCAAGAACTTGACAAATCCTGCTTGACTGATGATTGAAAACCCAATCTTGAGAGAGTAGTAACTATATCCCTTTAGATATAACTATATATTTGGAACTAGAAAGGATATTATGCAGGGGTATAATAAATAGTCTAATAGCCAGGACTTTTCCATAGAATATACTTTTAAGTTCAATTTGCAACTTAATTTAATTTGCAGTATTAACATTTTCCCATCACTTTCTTAATTCTAGACAATCAGCCAAACAAATTAATCCCTAATTTATTTGCCTTAAAATTCATTTTTAAGGTTCATCCTGAAAATTTACCATACTCTTGATAGGTTCATCTATTCTATTCTATTGCAGATGAGAAAGATGATAGAAGGAGGTTGTGACATCATCATCATCATCATCATCATCATCATCATTACAATATTAACATTTATATAGTTTTAAAGTTGGCATAACACTTTATAAAAATCTCATTTTAACTTCACAATAACCTTGGGAAGTAGATGCTATTTTAATCCCCTTCTTTATATATTATGAAACTTAGTCAGACAAAAATTCAGTGACTTGCCTAAAATTACTAGGCAGCCATAGCTATAAATATCTGAGGTTGAATTTGAACTCAGTTCTTCCTGATTTCTAATCCAACACTGTGGCACTTAGCTGCCTCTAACTTCATTTAGAACAAAATCCACAGTTAGTAATAGAACTGGGATTTGAGTTGAATCTCTCTGGTCCTAAATTTAATACCTTCTTCTACTATGCAACACTGTTTCTTCTCAGGACTCCTCTGGATCTTTTTTTTTTTTTTTAATCATTAAATTTAGGAAAAGCTTTTCTATTTTCATAGATTCTTAAATGGGTTAGTGAATTAGCTTTAATAATTGTACTTATAGCTATTTGTCTTGATTGATAGTGTTAGAATCAAACCTGTTTTGAACTTTAGGAGACTGAACTTAAAACATTTAGCTCTATAAGTTTATGAAAGATAATCAGTAATATTTTAAACCATGTTAGGTGATATGAGAACTAAAATAATGGCAAAGCAATCTTATGCCTGGTTTCTGTGTATCAAAGTTGATGATCAAGTGATAAAATGATGAATTGTTCAATTCCTAGACTTCTTCACCAGGAAATTCTACAAAAGATATCTGTTTAAATTTCCTGATATTTATAAAGAAAACTCTTGAGCAATATAGCAAATTTCTCAGAAGTATCAGTCTGGCTTAAGGGAGTCTGTTTTATTATTCACTTCAATCTGAGCAAAGTTTTACCTCAAGCTCAAAAAAGAGATGTTTTTTGTTAGGAGGGAGAGAGAGAGATACTACAAAGCTTACCATATCTAGGGAACCAGCAGACACGTAAGTAAGTATTAAACAGAGTTGCAGGACCAGTTCCTTGGGCTAAATATGTAATGGTACCTGGGTAATATCTGAGAACATCAGAGAGAGACAGTTACAGTTAAACCAAAACAAATATACAACTATTTCTAACTTGGGTAACTCTTGAAAGAAAGCCCTTGTCTTTGACAGAAATTCTGGCTGTGGCTACATGAAAGAAATTAGAGTAAACTGTATTTTTGTATTTGAAGAAACCTCAAAGGTCATCTAATCCAACTCATGCCTGAAGTGGATCCCCACTGAAATATACTTGACAAATGGTCTTCTAACCTCTGCTTAAGGATCTCCAAAGGGGGTAAATCCATTATCTGCTGGGCAGACATTCCACTTTTGGATAGCTCTAATTATTAAAATGTTTTTTTCTGAGATTAAGCCTAAATTTCATTTGCTGTAAAAACAACTAATAATTATTCCTGTTTCTTCTATCTGGGACTAAGGGAATTTATCCCTTTCTCATGAAAAGGCTCTAAGTACTTAATGTAGCTGTTATGATCTTCCCAGTTTTCTCTTCTTTGGGATCATCATCCTTACTTCCTCTAATCACTCCTTATATAACATGGTCTCAAAGTCCTTCTCCATTTTAATTGCCCATATTCTGGCTTTATAATTTATCATTATTCTCCTGAAAATCATGCCTCAAACTAAAATAGTATTCAAGATGTAGTCTGACTAGAATAGAGTGCAGAGAAAACATCCTTTAGTCTTGGAAGCTATTTCATTTCAAGATTTCATTGATTTTTTTTGGCTGCCATATTATATTGATGACTCACATTGACTATGCTGTCACTAACCAGCACTACTACCCCATTTTGCCTTCAATCTTTTTCAAATAATAGGTACTTACATTCTTTTTTTATGAAGACTAATGAATTTATATGGAATATACAAAGGATAATTAAGTCTTAAGCTGTGTGGTACTGATTATTTATGGTACATAAGCACTGAAAATTTCAATTAGTTTTAGTCCAGTATACATTTAGATGACTGGATAATAGAAGTGAGGTATGATACTTCCAAAAATAAGATTTGAGGCTATATCTCTAATTCTGTGAGCTAGGGCAGGTAATTGACAAGTGGATTGAGTGTCAGGTCTGAAGATCCAGGAAGACACATCTTCATGAGTTCAAAATTGGCTTCAGACATTTTCTATCTGTGTGTCCCAGAGAAATTTATTTAACCCTGTTTACCTCAATTTCCTCATCTCTAAAATGAGCTAGACAAGGAAATGGCAAATTATTCTCCGCCAAGAAAATGCTAAATGGGATCATGAAGAGTCAGTTATGACTGAAAAATCACTGAACAACAATAATCTTAATTGTGGGGGGAAATAATTGAAGGAGTTGTAATGGATGAGCACAAATCTATATAGCAGGCAGGCATTTCAGGGAAGGCATTTGTGAGAGAAAATCATGAGGAGGAAACACAGAATTGGTGGACAGAATATTTCATTAAAGCTGCAGACATGGAATCTAATATGTCCAGTATCTTCAATCCCATAATTTTTTTTTATTAATGCTGAGGCAATTGGGATTAAGTGACTTGTCCAGGGTCATACAGCTAGCAAGTGTTAAATGTCTGAGATCAGATTTGACCTCAGGGCCTCTTGACTTCAAGGCTGGTACACTATCCACTGCATCATCTAGCTGCCCCCAATCGTTTAAATTAAGGATTAAATTATTGTTTGCTTATTTGTGCTGAGGTCTTATCTCACTTCAAGTTGAAGAACACAGTGACTTATTCTGTTTACTATTTACTTTACATAGTACATACTTAATAAATGATTGCTGAATGATTGATTGCCCAAGTTCTTTCAAGTTAATATATAATAGCTGAATCTGGATTCAAACTTGGGACTGATTCCAAAACTTGTCTTTCTATTACCTGGTATTTGGAAATATAGGACAGAGCTTCAGATACTCTCTTTGCCATTCACTGCATCTGGAATTGTGCACAAATCCATTGACTTTTCTAGGCCTTAGTTTCTTACTTACAAAAGAGGTTAGACTCCACTAAGGTCATTTCTAACTCTAAATGTATAGTTCTATGAAATCAACTAAATTCAAATATAATTCTGTTGCCTTTTGTAAAAGTTCATGGTCTGACATGTAGTAAGAGCTTAATACATGCTTGCTGACTTACCTAGCCATTTGCTCACTAAATTTTTCTTTTGTTTCTCACATCCCCTTTTTTTTTTTTATCAACAACAGAGAAGAGAATACCAACTTTGCCCTAAACTCTTTCAGTTTCCTTCCTAGTACTTCATAATACTTCAGATACATTCCACATTCTTTCTAGTGCTGTCTTTCATTCCCACATATATCACTAAAAGTAGTCATCAGGGCTAGCTTTAGGAGAATTTCTGTCATAAAAGTTTAAGAACAGTGTCAGGAGTAATAAAGCTTAGAATAAGTTGAGACAAGTGATGAGAGCTAAGGACAACAACAATAACAGCAGCAACAACAAATTAGTTATATTGGGGCAAGAAGAAGTAAGATAAAAAGTATTGATTAAGCACTAACTATCTACATGGCACTATCCTAATTTTTTTTTTTTTTTGCTGAGGCAATTGAGGTTAAGTGACTTGCCCAGGGTCACACAGCTAGGGAATGTTAAGTGTCTGAGAGAAGATTTGAACTCAGGTCCTTCTGACTTCAGGCCTGGTGCTCTATCCACTGCTCCACCTAGCTGCCCCCATGCTAAATTTTTGAGAGGATAAATGAAAGCAAAAAGAAAGTGTCCCTTCCCTCAATGAGCAGACAGCACACAAAAGGGAGCTGAAAAAAAATAAAAAAGAAAAGAAAAGAAAAAAAAGGAAGTGATACTAGACGGGAATAAAAGTGTGCAAGTGGTAGCATGGTTTAAAGTCTAGAAAGTCCATAAATCCAGTCGGATCCAAAGATTAATAGGAATTTTCTTTGAATTATGTATCTCCAGCAACACATGTCTTGGCTGTCCTTTATTAGTCAATCACTTATTGTTTCCTTTTTCTTTTGAATATAGACACTTTAGGGGAGGGGAGCAAGTGCAGTGCATGGGAAACTCTTTTTCTGATTCAGGGGAATTGTGCTTGTTTGCTCTCACTCTCCTAACTTGGAAACTCCAATTAGAAGTCAGATTACCTAATCTTTTATTCTCGTTGCATAAAAATCTGTCTCCCCCTATATTTGGGTTCCAGTGCCAAGCTGAGGACGCCTGGTCCCACTTTGTTGTATAATGGGCATTGATTGCTTAATAAATCTATATGCTTGGAAGCTCAAATCTTTTTTTTCCTGAATTATTTCAAATTTCACCCACTACAAAGGTTAAATTACTTGCCCAGGTCACATATGAAATCAGAAGTGGGACTTGAATCCAGATTTTCCTGATGTTGAGACCAGCTTTCTATGCTGTTTCTAGGCTTACAGTACTTTTTCTACTAAATATACATCTCAGCCACTGCGTTAATGAAAAATATCAGTATTTTGTAAAATCCCATGCTTTGCATGAGTGTCACTTTATTACTTGTATTCTGAAGTCATATCAGGATTGCTTTTTGATTTGGGGTGACCCAAGGTGGTTGAGGGAGATACACACAGAGTGAAAACAATGTCATTTCTTGTCTTAAGCAGGAAACAGTTCACCTGAAGGAAGACACCAAGCAAGTAACAAATGAAAGCCATGAACTTGATAAGCTGACTCTTCAGCAGAAGTATTTCCTGTCTCTCCAGGTGAACCGTTCCAACTCAGTAGTATGCAAACAGAAAAAATGAATTTGATGATCCTTAATCCTACTGATTTCCTTTTCCTTAGTTTCTGACATGTCAAAAGAGTTCACTGGTTCAGGTTAGCAAATATAAAAGCCTTAATATCTCCCATCAAATCAGAACAGACGACTTGGAAATAGAAGGAACCTGTATCCTTTTATTTGATGGATGAAGAAATTGAATTGCATAGTCAAAGTTATTTGCTAAAGGTCATATAGATTCTAATTGTTAGAATCAGGATTTTTGCCTAGGTCTCTTATTTTCAAATATAACATTATTGTCTAGAGCCATAACTAATTCAGGGGACCTGGGCTTTGTCCCAGGACAAGTATTTGGGATTTGATGACTTCCAATACAGTGGTTCCAACTACTGTCATACAACTCAATGTCCTTTACCATATCTCTGGGAAGGTTACATTGTCACTGTGTTCTAATTGCAAAGCCTATCTTCCTCCACTGATATGATTTTGTCAGATTGAGACATACTACCTGCATTGTGCTACTGGGATATAGTGGGGATCCATGACACATGGTACTCCTGAGTACCTATGATGAATGGCTGTAGTTAGATCTTTAAATTTTCTAGTACCATATGTGATACCTTCTTTGGTTGTCTAGGGATCTCTCCCTCCATCCCTTACCTAATAAATAAATAAATTTGTTCCAGTTGCTGCAATTTCTAGTTTTGGCTATTTTCTTCTTGCTATATCATTTGACTTACAGTAATACATAATATGTATTACATAATACATAATATGTTTATTATGGGGTGTTTAAGTAGTGCCATTTCTGAAGTCAAGAGAACCTGGGTTCAAATCTATCCTTCTATATTGACTAGCTGTGTAACCCTGGACAATCATTTAACACTGTTTACCTTAGTTTCTTTAGCTGTAAAATTAATTGGAGAAAGAAATGGCAAATCATTCCATAGTCTTTGCCAAAAATACCTCAGTGGGGACACAAGGAGTCAGATATGACTAATTGACCAAAAAAAAAATTACTATCTAACGGGTTAAAAGGAAGCTATCCATGAGAAAGATTAAGAATAACTGTATAATTGAACTGAAAGTAAATTCTCCTTTAGATAATGTTTGCACCTGTGATTGATAATTATATACTTGACTGGAGTAATATATAGTCTTTGGATGAAACCCAGGTAAGGTTAGTAGTGAAAAAAATTGTGAGGCAGGTGAAAAAGAGGGAGTTGGTTTAAATGCTCTCCAAAGTTCATTCCAGTTCTAAATCTTTAATTCCAAGATCCTACCATTTTTGTCTTTACTATTGTCTAAACCCCCTTTTTTAATAATCATATTTATTTTGATTCTGAATTTAATGAATAAAATGAGTATTTTCATATGCAAAGTAAAAAAATAAAACTTCCTTTTCTATAAGTATATAATAAATTCAGCATGTGACTTTCAAAAATTTCTTATGTTTGTGGGTTCCTTCTATTCTCGTCTATACTTTAAAATGCTTCAATAAGTGTCTTTTAAAAAAAATCAATATTTTAACACCCTAGCCCATTTTCTCACCTCCAACTCCTTTCCTCTACTAAAATAAGAAAAACAAAAGCTCTTGTAACAAATATACATAATGAAGCAAAACATGTTCAGACAGAGGCCATGTCCAAAAATATATGTTTTATTCTGTACCTTGAGTCCATTACTTCTCTATAAGGAGTTGGGCAACAGGTTTCATCATTTCTCTTTAGGAATCATGTTTGGTTTTTATATTGGTCAGAATTCTAAGTCTTTCAAAGTCATATTTCTTTAAAATGTTTCTGTTTTACATAAATTATTTCCTATATTCTACTATTTCAATATGTATCGATTTATATTAGTCTTCCCAGGTTTTTCAGAAAATTACGCTTTTCATCATATCTTAAAAGCACAGTAATATTCAATTGCATTCATATACCATAATTTGTTCAGCTATGACCCAGTTGAGGGGTATCCTCTTAGTTTCTAGTTCTTTGTTATAACAAAAAGTTGCTATAAATATTTTTGTATAATGTATATGGATCTTTTCCCTCTTTCTTTGATCTCTTCAGACACAGATAGTGCCTTTTCCTCCCAGATAATGGGAGGAAAAGAATATTCAATTCAATGAACTGATTCATTTCAATTCTATGTGCTGATTAAGGCAGAAGGAGTTCCATATACCAATGAAATCACAAGTCCAGACACACAGTCCTTATCTGCCAGGTACTTTGCTAGAAATAAAGATGAAACAGTCTCTTCCCTCTAGGAATTTACTTGGTTTTTTTCCGTAGAAAAACCATTTGTACATAGATCAGTAAATAAAACATGAACAAAGTAAGTACATATTTTTTGGGGGGAGAATATTAAGAACAGTAAGAATGAGGAAAGGCCTCTTATAGAAGGTGGCATATGAAGTTAGCCTTCAAAGGAACAAGAATTCCAAGAGGCAGACATGAGGAGTAAATGGATTCCAGTTATGGTGAATGAGGCCTTCTTCCTAACCTACATTCTACCAAGCAATCGATCAATTAAGAAATTTTTATTAAATACGTCTTATGAAGCAGGCACTGGACTAAATCTTGCAGATACAAGTACAAAGAATGAAAAAATTTCTGATCACAAGTAGTTTACAAAAAAGGGTACTTTACAGCAAAGATTGTACCATGAGACTTTGAAGAACAATCAATTAATCAATCAAGTACTTATTAGGTTCATACCATATGTCAGGCACAGTGTCCTAATAATCTCCTCTTTAGAGAGCAGTCCATAAACTAATAATGTCTTACTAAAATAAAGAGAATGAAGAGTATTTGTGATATACTTTTAGGACTTTATCAAAAATGATAAAGGAAGTGGCTTTATGGTGAGACTATCTGGAGAGAAGCAGTTTAGACTAAGGAAGATACCTGATTCAGTTTTATGATGGAGAAAGCAGAGAAGTCCCAGAGTAATAAGGATATACATTATAATTAAAGAATAGAGCAGACATATGGCAAATATATTAGGAAAGTACAAGGATAAGACAAGGCGGCCATGTTTCACTCCTTCTGGGAAGGAATAACTGTGAAATGAATATCATTGTGATTATTGCTGAATTAAAATGTAGTCAAGGACCCATAAATATGTACAAAGCATTATTTCTGGACTAAGGGAAGGTTGCTACTGATCACTGCCCAGTGATGGGGGAGATAGATTCCCCTCTCCCCACTTTCACAATGTGTTGGAGTTTGCTCATTATTGGGTTCCATGAACTAGTCTCTCACCGCTTTAGAGATTATAGAAGGATAAAGTACCTGAAAAGAAAAAGAGGTTAAACTATAGATATGAATCAGTTCATCTTAAATTTTTTCTTTAAAATGCAGTATGAAATGTGCAAGGGGTGTGATGTCAATCAACTATGGCTAGGGAAAAGACCAGACATTTTAAAATATCCTTTGGGTGAAAACTTTGCCCTTTATATGCATTAGGTTACTATTATTCAGAGGTATAATTCCAGCTAACATTGATATGCTGATTAGACACAGGTTTATTTTGATCTCAGCTAACCCTCTGGAATGAAATTCTGATTCAGTTAAATTCATAGACAATAGGCAATTGGAAATTTTTCTCAAGTTAAACTTGCATGAAAGAATTCACTTTAAATGATACTCCACTAATATCTTTAATATATAGATTTTACATTTGGAAGGATGTTGCTTAATTTTATGGAGTTGTTTCCCTCAAATGAGTGTAGATTACACACACACATTCACACACACAAGCATTTATTACGAACACACAAATATACACCTGTGTATATACAAAAATAAATATATTTTAAAAATAAAAATATAAATACATGGGCTTAAATATATAATAAATAAAAATTAAAAATACATATAATAAACATAAATAATATAATAAAGCCTTGAACAAATTAATTAAATATATAAATATTGCCTATAGTTGCATAGCTAGTAAGTATCTGAGGTTAGAGTTGAACTCAGGAAGATGAGTTTTCCTAACTCCAGACCCAGCACTTTAGCTACTATCTACTGTACCACTTCACATTTGCATTCTCTCTCTTTTTCTCTCTCTGTGTCTCTCTGTATCTGTCTCTGTCTCTCTTCCCCTCCCTCTTCCTCTCTTTCTCCCTCTTTTTTTCTCTCTCCCCTTCTCACTCTCCCTCCCTTCTTCCTTTCTTCCTTCTCCTTCTCTCCCTTTCCCTCCTTCTCTCCCTCTCCTTTTCCATCTTCTTCCCTCTCCCTCTTCCTCTCCTCCTTCTCTCTCTCTCTCTCTCTCTCTCTCTCTCTCTCTCTCTCTCTCTCTCT
>JAJPUD010000266.1:158414-177650 GCA_023553655.1 Myrmecobius fasciatus | reverse complement strand
TCTCTCTCTCTCTCTCTCTCTCTCTCTCTCTCTCTCTCTCTCTCTCTTCTCTCTTTCTCTCTGTCCGTCTCTGCCTCTGTGAATCTCTGTCCACTATTTCTATCATCTCTGTCTACATAAACCTCTATATCTATAGCTACTATAGAGGTTTGCCCTTCTTGAGCTAAATTTATAGATGATGAAACAGAGGTAAACTGGCTTAAGATATTTATTCCATACAGCTAGTATATTTCTGAGGCCAGATTTGAACATAGGTCTTCCTTACTCCAGACCCAGCACCCTATCCATTGTGCTACCCTCCTGCACATCTTAAATTCTATTAAATATTCTGAGAATGACTTTGACAAAGGCTACTGTTAACTTGAGCAGTGGGAGGGGATGAAGGACTTTTGCAGAAGTTAAGAAAGCTAATGTATTTTTTAAAAAGCAAATTAATTGGACTACAAGTGACTATGCTTTGGAAAAAATAGTTCTTACTGTAAATAAAAGGCATACAGTAAATTATACTTATACAAAGGTTTCTCCTACTTAGGGATGGAATCTCCTTCCAAAATAGGTATTGCACATGTGGATTTAGTATATAATAATTAGTATATAATATTGGCTTGATTTATCACTTAGTCTCTTTTTTGTAGTTAGAAATTCATATAGGAGTAACATCTTGAAAGGTGAGGTGAGTCACTGGTGTCAGAATAAGATACTGCTAATGAACAAGGTTACCCAAGACAGGGACACTTATGAGGAGCTATAGAAGTGTTGTTGGAAATGAATTTCAAAATTTGTTTGAATTTCCTTTAGAAAACTTAGTAGGCTAGAAATTCATATAGCATAGAGAAAGGAATTATATTGGTACTTATCAAAAATAGATGCATTTTCTTATCTATCTTTTCAGTTTCAAATATATTATTTGCCAGAAGAAACTTTTCTCTTTTATGATATACATGCATGTTACATTTGGCCTCCTAAGGGTTAAGGTTACCTTGCCTTTGCTGCTATTTACATCAGTGGTGGGTAAAGAGAATGCCTAGGTTCAATGAATGACAAATCATTACAGACCATGCAGTGTAATTAAAAAGCACAGCCATTGATCAGTGATGAGCTAAACCTGAGACCAAAAAGTGAGAGACCCGAAATAGCTGGCAAAACTTCTCATTGAATCTGTCTGAAATGGAAGATGTTTGCCCCTGCAGGCATTGGCGTGAGTCCCATTGTGCATTTCCATTAGAGACACACACTGACTCAGAACATGCCATTGATGTTGGCCTATTTATGAAAGGCTGTTGAAAGAGGTTTCAGAGTTAATTGAAAAGTGCTGTTTCTGAAATAAAGTAGCTTCAAACAACACAGCTCCAAAATCTGTTTTAATGGATTGGAAATTGGTGAGTTTTCCATATATCCTATGTGAAATAAAGTGGTGATTCAAAATGAAGGCTTCCCTGGCACATAGTGAGATCTTGTTCTTTTAGAAAAAAAAATGTTGTTCAATGGACAGGTGACTGAGTTTATTATAACAACCCTTGCTTACATCTGTCGATGTTTTCATTCTGTTGTCTAGCCTTGTCTCTAAGAATGCATAGTTGCAGCTGCATAAATATGCCTCGTTCAGGGACTTGGCATGTAGGCTTTAAAGGGATGCTGTCAACTACTGTTCAAAAACAGAGTATGATCTTCTAGGAAAGAGGAATTTTCCAAAGTGGGTTCTATAACAGACAACAAAAACTAAAACATGCTTTCACAAAATTTTTTTTCCAGGATAGAATTCAACAGATAAAAAACTGTTAAGACCTGAATCTTTACCACCTTAAAAACTGAGCAAACTTATGTGAATAAATTATAAACAAAAAATTTTTTTTTAAAAATGAAATAATTTTTCCTAAAGTATTCAGATATCATCTAAATTATCCTTATATCACTTTTAATAATACAGAATGAAATTTGCATGGTATTTTTGAGTTTATAAAGCACTTAACATGAGTTATTAAAACCTTATAATACTGTTGTAAGGAAAGTTCTAGAGTTTTATTATTCCAATTTTATGATAAAGAAACTAAAGTTCAAGTTTAATGATCTGCCCCATGGTCTTATTAAATATCAGAGGTAGGATTTGAACTCAGATTCATCATGGCCGAATGCAGTATGAAATGCTTCCTTACTTATGCAAATTTGTTATTTTTCCTGATATTCTTTTATATCTTGGGGTAGAAAGAAGGATCATATAAATGGTCAAAGGATATGAAAAGACAACTTTCAGATTAAGAAATTAAAGCCATTTCTAGTTATATTAAAAAATGCTCTAAATCATTATTGAGTAGAGAAATGCAAATTAACACAACTCTGAGGTACTACTACATACCTCTCAGAATGGCTAAGATGACAGGAAAAAGTAATGATAAATGTTGGAAGGGATGTGGGGAAACTGGGGCACTAATTCATTATTGGTGGAGTTGTGAAATTACCCAATGCTTCTAGAGAGCAGTTTAGAACTAGGCTTTCAAACTGCATATCTTTTGATCCAAGTGTCTCTTTTGGGTCTGTATCCCAAAGAGATCATAAAGGAGGGAAAAGAACCCTCATGTGCAAAAATATTTTTAGCAGTCCTTTTTGTAATGTTAAGGAAGTAGAAATTGAGTGGATATCCAGCAGTTGGGAATAAGTTGTGGTATATGCATGTTACAAAATAATATAATTCTATAAGAAATGATCAGCAGGATGATTTCAGAAAGGCCTGAAGAAGCTTACATGCACTGATGTTAAATGAAGTGAGAAGAACCAAGTGATCACTGTACACAGCAACAAGATTATGTGATGACTTGGCTCTTTTCAACCATGAAGTGAATCAAGGCAATTCCAATAGACCTGTGTTGGAAAGAACCATTCCCATCCAGAGGGAGAACTATGGAGATTGAATATGGATTGAAGCATAATCTTTTTACTTTTTGTTGCTGTTGTTTGTTTGCTTGTGTTTTTTTTTTCTTTTCTCATGTTTTTTTTCCTTTTTGATCTGATTTTTCTTGTGCAGTATGACAAATATGGAAATATTTTTAGAAGAATTGCACATATTTAACGTATAATTGGATTGTTTGCTGTTTTGGAGAGGGTAAGAGAGAGAGAGGAAGAAAATTTGGAATACTAGGTTTTGCAAAGATGATGTTGAAAAGTATCTTTGTATATATTTGGAAAAATAAAATACTAGACTCGCCCACCAAAAAAAAGGAAAAAAGAGGATCATTTTTTTATGTGGAGTGAAAGTAGGAGAGAGCATTGAGCTTGTTCTTGTTCTTGGCTTATCTTAAATGCTTTTTACCAAATGCCTGCTATGCACAAGACATTGTGTCTCTTTACCATGTAAAGGATGTATCTCTTCTTTCACAGTCCTCTAACATGGAGAATAAAATGTAGAATAAAACCTATTTTCTTACTTCACAGAGCTTATAGAAGGAGTGAAGTCATAATGTACATAGATAACTGTGTAGCTATTATGCAAACAATATAAAATAGAATATGAAAGTAAAATAAGATGGATAGAATGTAGACCCTGGGTTCAGGAGAACCTGAGTTAAAATCTCGGATACTACCTGTGTCAACCTTGGCAAATCACTTAATCCCAACTGCCTCCACAAAAAGGTATAGTAAGAAAAGTGAAAATATTATTATAGTACAAAGAAGTAAGAGGTAAATTGGTGGTGCATGAATTAGGAATTGCTTTAATACTAACCCTACCATACCTGTGATTAAAACAAAATTCTTTTTATTGTTTTACAGTTGGAAAGACTAAAGACAAGTGACTTTTCTGTAGTCACATAGAAATCTGGTGTTTAGCAAGAAATATAACACAATTTGCTATCTCTGTAATGTTGAATTGAAATTTTTGTAGTGTATTACTAGCCACCTCATTATGAGTAACCATTCATATTATTTATGGGTTGAGCCATTAATTAGATTGCTTCCCAGCTTTTTTGGGAGCCTAAGAATTTGTTAGGCTGATTGGGGGGGGGGAACCCAAAATAAAGGTAGATCCAAAAACAGGTTGCATCAATTAATTAATCTATTTTTGTGACCAATTGTATCTACTATGTAGGTATTTAACCGGTGGTCTGGTGATTGCTATAAGAACTGAGAAAATTGCCTTGTTACCTTCTTTCAGAAGGCACACTTAGGAACTCAATTTCCTAATATTATGTGCATTTATTTCCTGAACTCAACCATAAATTTGAGGGGTTCTGTACCAACTCAGGGATTTTAGGTCAGGATGTGGTGGGGAAATAAATGGGTAAAGAAGGCTGAGAAACAAGTAGTTGTCAGACCACATCCAATTTTGGCAGCCCTATAAAATAAAGAACACTGTTATCCAATCCCCTCCACCCTGCTCATACCATTAGTATAGTATTAGGTCAGTTTTAAGATTTCCCACTTCCCCTTTATCCCTATCATTAGAGGCAAAAAGTGTGACACAGTGGAAAGAGCACTAAATTTAAAGTCAAAGGATCTGAATTAAAATCCAAGCTTCTACTTATTATGTGTGTGATTTTAGGCAGGTTACAAATGCTTTGGACTTTAGTTTTCTCTACTATAAAAAGATGGGGATTAGATAAATTCCAAAGTCTCTTTCAGCTCTAAATCTTATTATCCCATGAACATGAGATGCTCTATAGAATCCTATAACACTTTCCCTCGAATTAGAACCCTGAAGACAATGCCTCTAACTCACAATGCCTAAAAGACCCCAAATGATCCCATCTCCCAACAATCCTACAAAACAGAAGCATCTCCTTTTGGAATTACTGCAAACTTCTGGCTTTGATCCAAACTGGAGATCTAGATCTGATGGTGGTGATAGTGTTATTTCCCAACAGCCCTGGGTAAAGAAATGAGTGATAGCCAACAGGATACAAAATGTTGCTGTGTCTAGATACAGTCTTACATATAGAAACCAAATGTTTCAGCATTTCCCCATGTTTGTGTCACTGGCATCTATTAGGCATTCACCTGAGAAGGGCACAGGGAAAATAGTTAGGACATATATAGAAGTTGTACTTGACTGAAGCTGAGAAAATACATGAAAACATAAAGGAAGAATCCCTTTAACAAGAATTTACTCCATAGCATTTCCAATAAAGGTTAATTTGTTGATTTCCATGTTGTTCAGTCATTTCAGTCATGTTAACTCTTTTTGACTCATTTGGAGTTTTCTTGGGAATAATTTACCATTTCTTTCTCCAGAAGACCTTCACTGAGAGGGAAAGTTTCCACCAACTTTCTTCTTTTTCTTCTTTTTTTGATTATAAAATTGTTTTCCTAGTGTATTTTTTCCCCTCTAATCTTGTCTTCATTAGTTTTGTTTGTACAAAGACTTTTTAACTTCATATTATCAAAATTATCTATTTTATATTCAATAGTGAACTCCAGTTCTTCTTTGGCCACAAATTCCTTCCTTCTCCACAGATCTGAGAGGCAAACTATCCTTTGTTCTTCTAATTTGAAAGCACCAACTTTCAAAGCATCTCATTCCACCAGTAGATAGTGTAATTGTTAGGAAAATTTTCCTTATAAAAGAGACAAAGCAATGGATGACATGGTCTACTGTGGAGACCATTGTTTTAGGAAGTAAAAAACATGGTAGAAAGAAGAGAAGGAGGAGAAAGCAGGGGAAAGAAAAGGAGTATAGTGCCCAGTTGTCTGCTTTCATTTTGGAGGGTCTTTGGGATTTTTCTTGCTTCTTGCTCAGATTAGAAGTGTTTCTTGGGGGCAGCTAAGTGGTGCAGTGGATAGAGGACCAGCCCTGAAGTCAGAAGGTCCTGAGTTCAAATGTGGTCTCAAACACTTGAAGCTTCCTAGCTGTGTGACCCTGGGCAAGTCATTTAACCCCAATTGCCTCCGCAAAAAGCAAAAAAACAAACAAACAAACAAAAAAACAAACAGTGTTTCTGTGTTAAGCTATAATACCTACCAGATTCTGAACATGCAAGATTTTTAAGGTGATGTACAAATTGTTATTCTAGTGTTTCTGGCTTTCCTAAGTTGATGGCTGGAATTTATTCATAACTTTTCATTTCCTAGAGGATAAGATTTTAAAAAATAATTGTAAGTATTGGCAATGTTTTTTATAATGTACTTTCTTGATATGGGTGATATATTCCTATCAACTAATCAAACTGTTCTCATTTTATTATGATACATGGTCAAACTGGTTTTAATTGCTGCATTTGAGGAGTTTCCATTGGAATGAGGGCTGAGTCAAAAGTAGATTGAACCCAAATCACAAGTAGATTCTTGGGGAGTAAAGAGGCATTCTTCAGGAAACTGACCACGCACACTCCCCACTTTTTAAACTTATATCACTCTAAATTTGTTTCATTTGATCATTCCATTCCAACTAATTATTATCCTTTATCTCTTCTGCTCAAGGCAGGTAAACTTCTGAAGGATATCTACCATAAATGTTTGTACTTCCTTTCTTCTTATTCTCTTCTTAATTCCCCATAATCCAACTTCTGACTTTACAATTCAAGTAAAACTGTTCTCATCAGAGTTATCAGTGTTCTTTTAATAGTCAAATCCTATAGTCTCTTCTCAATCCTCATTCTTTTTAAATCTCTGCTGCCTTTGATACTGTCAATCACCCTTTTCTCCTTGATACTCTCTAGGTTTCCAGTATAATATTCTCTCTTGATTTTCCTCCTACTAGTCAGACTGCTCCTTCTAAGTCTCTTTTGCTGAATCTTCAACCAGGTCATGCCTATTAACTATGGGTGAACTACAAGGCTCAGTTCTGGGCTCTTCTCTTCTTTCTCTGTGTCTCTTCACTTAAAGACCTCATCAACTCCCATAGATTTAATTATCATGTTGATTATTCTTAAATCTACCAATCTAGTACTAATCTCTCTTCTGTCCTAGTCTTTCATTTCCAATTGACCTGAAATTAGGAGTCTGGTAAATATCTTAAATTCATTTCCTATTGTTGCTTTTCACCACAAAATGCCCTCCTTTCAAGGTTCCCTATTAATATCTAAAGTATCTTCCCAATCTCCCAGTCTTGCAACTTAGGTGTCATCACCGTCCTCCCCCCCCCCCCCAACGGTAAGCTCTTGTCAAGGCCTATTGATTTCACTTTTGTAACATCTCTCTATCATTAACTTGGTGTAGATCCTAATCACCTCACACTTGAACTACTGCTATAGCCTATCAATTGATCTTCCTGCTAAAAGTCTTTCTCTCCAGTCCATTCTCCCTATTTGGCTGCCAAAGTGATTTTCGCAAAGCAGGGGTCTGATCAGGTCCCCTATTTACTTAATGAACCCAAGCGGTTCCTTGTCACTTCTGTGATCAAATACAAAATCCTCTATTTGCCATTCAAAATCCTTCATAACCTAGGACTCCCTCCCCAACACTTCTAATCTTCATATACCCAACACTTACATACTCTTTGATCTAGTAATGTTAGCCTTCTTGCTGTTACACAAAGACTTTACATCTCTTGACTCCGGGCATTTTTTCGGTTTCTCTGCCTGGAATGATTTCCTTCCTCATTTTTGTCCCCTGGTTTCTTTAGATTCCTTCAAGTCTTAATTAAAATCCCACCTTCTATAGGAAGCCTTTTCCCTATCCTTCTTGATTTTTGTGCTTGCTAACTATTAATTATTTTATAAATGATTAGGATTAAGATAAAAAAAAAAATCTGAATCCAGATTTGAATTCAGGTCTTCCTGATTCTAGTTCATTACTCTATCCCCTTTACCACCTACCTAACTCAAGGCACTTAGATGCTGGCAAGTGAGACAATATGTACCCATGTAAATAAATATAAAATATATTTGAAGTAATGTTTGTTTTTCATTTTCTTTTTACTGCTTCACTGCTCAGGTAACTAGAAACTCTTTATTTTCCTCTGGCAGTTCAGGGACCTCCACTTAGCAATTTCACCTCTTTAAGCAACACTCACATTAACACCTACTATATTTTGTGGTGCTGTGTCATTTCATTAATGTCTAATTTTTGTGACCCCATTTGGAATTTTCTTGGCAAAGATAATGAAGTGGATTGCCATTTCCCTCTCCAATTCATTTTACAAATGTGAGAAAATGAGGCAAACAGGGTTAAGTGGCTTACCCAGGGCCACATAGCTGGTAAGTGTCTGAGGTCAGATTTGACTAAGGAAGATGAATCTTCCTGAGTCCAGGCCCAGTACTCTATCTACTGCTCTATCTGAGTTTTTTTTTTCCCCTGAGACAATTGGGGTTAAGTGACTTTCCCAGGGTCACATAGCTATGAAGTGTTAAGTGTTTGAGATTTGAATTCAGGTCCTTTTGACTTCAGGACTGGTGCTCTAGCCACTGGACCACCTAGCTGCCCCCTGATTTTACTATTTATATGATCTTGGATAAGTCATTTAACCCCTGCTTGAGGTTTCTATAAGTGGGAATAATAACAGCTCCCAGGATTATTGGGAAAATCAAATGATATAATATGTATAAAGTGCTTAGCACTGCGTTTGGCATATTGTAGGTACTATATAAATGATAGTCATTATTATTATTATTATTATTATTATTTTACTTCATTTTTTTAGGGGTGAAGACTGTTTTTCTTTGTTGTCCTTTTATATTTTTAGTGCCTATAATTGTACCTGACATACATTAGGGGCTTAAGAAATTCTTGTTTATTGATAAGTCAATTTTTAGGATCAGTTCTGCCTCTATTAAAACAGAAGGTGATAAGGTAGAGTTGGTGGGTTTGAAAGGTGGGATTGGTGTGGGATGAATATTTCTGTTGAATCAGAAAACCCAATGCTGAACTTTTCATTATGCTGTATGATCTCAATGTATATATACTTAACCTCTGAATCCTTCTTACCTAATCTGGAGAGGATATTAAAATCTTGCTATCTATGGATTAGAATTAAATCTAAAATAATCCTCTTTAATTTCATCCCAGGATTAATGAAGTACCAAAGATATTTTCATAAAGTGGTTAAATGCTCTGTCATGGTGAATGATTTTTTAATCTAAGACCATTGAAAGGATAAACAAAGCACTTTACATACTTCAACCAATGAAATTGTAACTATAAAATATTATGTAAATGAGATAATTATTATGATAATAATAATGATTATAAATGACTGGATGACAAGTATATGTCATTATTTAAAACTATCCTATAAATATGGTTTATACTTTTGTTGTCATTGTTATAGACACCTGAATGAAAATCAGACTGGACCAAAATTTTCTTTCTATACAATTTTCTTTCTAACTATAGTGAAAGGAACAGAAATGATTTAGTGTAGGAAAGGGTGAAAAGGAAGACTAAAATTCATAATGTAGATCTTATCCATTGAATTTTTTCATCTAAATCAATCTGGACACCAGGTAGAGGGGGGCAATTTGAATGAAATGGAGTAGGTAGGGTTGAGAGAGAGAGCTAAGAAAATATTTATAGGGTTATGATTAGATTGGATTTTTCTGTTGTTTCCCTTTTCCCTCTCACATTAAAAATTTTGACTCTTGATGATAATCTATGTTTATGGTTTCTGATTGGCTTTTCGTGGAAAAGAAAAAGAAATGTAATAGATTATTTCTTTTCTATTCATTCTCAATTTGCTGCCCTTTAATTTTAGTCAAGTGGCCCTTGTTCATGCATTATTGGACAGGCTATAAAGGAAAGCCTGTTTGTTTCCACTCTGCCCTGTGTAATTTGTGTTCCCTCAGGGAAGTCTTTTGTATTCTCCTTTACACATGTAAAATGGAAAGACATCAGAACAATGGGGTTACATGGGGACTCCACCTACCTTCATGTTTATCAGCTTTCACCCTTCTCCAGTGTATCATATTTAACTCATGCCTCCAGTTTTGTAACAGAATCTAATAGTAACCTGGCCGTCTATTTCTAAGAAAAGGGCTCTGGATCAAGGAAAGCTAATGAAGGGTGACCAAGGGAGGATAACCAGGATGATGAGGGCACTTGAGATCATGTCATGTAAGGACAGGCTCAAAGTATTTAGCTTTTTAATATTTAAGTGGGGTTTAGCTTAGAGGAGAGAAGATATAGTAGAACTATCATGTGGGAATAGAATTAGTTTTATTCTGCTGAAATCCAAATTGTGCAAAGCTAGGAACAATGAGAAAAAGGTTGGAAAAAAAAAAAAGACAAATTTAGTCATACTATAAAGAAATTCTTGAGAAAAACCAGAATAATTATGTACACAATAACAGTAAGATTGTGGGATGATCAAATGTGATAGATTTATTTATTTATTTTTTTAATTAAAGCTTTTTATTTGTATAACATATGTATGGGTAGTTTCCCAACATTGATCTTTACAAAGCTTTCTATTACAAATTTTACCCCCAGTCCCCTCCCCTCCCCTAGATGGCAGGAAGTCCACTACATGTTAATAATGTTGAAATGCTTGAGAAGTTATGCAAGAAAAATCCTATCTACAAAAAAAAAAAAAAAGAATCAGAGAAAGGCAACACAATGCAAGCAAATGTCAATAGAGATCATGAAAATGTTACATTGTGGTCCATATTTCATTTCCCTCTCTCTGGGTGTATATGGTTTTCTTCAGTGAACAATTGGAACTGGTTTGAGACAATTCTTTGTTGCAGAGAGCCATGTCCATCAGAATTGATCATCATGTAATACTGTTGTTGCTGTGTATGATGATCTCCTGGTTCTGCTCGTTTCACTCAGCATCAGTTCATGCAAGTCCCTCCAGGCCTCTCTGAAATCGTCCTGCTGGTCGTTTCTTACAGAGCAATAATATTCCATAACATTCATATACCATAATTTATTCAGCCACTCTCCAATTGATGGGCATCCCTTCAGTTTCCAGTTTCTAGCCACTACAAAAAGGGCTGCCACAAACATTCTTGCACATGTGGGTCCCTTTCCCTCCTCTAAGATCTCTTTGGGATATAGGCCCAGTAGGAACACTGCTGGGTCAAAGGGTATGCACAGTTTGACAACTTTTTGAGCATAGCTCCAAATTGCTCTCCAGAATGGTTGGATCCGTTCACAGTTCCACCAACAATGTATTAGTGTCCCAGTTTTCCCACATCCCCTCCAACATTCATCATTATCTTTTCCTGTCATTTTAGCCAGTCTGACAGGTGTGTAGTGGTACCTCAGAGTTGTCTTAATTTGCATTTCTCTGATCAATAGTGATTTGGAGCAACTTTTCATATGACTAGAGATGGTTTTAATTTCATCATCTGAAAATTGTCTGTTCATATTCCTTGACCACTTATCTATTGAAGAGTGGCTTGAATTCTTATATATATATATATGTATGGGACAATTCTCTATATACTTTAGAAATGAGGCCTTTATCAGAACCATTAAATGTAAAGATGATTTCCCAATTTGATGCTTCCCTCCTAATCTTGTCTGCATTAGTTTTGTTTGTACAGAAACTTTTTAACTTAATATAATCAAAAGTATCCATCTGGTGTTCAATTAGGAGTTCCAGGTCTTTTTTGGACATAAATTTATTCCATCTCCACAGGTCTGAGAGATAAACTATATTACGTTCCTCTAACTTGCTTACAAAGTCCCTCTTTATATCTAGATCATGAACCCATTTAGATCTTATCTTGGTATGTGGTGTTAGGTATGGGTCAAGCCCTAATTTCTTCCACACTAGTTTCCAATTTTCCCAGCAGTTTTTGCCAAATAGTGAGTATTTATCCCAAAAGATGGGGTCTTTGGGTTTATCGAATACTAGATTGTTAAGATTATTGCCTAGATTGTCCTAATATCCTATCCTGTGCCACTGATCGACTGCTCTATTTCTTAACCAGTACCAAACGGTTTTGATGACCGCTGCTTTATAATATAGTTTTAGATCTGGTACAGCAAGGCCACCTTCATCTGCCTTTTTTTTTTTTTCATTAATTCCCTTGAAATCCTTGAACTTTTGTTTTTCCAAATGAAAATTGCTACTATTCTTTCTAGATCTGTAAAATAATTTCTTGGGAGTTTGATTGGTATGGCAAAATGTGATAGATTTAGCTCTTCTCAGAATTATAGTGATCCAACATAATTCCAATAGACTTGGGATGGAAAATGTCTTCTTCAACCAGAAAGAGAACTATGGAGACTGAATGTGGATGGGAACATTTTATTTTCATCTTTTTGATTTGTTTTTTCTTTCTCATGGTTTTTCCTATTTGTTCTCATTTTTCTTTTGCAACATGACTAATATAGAAATACTTTTTAAGTAACCTATATCAGATTGCTTGATGTCTTAGGGAGGAGGACAGGAAAAGAGGGAGAAAAATTTGGAACTCAAAATCTCACAAAAATGGATATTGAAAACTTTTCATGCAATTGAAAAATAAAATATCATTAAGTCAAAAAAGAAGAAAAACTTCCAAACAATTAATTACAAAGTGGATTAAACTGATTCTAAAAAGAGTTTCTTCCCACTTACTAGAAATCTTCAGGAGCAAGTTAGATGATTGTTTGCCATATTAAATATTTTTAAAAATCTTCCTGTTCATAAATGGGTTGAATTAGAAAGCCTTCAAGGTCCCTCCTAATTCTAAGATTCTATACAATTCATTTATATGCTTAATTGTGATGAAAGTTTAATTTAATTTTGTTTTTTATTTTTTCCTGACCTAAATTAATCCCTGGACTAAATTCTGCCACAGATCTTTTAAAAATCTCTTCTAATCCCCAGGGAATATTGTGACATGATACATATACATATAATGTTAGATAAATAGATGATATATAGATATTCACATATAGCTGGGGACATACATATATAAACATACATTCACATGTGTATACCCATGTATATATATATATCTATGCATATATGCATAGATAGATATAGATGTATATAACATATAGATGTACATCCTTATTTCAAGTTATTTGCCTTTCTTCTTTCTAGGCAGCAAACAGTTAATGATAATGGATTATAGAGAGAAGGGTGAACTTTTCAGCTCTTCTATTTTCATTTTTATTCTTTTTCCCCCTCTACCCACAAAAGCATTCTTTAGACTAAAAAGAATAGCACATAAATAATTAACAGGGATTTGAAATCTAAGAGATTTGGGGAGATGTTATGAAAGTACCTTGATTCTCTTAATAAATTAAAATCATCATATATAGACAAATTATACTCCAATGTACTGAAAGAGCTGACATATATCAATCAATAACAGCCATTTTTAAAATGTTGGTTCTGCTTTAGGCACAGAACCAGATACCTACTAAATTCTCGAGACACAAAGAAAAAAAAAATGAAGCAATCTCTGTTCTTAAGAAGTCTACATTATATTGGAGGATATAATTTTTATATATGATAGCATAGTATGGTAGAAAGGGTGCTCATCTTGGAGTTAGACTATAGGTTTGAATGTTAGCTCTGCTGCTTCCTATCCTTGATCTTGGGAAAATTCTGGGTCTTACTTTCCTTATCGATGAAATGAGATGGTTAGACTAGAGATCATTTAAGACCCCTTTAATCTTAAAACATATGCTCCTAAGAACCCGAATAAATATTAAATGTATTTAAAGCAAATAAAAAGTAGTTTCAGGATAAGGAACTAGCAGATAGAAGACTCAGGTAAGGTCTCATAACACTTTAGCTGGGCTTTGAAGGCAGGAATTCTGACACAAAAGAATGTATTCTAGACATAGAATAATCTGTTCAAAGGCATAGAGATGGAAAGTGGATTGTTGGGTTTGAGAAACCAGTAGATTAGTTTAACTGGAATATAGATTGCAAGAAAGGAGATATAGATATAAATATTTCTAGGAGTATATGCTAAAGTTCTAATTTACAACCTAGCTGTCATCATAGACTCCTCACTTTGTCTCTTCCCATATTCTAATCAGTTGCCAAGTTCTGTTATTTCTACCTTTATTTTTTTCAATTACATGTAAATATAGTTTTTAATATTAATTTTTAGTTTAATGTTTTCCCATTACATGTAAAGCAGTTTTTTTACATTTGCTTTAAAAACTTTGAATTCTAGATTCTCTTCCTTTCCCCCTCCCTCCCTCCATTGAGAAGGCACATGTGAAGTTATGCAAAACATTTCTATAAAAGTCATGTTGTGAAAGAAAGCATAGATCTTCCCCACCCAGAACAAAGAAACCCTTAAGAAAAATTATGTAAAATAAGTATACTTCAATCTTCAACATTCATTTTGTTCGATTTTTTTGTTCCAAATTTTTCTTTCTTTCTTCCTTTCTTCCCTCCTTCCCAAGATGGCAAGCAATCATTTCTACCTTTATAATATGGAATATACCATTTCCTATCCTGTGACACCATCACCACTCTGGTTCACACATTTATCATGTCATACCTCAGGTTTTACAATACTCCACTAATTGTTCAGAAATTTCTCCTTACTCCAATCCATTCTCTTTCCAGCTTCTATCCTAAAGCTCAAGTCTGATCTTATCACTCCTTCTACATTCAGTAAATACTAGAGGCTCCCTATATTTCCAGGATCAAATATTGCTTCCTCTCTTTGCCTTTTAAAGCCCTTCATAACCTCTTCTCTTCCACTTTTTCAATCTTCTTATACCTCACTGCCCACCTCCTACTCTTCAATCTGGTTAAAATGACCTCCTTTCCCATCCTCACACATAATATTACACTTATGGATTCCATGTCTACCATTCATGGAATGTTCTTCTTCCTTATCTTTAATTCTTGTTTTTCTTGCCTTTCTGAAAATTTTAGCCAAATTCCCAATTTTTGCAAAAATATTTTTTTTCTCAAAGTTTGTCAAATTATCTCTAGTTTATTCTGTATAAATCTTATTTACTCATAGTTGTTTGCAGATTATTCTCCCCCCCCCATTAGACTATGAACTTTTAGAGGGGTAGGACTGTTATATCTTTTTTTTGTTTTTGTTTTTGTTTTTTTGGCTTGGCAGTGCTTGGCACATAGTAGGTTTTTTTTTTTTTTTTTTTTTAAATAAGTGCTTGTTCAATTGACTTGACTTGTACCCAAATTATGAAGGGTTTTCAATCCAAAGAAAGGAGTTTGTATTTGATTCTAGAAGTAATAAGGATGGAGAGTTCTGGAAATTTTGCTGTCAGGAATAGGGATAAGTTGAAGTCCAAGAAGAAAAGGAGAATGACTGCAGATATAATTAGCTACAGGTGATGGGAAGTGATGCAATTAAGTGTAACAGCAGAAGGATTGAATTTGGTGAGCAGCTGAATCATTTCTTTATTAGAAAATGAAGTAAAGGAAAATAGACTAAGGGGTAATGGGAAAGGGATTTGAATTCTAGAATAGGAAAGAAGAGGAAGCTCAAAGTGAATTATCTCTATTTTCTCAATAAAATATAAGATATGATCTTCAACTGAGATTATGGAGGAGGGAGTAAAGCAAGAAACTTTAGGAGAAAAGAGAAGGTTTTGGAAATATGGGGAAGTGCTAGTCAATTATGACATTATTATGAAAGAGAAAAATAATTTCCTTACAGTAGTGAGGACCCACATAAGATTAGGTAAAAGAATTGTAGTGAATGAAGTCAGTTTGTTACATGACTTTCTTTTCCATTATAATTGGAAGCTCATTGAGGTTAAGAGAAATATCTTATGCTTTGTTCCTTACAATGTCTTGCTTTTAATAAGCATTTTGTAAATTTTATTGATTGGTTGATTTTGTTTTGATAATCATTAATTCCTTATGCAAACATTTATGCCCATAGTTTACTACTTTCAATTTGTACATCTCACAATTGTCTATTTTATGTCATTAATAATGAAAGAAGAGTTCTTTTTTGTCTGACTTGGTTTCAGTAACATCAAACAAGAGCAGATATATAAAGATAAGCTCAGATACCTGGGATACTTTATTGGAGTCCTCCTAAGCTGACATTGAAACATTAGCAATTAATCTTTGGGTCCAACCATTCAACCAGCTCTGAATCCACATTATTTGATTACCAAAACTATATCTAGCATTTATATTTATTTTCCTAAGCCTATATCTCCAATTGCCTGCCTATTCATCTCCAACTAGTGTCTTATAGTCATTTACAAATTTCAACTCATTATCTTTTCCACCTTAACCAATATCTCTTTCTAAAAGTTCCCATTTTCTACCCCAAGTTCCAAACTTGGAGTCATCTTCCACTTTTCATTGTTTCTCATTGTTCTTCCTTTTTCCTTGATCCATTTAATAGCTGAATCCTATTGATTCTATCTCCTCAACATTTTCCATATCTATTTCTCTCTACCCATACCACAACCACCAAAATTCAGGCCATGATTATCACTGGACTAAGTTATGAAGTAGCCTCCAGATTTGTTTTTCTGCATCCATTCTTTTTTAGCCGTAATTTACCTTCTCCCTAACTACAAAACTGATATTTCTAAAATACAAATCTGACCATGCCATTTCCCCTGTGGTTACACATTATTTTCCCTATGTTTACTATATGTTCTAGACTGATTGTTTTCTCTCTTCTGCCTCCTTGTTCAGAACATTTCCTTCTCATTCCTGCCACTTGAAATTCTTACTTCCCTTCAAGATTCATCTTAAGATGCCATATCCTATATGAGGCCTCTCTCCTTTTTTCACAGTTGTCCTCCCTTTCTCTAACGCTGCCCTTGTTTTATATCTATCCTGTGTAGGGTTTTTTTTTTTTTTTTTTTTTATTAGTGGGATATATCATTTTCCATTTTTATCCTCAAAGCTTACCATAGTGCCTGGTCTTATGGTATATAAGGCAATCTTTTCCAAAGGAGAAGCATGAACAACTTTATTAAATGCTTTGGTAAGAGAGAAATGTAAAAAAAAAAAAAAATAAACAAAAATGAACACTGATAAAGAACTTAAACAAGGATATGTTGCTTATATTCTAATACAGGGAAATGATACATGGGACACCTTTGAAACCTTTTATCATTAGAGGTCATAGCAGAAAATCTAATTAGACAGGATCCAGGAATGCTCCTCTTATATTTGGATGAGAGAAGAGTGTAGAGAGAGAAAGAAAAACTTGCTAGAGGGAGAAGGGAAAGACCATTAGGAAAACTCAGGTTACAAAATTCAATATTAAAGTAGTTATCTATACAGACAAGGAGAAGAATATGATAGGGGAAGGGCTGCTACTTGAAACTCATTCTCATGTTAATTGGGCAAAATAAGGAGGGACACACACATAGATAAATACTTTTCACTCAACCTGGAAAAAGGATAAGAAGGGAAAGGGAAATTAGAAAGAGAACAGATTAAAGGAAGAATTAGTTCTAAGCAAAAATAAATAAAAATAAAAAAAAAAAACATACTGTAAGCATGTATATAAAATACTTATAGCTCTTTTTGAGGTGGCAAAGAAAGAAGGCAGCTCATAAATTGAGGAATGACTAATCAAGTTTGCTTTCTTCTAGCCTGCTCTTGACTTTGGACTGATTTTATGTTAATGCTAGGCTCTGTACACTTATAGAAAGGATGTCTGGCCTGAGATTCTGGCCTCATATAAACTTTTATTGCTTTCACAGCTTCAGCAGGGGTCCTGCAAGCTTTCAGTGTTACCAAAGTGATACAATTGTCAGGGGGTGGGGGATGTCTGTTCATTGCTCTCCCACTCTGAGTTCTGCAAATTCCTGACACAGATTTGTGTCTATTGACTCATTTCTGCTTGAGAATTTCAGCAGCTTGCTGCTTGATTCAGACACTATTGGCCTGAGAGAAGACTTTGCATTTTTTGTAGTACATGCATGGATTGCCTGCTTTTTTGTCTTGAGATTCTGCACCCTGTTTCTTTTTCTTCCCCAAAGTTGTTTTGTGCTCGGTCACAGCTAGGACCAATGCTTGTGACTAATCTCCTCCACCCTGTGTCTGTGACTTGGTATTGTGTGCTGGTGACAGAATTGTCAGATAGAACCTGTTCCTGTACTCAGCACATTCTCTTTCAGCCCTCAGTCTATGGGCTCTGGAATGCTCCTGACAAGTGTAGCCACTGCTGTTGTAGATGCCTGTTCTCCTAGACAGATCTTCCCCAGACAGACAGCTCTATAGCTATCTCCTTAAGCCATCTTGAGCTGGAAAAATGACTCACTATAATTTCTTCTTGGCTCTAATGATCAGAATTCATTTAAATGCATTCTCTGGATCTTTAATGAACTTAAATGAAGAGATGTAGGGGGAGAGCTAGACTCTAATGCTTCCTTTCACTCTACCATCTTGAGTCACTAGAACAAATCAGCTTATATAAATGTGATCCTGGGCATATTTTAGGCAGTTCACTAAGTCTGTAAAATGCAAAGAAGTGCTGATCTGCACTGATATAGCTTCTTCATCCAAGAGCACACTATGTTCAATATGTTGCAGTTCTATTATATATTCCTATCTTTAAAGCATATTTAACAAATAACTTTAGACTAATTATATATCTCTAATAGAAAAAAGCAAAACTCTCAACACAGCTTTTCATTATTTAATTTAGCAAGCATTTAAGTGCTTACTCACTTTTCAGAGTAAGTTTGCTAGAACAAAATAACTACTTTTTATTGAATAATACTTTTTTATTAAAGCTTTTTATTTACAGAACATATGAGTGATTTTTCTACATTGACCTTTGCAAAATTTTTTGTTCCAAATTTTTCACCTCCTTCCCCCCACCCCCACTCCTAGATGACAGGTAGTCTAATACATGGTAAATATGTTAAAATATATGACAAATCCAATATATATGTATATATATACATATCTATACAGTTATCTTGCTGCACAAGAAAAATCATATCTAGGAAGAGAAAAAACCAACAAACAAACAAAAAAAAAAAAACAAACAACCTAAGAAGGAAAACAAAATGCAAGCAAACATTCATAGAAAGTGTTAAAATGCTATGTTGTGGTCCATACTCAGTTCCCACAAGACTCTCTCTGGATGTATATGACTATATTCATTGCTGAACAATAGGAACTGGTTTCAATCACCTCATTGTTGAAGAGAACCATATCTATAAGAATTGATCATCATATAGTCTTTTTGCTATGTATAATGATCTTCTGGTTCTGCTGATTTCGCTCAGCATCAGTTCATGCAAGTCTCTCCAGACCTCTCTGAAATCATCCTCCTGGTCGTTTCTTATAAAACAATAATATTCCATAACATTCATATACCATAATTTGTTCAGCCATTCCCCAATTGATGGGCATCCATTCAGTTTTCAGTTTCTTGCCACTACAAAAAGAGCTGCCACAAACATTTTTGCACATGTGGGTCCCTTTCCCTCCTTTAA
>JAJPUD010000266.1:137086-158404 GCA_023553655.1 Myrmecobius fasciatus | reverse complement strand
TTTGCACATGTGGGTCCCTTTCCCTCCTTTAAGATCTCTTTGGGATACATGCCCAGCAGAAACACTGCTGGGTCAAAGGGTATGTACAATTTGATAACTCTTTGAGCATAGTTCCAGATTGCTTTCCAGATTGGTTGAATCCATTCACAGTTCCACCAACAATGAATAATACTTTTTTTTAGGTTTTAGAGAGAAAAAAGCAAACAAACAAACAAACAAACAAAACAAAGCAAGCAAACCTTTGATTGGATAGTTGACTTCCTTGTGAAGTTCATGAATATTATCACAGCTGATATGTGTTTCATTTTTTGTGTGGGTTACTTCTAGATTGGCGTTCCTCAGGTAAGTAACTTTGTGACTCTCTTTGCCAGGAATTTCCCAAATTGTTAAAATTATCTGTGTCATAATATCTGCAACATTGTGTGATGATGAACTATGAATGACTCAGGTCTTCTCAGCAACACAATGATCCAGGACAAGTACAAAGGACAGAGGAAAGAAAATGCTATTTATCCCTATCCAGGTAAAGAACTTTTGCAATCTAAATGCACATTGAACATCCCCCCCCCCTACTTTGTTCTCTTTCATGTTTTTTTTTAAACTTTTGTTCTATTTCTTCTTTCATAACTGCGAGTAATATAGAAATATGTTTTGCACAACATCACATGTATAACCTATATCAAATTGCCTGCCATTTTTGAAAGAAGTTATGGGAGGAAGAGAGGAAAAATCTTGAGAAAAAACCTCAAAATTTTATAAAAATGAATGCTAAAAATTGTCTTGACAGGTAATTGTAAAAAGATAAAATACTATTTTTAATTTTTTTTTATTAATCTTCTCTTTTTCTATTTTATACAAGTAAACATCTAGAGACATAAATTTACCCCTTATAACCGCTTTGGTCGTTTCCCACAAATTTTGGTATGTTGTCTCATTTTTCTCCTGGATGAAATTATTGATTGTCTCTATGATTTGCTCTTTCATCCATTCATTCTTTATGATTAGATTAATTTCCAATTAAATTTTGGTCTTTTCTCCTGGCCTTATATTACATGTGATTTTTATTGCATCATGATATGAAAAGGATGCATTTACTATTTCTGCCTTTCTGTATTTGATTTTGAGGTTTTATGCCCTAACACATGATCATTTTTTGTATAAGTTCCATGAACCCCTGAGAAAAAAAGTAAACTCTTTTCTATCACCATTCAATTTCCTCCAAAGATCTATCATACCTCACTTTTCTAACATTTTGTTTACCTCCCTAACTTCTTTCTTATTTATTTTGTGGTTTGATTTATCTAATTCTGAGAGAGCAAGGTTGAGATTCCCCCACTAATATAGTTTTGTTGTCTATTTCTTCTTGCATCTCTGTTAATTTCTCCTCTAGGAATCTGGATGTTATACCACTTGGTGCATATATGTTTAGTATTGATATTGCTTCATCATCTATGGTACCCTTTAATAAAATATAGTTTCCTTCCTTATCTCTTTTGATTAGATCTATCTTTGCTTTTACTTGTTCTGAGAGCAGGATTGCTACCCCTGCAGTTTTTTTTTTGTTCACCTGAAGCATAAAAGATTCTGCTCCAGCCCTTTACCTTCACTCTGTATGTATCTCTGTGTTTTAGATGTGTTTCTTGTAAACAACATATTGTAGGATTCTGGCTTTTAATCCAGTCTGCTGTCTGCTTCCATTTTATGGGAGAGTTCATCCCATTCACATTGACAGTTAAAATAATTAAATCTGCATTTCCTGCCATCTTATTTATCCAAAGTTATGTTTTTTTTCTTCCCTTTCACCTTTCTCCCTTCCACTCTCCCCAGTATTTTGTTTTTGATGACCACCTCCCTCTAACAGTCCTCCTCCCTTTAGAACCCCTCCCTCGTTTTTTTTACACCTTTCCCCTAATTCTTCTATTTTCCCTTCTATTATTCCATCCCTTTCTTTTCCTCTTTTCCCTCCTACTTCCCTATAAGGAGGGACAAGTTTTTCTGTGAAACCAAATGTGTCTGATATACTCTTTTAGAGCTCAATCTGATGAGAGTAAAATACACACAATGCTCATTGCCCTCCCTTCTTTCTTTCAATTATATTAGATTTTCTATGGCTCTTCATGAGATTTTACCTTATTTTTACCTCCTTTTTGTTTTTACTTTATTTTACCTCATTTCCTCTCTTTTTCCAGTGTGATAGCCCTTCCACCTCTAATTTCTTTTCCATTTTATCAAAGTAAAAGCCAATTATATACTCATTCCTTGAGTATACTTATAGTAGAAAGATAGTTCTCAAGGGTTATTTCCTTTTTACCTTTTTATGCTTCTCTTGAGTTCTGTGTTTGGAGGTCAAATTTTTTGTTCAGATCTGGTCTTTTCATTAGAAATAGGTGAAATTCTCCTATGTCATTGAATGACCATCTTCTTTCCTGGAAGATAATGCTCATTCTAGCTGGATAACTTATTCTTGGCTGTAATCCAAGTTCCTTTGCTTTTCAGAATATCTGATTCCAGGCCCTTTGATCCTTTAATGTGGAAGCTGACAGATCTTGTGTGATTCTAATTACAGTTCCTCAGTATTTGAATTGTTTCTTTCTAGCTGCTTGCAATATCTTTTCCTTGGTGTGATAGTCCTGAAATTTGGTCACGATATTCCTTGGGGTATTGATTTTGGGTTCTCTTTCAGGAAGTGATCAGTGAATTCTTTCAATGGTGATTTTGCCTTCTGATTCTAAAACATCAGGGCAGTTTTCTTTCATAATTTCTTGGAAGATAGCATCTAGGTTCTCTTTTTCATCGTGGCTTACAGGGAGTCTAATAATCCTTAGATTGTCTCTCCTAGATCTGTTTTCCAAGTCAGTTGTTTTTCCTAGGAGATATTTCATATTTTCTTCTATTTTTTCATTTTTTTTTGTTTTTGTTTGACTGATTCTTGAAGTCTTATTGAGTCGTGCACTTCTATTTGTTCAATTTTAATTTTTAAAGTATTATTTTCTTCAGTTACCTTTTTTAGCTCCTTTTGTAACTGGCCAATTGAATATTTTTGTTCATTGCCATTTTTTTTTTTCCATTTTTCCAATTTTGTTTTTCAGTGAATTGTTGTCTTTTTCATATCTTTTTTTGTAGGGCATTATATCCTTCTTACACTGATCTCAATTCATTTCCCCATTTTTCTTCTAACTCTCTTTTGAGATTCTTTATGCAATCTTCCAGGTAAGCCTTGTGAAACGGGGACCAGTTCTTGTCTCCCTTTGTGGCTTCCTCTAGAGTTGCTTTCCCTTCAGGAACCTCAGGATCTTAGGTCTGCCCTTCTTTCTCTCCATAAAAGCTGTCTATAGGGAGAGTTCTCTTCTGTTTCTTACTCATTTTTAGAGCTTGAGGTTTGTTTAAAGCAGGGGACCAGCAGCTGTTTCAATTTGCCCTGGGGCAGTTCATTTAGTTGACTTCTAGATGCAGGGCTGGCTGGGCAAGGTCCGCATTCTCAGTTATTCTCAATCCACCTTTCACCAAAGGCAGATCTGCCAAAGCACCTGCCCACAAGCAGAGCAAAGTGGCCCACACATCTCCCAGGGACTTCCCGGGTGCCTAGAATCCCCCACTCTCTGTCCCAGCCCCAGTCTCCCACCGGTGTGCTGCCTTCTGAGTGCGCAAACGGCGTGTTCTGAAACAGATCTGCTCCAGAGTCCTTCCAAGGTAATTTTTGATGGAAATGTGTTGTATCCCAAGTATTTGGGGGAGCTTTCACTCCAGAACCGGTTCAGAGGGTTATTCTGCTGTTGTTTTGAGGGAAGATAAGAGGAGCTCAAAGAGAGTCGTGTCTGCACTCCACAATTCTGGCTCTGCCCCTCCCAATAAAATACTATTTTAAAAAAATGTCATGTAACAATGAATAAGTCATTCAAACTCTCTGTGCCTCAGTTATTTCATTTATAAAATGAGTAGGTCAAAGATGAACTCTAAATTTCTTTTCAGCTGTCAATTATTTTTTAAATCAAATTAATTAGTTTGTGTTTTCTTTGTGAAGTAAAAGAAGCCCTTTTACCTCACATGAATAATGAAAGTGCTACAATGAAGATATTAACTCTAATAAAGTGTGGCATAGAATATGGGTGGCAAGATCCTGCTGTGAATTACAATCATTCAGTTCTCTCCCCCCAACCATTAATTGGTCCTTATTAGTATCATAAATCAGCTCTTAGGGACTACAGAGGCCATCTAGCCCAAATCTCTTGTTTTACAGATGAGAAAATTGAGATGGAAGGAAATTAAATAATTTGCTGAAGATCACTCCAATAATAAGCTTAAGAGAAAAAGATTTGAATTTGAGTCTTCTGGCTTCAGAGCTTTTTTTCCCCTAGCCATAGCACATTAGGCAAAACAATGTTATACCAGCTGAAAAATGGTAGAAATATTACATAAGTGTTTGGTGGAATAATTTTATAGAGGGATTCTATCAGTATGATGAAATGAGATTTAATGAGCTAATATTATCATAAAATTACATTAGTCAGGTCAACCTCATGTGGACTTGGTCCAGGTTACTGCATACAAAAGGAAGTGAAAAGGTAGAAAAGTCCAATATCTTGGAATTTGGTGCTGTGATCATTTCTATTTCCATTTCATTGCTGCACCAAAGGCAGTGCTGCTCATGAATGTACTCTGATCTGTATCCCAGGAGTCTGATACTTGATACAGGATATTATTATTTTGGAATATCTCATTACATAATCAGCCTAGTTCTTACCTTCTGGCTCCACCAGATTCAGCAGGCCGTCCACTGAAGCGAAAAGACAAGAGAAAACCCTTCCTCTATGGATCCCTTGGGAAGACAAGATATGCTCCCTGCCTCTGAGTACATTTAACAGAGATTTTTACTCTGAAGGTTTTTGACAGCCTGACCGCAGATGTGCAAAGTGGAAAACTAGGCTGAGTGTTATATGGACAATAGGCATAGAACATTATACATTATTGTATGATGGCTAAAAACATTTACTTAGTGTCTGATGGTATTTTAGATGTTGTACAGAATACTGGAGCTGCAGTAAAATTAATTGTCTCAGTGCAGATAATTCTGCTTAACATGGTGAAGTTATCAGATGCCCATCTCTTCAAAGTCCTTTCCTATATTGCTGCTTATCAGAAGAGAACACAGATAATACTTCCCTGGGAGTAAATTTCTGGTCTCCCCCACTCCCTTGTCATAGATCAAAACTGCAATATGAAAAGATAATTCTTGCCAACTGTCAGATCCCATTAGAATTTCTGCAGTCTGATGCCATTTAAGGTAAACACACTGCATGAATTTACTGCCATAAACTCATTGTATTTACATTTTGATTATAAAATACTGTACAAATTGAATATAATTGCCTTCTCCATGGATAGCCTCTTGGTATTTGAAACTTTTGAAAATCCTCCTCATCTGGAATGTGGTAACAGATTAATACTCCCATCAGATGAGGGCACAGGAAATTGTCTTCAACAGTGGTATCCTGTGAGGATTCTGTTAATTAGGAGTCATTTCCTACATTCTGACCACTTTCTAGCAGCATTACCCGAAGGTCCATAAGATACCACATGACAACTTTTGAGATGAAGTTCTCTGTCATCTGTAAGACGCTTGGAAATAGTCAGAACGCAAATCATTTCCAGATCTACATTAATTGTTAAGGCATTAAACAGTTGGAATCATCCCAAGTTCCAGCAGTCTGGTAGAAAGTATGTCCATTGCATATTATAAGAAGCAAGATCTTTCAGAAAAAAATGTCTAGCTCTCCTCTCTAATCCTAAAGGGTCAGTGAAAAATTTGGTTCAATCCTATTATTTCCCCTTGCAAGTGATTTTTATAGCTAGAAGGGGGTTTAAATAAAATTTAATCTGATCCCTTTATTTTTTTTTAGTGAAGAAATTCAAATGTAGAAAGGTTTTGACTTGCTCAACTTTATAGAAGACCTAGGTTTCTAACCTGGCTCCCTGTTCCATTTGCTTTCCATTGTACCATTTTGGGTGATGAGGGAATGATTTGGATTTTCTGAATCTCAGTCTCTCTAGGTTATAATCAGGAATAATATTAGTAAGAAATTCCAAAGTCTTGCAATTCAGGTCAGTTCTAGAGAACACTATTGGAGCACCAGCTAGGCACTAGGGATGCATAGACTTCATGTATTTATGTGCTATTTATCTATTGCCTTTTATTTGAGATATTTTTCTTCCATTTCCTCTTTTTCCATGAATGATAATAAGAAAAATAATAACTCATAAATAATAACCCTCAACCCATAATTGGATAGTTTAGTATCTCAGTGGATAGAGTTTTGGGCCTGAAGTCAGAAAGTTTCATCTTTCTGAGTTCAAATCTGACTTTAGACACTTACTAGTTGTGTGATCCTAAGCAAGTTACTTAACCCTGTTTGCCTTAGTTTCCTCATTTGTAAAATAAGATTGAGAAAGAAATGGAAAACCATTATAGGATCTTTGGCAAGAATGGGGCTATGAAGAGTCAGACATGACTGAAACAAGTGAACAACAGCAACTCATAAAGTGAGGAGAATGGGCAGTGACAAAATAGGGGACATTGTATGGCTGTCAAAGTGGACTCTGATCATAACTCCAATCAGTAGAGTACAAATTCTTTCAAGTGTAGGGGAATAGCTGCTTGGTAGAGAGTTTTAGACTGGTCCTACCTGAAACCATTTTGAAATGGTTTGACCTGAAACCAGGTCAGCTTGACCTGGAGGACAATGGAATTAATGGTATTCCTTCATGCTCTGATACCATAAGTAGGCAAGAACAGAATCAGAAATGTCAATATCCAACCTTTTAGAGGTATAGTTAGTAGTCAGCAAGAACTGAATTTGAATTATACCATGGAACCAAGATTTTAAAAGCTAGAATGATTATGTAATGAGGTAATCCAAGTATAATTGTTGCAGGTCTCTGAAGCAGGCAAATCATAAGTATGTATTATTAGTCTATATCTAACAACCAATCAACAAATATATATTAGGTACCTAGTTTGTGTTATATACTGTCCTTGGTGTTCAAGATACAAACACACACACACACACAATTCTTGCTGTCAGGAACTTAACATTCTTTTTGGGGCAGACTGTATGTATACATAAGTATAACTAGAATATGCACAAAATGAATGCAAAGGGTTGGAGAGACCCAGCTCTAGCAGTTGGGAGAATTAGGAAAGACTTCATGTAGAATGTGAATCTTGAACTGCATTTTGAAGAAAGTGAGGTATTCTGTACTATGTCATAATAAAATAGAGAACAGATCTTACCACTTACTAGCAAGAGCTTAATGCTGCTTTTTTCTGTCAATGGTACCTGTAGCTCCAAGTCACAAAATAATGTTCACTATCAATCAGAAACTACTATTTAAGCTTCAAAAGCAAAGAAATTAGAGAAGACAATTCTCAAAGAATAAGAATATGGGAAAAAATCTGATTATCTAGCATATTGTGAACGAATGCATGGAAATGATAAGAAAAAGTTTTATCCCCAAGCTCATATTAAATGAAATAATAGCTGAAATTAGAGAACTATTAAACTAAAAAAAAGGTAAAGTTAAACAATGAGGTCATTGAAAAGTTTCACTTGCCAAAACAATGATAATAATAATGTACTTAATTATTACACCCAACGTTTATATGGTGTTTAAAGATTCACAATGCACTTTACTTAACTTATTTGATCCTCACAACAACTCTGGGAGGTAATTATTAATTATTACTATTTTACAGATGAAGAAACTGAGATACAGAGAAAATGTGTTTTGCCCATGGTTACACAGCTAGTGATAGAAATAGATGGTAGAAATAAAGTTATATGTAACTGATCAGTGGAATAATATTTTAGAGGGATTCTCCAACTATGGTGAGGTGAGGTTTACATATCTTATTAATATTATTGCAAAATCATGTCAGAGGATTCTGATATGGGATGTCTTAGTTGTTGAGCATACAAAAAGAAGTGAAAAAGCAGAAAAGAAGCCGATATTTTGAAGCTTGGTGTTGAATTTGTTTCTAATTTCTGTACTGAAGGCAGTGTAGTTCATGAAGATAGTCACTGGTTTCCTAGGAGTCTCATACTTGATACACATTGTTGTTATTTTAGAGTATCTCATTAATAATCATCCTAGTTCTTAACATCTTGGTTCCATGGTAGAATTCAAATTCAGTTCTTGTTGACTCAAAGTCCTATGCTCTATACACTGCTCTATGTAGCTGCCTTCCAAATCTAGAAAGTCTATCTAATGATAAAAACAGACAGAATCAATGACAGTATCCAATTATTTTGTCATCCAGAGTACTTTTGAATCTAGTAATGTTGCTAAGGATAATCATCAAGAACTGCTATGACAGAAAATGATTTAAGAAAGCTATTAAGACTTGAAGATAGGATTGGAAGCTTTCTGTAATGTTTAACTGACCTGTACCACAGAAAACTTAGAATATTGTTCCACTAAAGGCAACAAAAAGAATAGCATGTAATAAAATTCAGAAAAAAATTGATAAAAATTCTGAAATCCTCAGCAATTAGAAACTAAAGTTCAAAAGCTAAAATGACACATGCAGCACAAAGAAAAAAAAGAAATCATTCAAAATTAATAAAAACTTCACTCTTCAAAAATAAAGAAGGGAGAATATTTAAAGAAGATGGAAAGTTTCTATATACCTAAGGTTGTGAAAAATTTAGCAGAAAGAAAATACAAATATATAATTGTCAAATGATATATACAAAATTTGTTCATTAGATGAAGACAAAGCATAAATACCTTGCTCTCTTATAAATGCATTTAGCATAAGCTTTCAAGGAGAAATATGTGACTAAAATTTTTAAGATATTTATTAGCATCCAGAATTCAAATCTGATAGAAAGAACATGTTCAAATCATCTAATATTTATACAATACGAGGACAATATTTAATTTTGAATTATAAAATGGACCTAACAGATTTAGAAAGCTTTCTAACAAAGTTCTGCACAATATTTAGGAAACACACATCCAATTACTTCAACATTTCCTCATTAAAAAGAAGAAAGAGAGAAGATAATAGTCTCGGAATATGTCATATTCTGGTTAGAATTTACAAAAAATATATTTGAAATAAGTAGATATTACTTCACTTAGCAATGGTAAAGGCTGATAAAGGTACAGTCTATTGAATTTGTCAAATGTAATCCAAAGTACTTTACCTCTAGAAGAAGTAATAATAATAATAACATTATTATTTTAGTTAACATTTATATGATGCCAATATATGTCAGGCATGATACTAAGCATTTTACAAATATTAACTCATTTTATCCTCACAACAAACATAGAGGATAGACACTATAGTTATTTCTATTTTACAATTGAAAAGGAAACTGAGGCACTTCAAAAAAAGGTTAACTGACTTGCTCATTGTCACATAGCTAGTAAGAAAACTACAAAAAAAAAAAAAACAATAAAAATTCTAGAGTAGAATCAAAAAGCTTTCTATGGGTGATACACAAACTTAACAAAAATGTTAATAAAGATGTTAGACAAATGGCTATCATTTTGATTTGTTTGTACAAATGGAGTGGTTAATGATTTAAATTTTCATCTAGTCATTGTTACTAGAAATCAGAACTAGGTTATCCGTAAGAAGCCCAGTCAATGTAAATTATAAAAGAGGTAGAATTTCTGCAACATATGATTACAAGTTCAAAAACTTTACCATCTACCAAATACCTAGTGAAATATAACTTGGTGACAAAAAAAAAATAAGCTTTCTATCTTCCTTGAATTGACCAAAAATAAATCTCACTACAAATACAGACCTACTTTGAGGATTCAACCAACAAACTGACCTGGAACTACAAGTTTTTCACTCACTGACTGCAACATTTCCTAGATATAATATAATGTAATATAATATGATATAATATAATATAAATATTCCTAAATAGTAAGGATGTTATAAATACATGTTGCCATACTAAGAACTCATCATTTCTAAGCTTCATGAATTATAAATTTTCAAGTTATACAGTTCTATTTTAAGTCCTAATTATGTGGGAATGTCATATATATCACCCCATCATTCTGCTGTTAAACTTGTTAAGATCATCATGAAAATGGTCATTCTTCAAACATCTCAAGAGTCAATAGAAAAATTTCTAAAATGAGCAAAAAAATGCTCATATCAACAGATAACATAACATTGTCTGCATTGAATTAGACCTATTGAAGACCTTTGGTTAAAAAGGCCAAGGTCTCCCATTTCATCCAGGATCATCTCCAGTTGTCTTGACCTATAACTTACCCAGACGGCTCTGGACGGGAAAGTGAGTCAGGGGACCTTGCACAATCCTCCCTTTCTTCAATCCAGTTCACTTGCATGTCATGGATTTACCTCCCTGATGTTATGGTCCTCTTTGAAAATGAAGGACAAACAACAATCATTCTGCAGCTACTGGAGTTCACATAAAATATTTTCATTGAGCATAAAGAAAATAGATTTAACATCCTTGTACGTTTAATAAATTAGAGCAAACTTATTTTATCCACTTGTGCAATGCATTGTCCATAGAGTATTAAATATGTAAAAGAATAAAAGCAACAAAGTGATTTGTCTGAGTTACATTGAAAAAAGGTAAGAATAGTTCAGAGAATAAAACAATAATATTTGGTATTTTGTGATACTTAAAAGTTTCAAAAACATTTTATATCCACTATTTCCTTCAAGTTTAATGGAAATCTTGACAGTCAAGTACAGATATTATTATCATCTTTTCACAGTTGAGGAAATTAAAGCTTAGGTTAAATTACTTGTTTACGTTATTCATATTGTTAAGTGATGGTGGTAGGATCTGAAACTAAGACTTACTGACTCCAAGTCTAGATCTAGTCTTTATTCTAATTCTTTGTAAGTAGTGACTGCTAATGTGCTGTGGCTTATTTTTTTTTTCCCTACCATGGTTATTTGTGGGGTTTTTGCATTTATTTTGAGATTGTAGTGTTCAGTGTTGCACAGACATAGCCCAAGCAACCAAAAAAAGATCATACTCTCCTTCTTAAATGAAATATCACTTCCTGTCATTTCAGTGTTATGAGTAGTAATGATTTTTAAAGACAGAATAAGAAGCCAAGACTAGCAAAGCCATAATATGACAACGCAAGGGACTGGAAATCAAAACATTTCCACGTGTCTGAAGCCAGATGTACTAGAATCAGAAAACATGGGTGTTGAAGATCACAGCAGATATAGAAGAGTCAAGATTCAAGTCTGAAGGTAGGAGCAAAGATATATACACATATGTCTCTCTATATGTATATATATTACATATATAGAGAGAGACAGAGACAGAGACAGAGAGACAGAGACAGAGAGACAGAGACAGAGAGAGAGAGAAAGGAGACCGAGACAGACAGACAGAGACAGAGGCAGACAGACAGACAGACAGACAGACACACACATACACATATACACAGAAGCTAGAGGTTTAGACTGGAGAGGTGAGTCAAGAACCAGATTAAGTAGTTAGGACAACAGAGACACAAAGCACCAACTATATGGGAATCTATAACTGAAGCAACTTTCATTTCAGTCAGCATCCTTTCATTAATTCTCAGCTCCAGAAAAAGGTCAGTGACTGAATTCTCTAGGCATGGCCTACCAATGCTTATTGATTGTGAGTAGTGGGAATAAAGTAAATGGATTCTGAATTTGAAACAACCTTTGAGATTCTTTAACCAAACACCTTTTTAATGATAAGGAAATTGAGTTACAAAGAGAATAAATAACTTCCCCAAAGTAAGTAGCATAGTTAGAATTTGAACCTACACACCATTTCCAAAGTAAATGTTTGCATTAATGTACTATGTTTAGGTACTATTCTCACTGTTTAGTGGGGGAAGAAGACACAAACACTGTTTGCAGATTCTATTCCTTGCTACATTCTCCCCCCCCCCCATTTTTGGTTTTGCTTTATTTTTTTTTGTCACGGAATGTTTCATTTGAATTATTCATGAAGGGCAAACTCCTGCTTTAATATAAAGCGTATGGGGGGTGCTTTGGGAGAGAAGTGGTAAAGAATAACAAAGTCATCAGCATTTGGAGCTCTCCATGCAAAGTATAGATGAACTGACCTCTTCCACATGGTTTTAATGAAATCGAGATGTTAATGAAGAAAACAGCTTAATGGGAAAGAATAGTATGCAGGAATTATAGATGCTAGGCTTAGGGTCCTCCATCTTACAAATATTTTGATCAGTACAAATTTATTAATTGAGGCAATTGATTTTCACCTGAAAATGGTTGCAATATCTACTTCATTAAAGCCTAAAATAACATCCTTTGGGCTAAATAGGGCCATTCCATTCCTAACCTCTTAGTGATGTATTAATAGTGTTTAGGCATTTGAGTGCATATCTTAAAAAGTGCCACATTAACAGGAATCTACTCTGGAAAATTAAAAAAAAATTAACAGTGCACACGCTCTTAGGGTGGGGGGAAGAAAAAAAAAAAAACATGGCCTCCAGCTCCTGTCCTCCTCTTCAGCAGCATTTTAAGGTCTGTGTTTAATATTGCCAGGCCTGCTTGAGTGATAAATGTAACTGTATAAAAATTACTTATTACAAGCTGTCATGTTGCCTCACTCACATCGGCTGGGCTGGAGGCATTGTACATAAAACTCTCAGCTCCACCTTGACAGCATCAGCCAGGCTGGCTTTAAAGTAAAATGCTTTCAGTCATGAATACAAAACATAATTTACCTTTTCATAATACTTCAGTTTGAAACACTTTGGGAAAGCTCGTGTTACCATCAACCTCTACCTGAGTGGAGTGAGAGGAACCTGTGAATTCCAAGTTGTCATTTGAAATGTTCTGCTGCCTTCCAACAGTTTTCTCTTTGATGAAATCTTAAGCTGGTAAATTGTGGGCCCTCTAATTTTTAAAAGTTGTATTTATGCTTAATTCCTTTTTGCAACTCTTTAGTGACAAGATGCTGTCAAGGTGGGATTAGCTAGATCACTAAATTGGAAACTAAATTGGGATTCTTGGCTATGCCTTTCCTTGAAGCACCTCACTCTAACAACTTTATGGTTTAAGGGGTCAAAGACATGCATTGGACTATAGGCTCTTAAGAAAACTTCTTCATGTATGTATATATATATATATATATATATATGTATTTATACACACACACACACACACACACACACACACACATATAGTTCTGTAACAAATGCTTTGTAATTAGTATAACCTTCCAACCACTGACCAGGACCAGTGCATTCACCATTGACCATACTAAAAAAGCCATGAACTTGTGCATTAGTTCCATAGTGCTTTTTAAACACAACAGGCCCCTGTAAGCTGTGAATGTCAGCCAGATGGAAATCGAATGTGAAGGTTCCTAGGAGACTCTCTGAAGAACAGCTGATTCATTGTGACTGTTTTTATAGTTAGTCATGATGCGTACAGTATGTGAGCATCCCATCTGCAGGGGTGTTTGCCCACCAGCCTCCCTGTCACATTGGCAGAAATGACCCCTACACCAAGCACAATCGGAATGGAGCTGCATATGTACCCCTTGAGCCCAGATTCCTTCTGACAATGTTCACATTCAGTTAGGGCCCAAAGTGCTTGTACTTGTCAGTTAGGATAAATAATGAAAAAATCCCCCCTTCTCCCCCTATTGCCCTTTGGAGAGTGAAATAGAATTGCCCCAGGAAAGACTTTTCTTTGCCACTCTCTTCTGTGGAAGCTCCCACCTCCCCCAATCAGCAAAAATACTCTTTAATTCCTCCTTCCCATCCACATTTAGGACTGTCTGAAAGGAGCCAGTTTGTAGAGAGACAATTGTGCTACTACACTTTGAAATAGAGATGAAGTGAGAGTTTCTTGATAAATGACTTATATAACTATATAAAGGCAATTTACATAAAATCAATAAGCTTGAGTTTGGGATTTTTATCTCAACTTAATTTTAACTCAAATCAAGTACTAAAAAAAAAATGCCCACTTACTATGCGCCAAACATAGAGGACTTAGAGCTAAAAATGCAAAGACAAAACTGAAACATTTCTTGCCCAAGAGGACCACACATTTAAAGTGTGGAGAGATATATAGGTGTGACTTGTTCATAGATATGTAGGATAAGACATATATATGAAATAAATAAAAATAATTTTTGGAAATGAGCACTAGGAATCAATGGGGAAATTGAGAAAACCTGTAAAAAGAAGTTGCCAGTTGAAATAAGTTTGATAAAAACTTGGAGTTTCAGGGGGAGAGATGATGGGAAGAAAATTCTTGTCCTGGAGGCTAGAGCGTGAATGGAGAAGAAATGTCTTGTTTAGTAAGCTAGTTTGGTTACAGTGGAAGGACCTTTGAATCTGGTGCTTGCCCTCAAGGGATTGGAATTTAGCAATAGATAAGTCTGGGATGTATGTCCTGCAATCAATTTAGCAGATGAGTTTTAGTGAGTTGCCAGTGACTTGATAGATTAAATGATTTGCTTAGGTCCACACAAGTATTGTCTCACACACACAAACACACACAAAAAACCAAAATGAAACAAAACAAAACAAAAAACAACAACTGGAATTCTTGTCCTTGGCCTCTTTTCTCTAACATTTAATCCACCAGAACATGTACATAAATGACTTAAATACAAGTAGATCATTATTAATATTTACTGAGTGGTTTACTCCTTTGGCAGTCTGACTGTCATCAGAATAACATTCTTAAATGGGTAAAATAAAATAAAATATATAGGATAATACAATAAACCAATTGTATTAAAATAGTTATCACAATATATTTTAAAAAACCTAACACAAAGTCATAGCTTCCAGGTTAAGGATACATGAAGTAGACTAAGATCACTGTCTCAGAGGTAATAAAGTATTACAATAGTTAAAAGAAGGATAAGATCAACTGTGATTAGATTTATCAAGAAACCTTTAAGAGGAAATCTCCAAATGGAACCTTCAGGATAAGTATAGTTTCAATAGATAGGACTGGGGAAGAAAGACAGTCCAGGTATAAGAACTAAAATTCACAAAAGAAATAGGAAAGCATAAGGATATCTTAAGGGAATGGTGAGTAGTAGTTAGTCTGTAGTTTAGGGGATAGCAAGAAACAAGGCTAAAAATGTTGGTAAGGGCCAGGTTAACAAAAGCCTTTAATGCTGGGCTGTGGAGTTTCAAATTGTTTAAGCAAGGAAAAGCCACTATAGGTTTTTGAGAAAAATTGTGACATAATTAAAACCATGCTTTACAAAGATTTCTAGTTACCACATATGGCCTCCTGAAGATGGTAAAGCCATTAGGACTAGAAAGAAACTTAAGAACCATTGAAACTGATCCCTTCATTTTACAGGTAATAAAGCTGCAATATAGAGAAGAAAAGTTACTTTTCTAAAGACACATGAAGCTAGTTACTGGTCTAGCTTGGTCTAGAGCATATATTTTCTGACTCCCAATTTTATTCCTCCCACATTGCCTAACAAACATTGTTTGTTAATTAATTTAATTGTTTTATTGTATCTTTTAATTTATGGAATAAACAAGTATTTCCACAATATAGAATAATATGTAAATTCCTTTATTTTTCTTTCCTTCTCCTTTCACCACCCCAGAGATGTCCACCATTGGACACAAATGCATGTATATGTATATGTGTAAGATTATTCTATACATAGTTCTGTTTATTAGTTCTTTCTCTGAATGCAGATAACATCTTTCTTCATAAATCCTTTATAGTTAATTTGGGTGTTTATAATAATCAAAATGACTTATTTACTCTAAGTCATTATTAAAACAATGTTGCTATTACTGTATCCAAAGTTCTCTTGGTTCTGTTCATTTCACTCTTCATTGTTTTGTGTAAGTCTTTCCATGTTTTTCTAAAATTATTGAGCACATCATTTCTTTTAGCAAAATAGTATTCCATCACAATCATCTGTCACAACTTTGTCAGGTTCACTACTCATTACACTAAAAGAATCTAAAACAACCCCCCAAAAAAGAAATTTTACATTTACTTGAAACCTTTCAGTTTTAGATTGAAATCCCCCTTCTTCAAGAAGTCTCTCCCAGTCCTCATGGCTGCTGATGCTTTCCACGGTAAAGTTATCTTATATCTAATGTATAAATATCTTATATACAACAATTCACGCACTTGTCTCCTCAATTAGAATATAAACTCTGATAGGGCAGGGACTTTTTGTTGTTATTGTTGTTTCTTTAACTTCCCAGTACTTAACACAGAGCCTGAAACATAGGAGGTGTTTAATAAATGTTTGCTAATTGATCAAATGAATATTTTAAACTCAATTTAAATCTAGATATATCAAACTGCATATGTCAAAAAGTTGTGATACAGACAAGAACATGAGGTTTTGCCTTTTTCAATCTAGAAATACACTATATTAAAACCTTTTAGATACAAGCAGGAACACTAGCTTCTTCAGTTTCTAATAGAGGATACCCATCTGCAACTTTCTGACTGTGCAACAGCTACATTTGTAGCCTCAGGTGAAACATTCATCATTGGAAACTCACTGTACAGTTGTAGTTAACTTTATTCATCATTGTTTTCTTATTACCATACTACAATAAAGAAATGAGGATACAAATCAGGAAACTGGTAGTTGATTAGTTAATTGAACTCTGTCCTTCTCATAGGTTTCCCAAGGTCAAATAAATATGGACAGGTGACCTGCACTCCCATATAAGAATGAAAATAGGTCAACAGGGGCTTACTAGGCATCATTTCCTTAGGAAAATTGACAGTCTTAGGAATATTAGACTATTCTATTGGGAAGTCAGGCACATATGCTTACTTTTTCAAGAAAGAGAAAAGGTACAGGAGTCAGATTCTCTTTGAAAGTGTCCCATGGAATTGCGGGAATCTGATTTTTCTTTTTTTAATTTTGTTGGAAATAGTTCTATCTTGACTTCTCTATTGGCGTAGTAGTTAGGTAAATTTTTCAGTTATTTTCATTTTATTGGTTAAACCCCTCCCCCCCAGAACTAAGTACAGAGAGATAATGGTTCACAATGATCACTAATGCATTGTTGGTGGAGTTGTGAACTGATCCAACCCTTCTGAAGAACAATTTGGATTTATGCCCAAAGGGCTATAAAACTGTGCATGCCTTTTGATCCAGCAATATCAATACTAAGTCTGTGTCCCAAAGAGATCATAAAAAAAAGAAAAAAAGAACCCATATATACAAAAATACTTAAAGCAGCCTTTCTTGTGGTGACAAAGAATTGGAAATTAAGGGGATGCCCATCAACTGGGAAATGGTTAAGCAAGTTGTGGTATATGAATGTAATGGAATACTATTGTGTTACAATAAGCAGGAAGATTTCAGAAAAACTTGGAAACACTTATATGAACTGATGCTAAGAAAGTGAGCAACATCAGAAGAACATTGTACACAACAGCAATGCTATGCATTTATCAACTATCATAGACTTAGCTCTTTTCAGCAATACAGTGATCCAAGATCAGTCCAAAAGACCTATGATGAGAAAATGCCATCCACTTCCAGGAGAAGAACTATGGAGTCTGAATGAAGATCAAAGCACTGTTTTCACTTTTTCATTTCATTTTGGTTTTTTATTTTAATCATGTTTTTCCCCCCTTTTGTTCTGATTCTTCTTTCACAATATGACTAACACAGACACATCTGATTGTATACATATAGCCTATATTGAATTGCTTCCAGTCTTGAGGAGAGGGGCGGGAAGTAAAAAATTTTGAAATTCAAAATCTTACAAAAATGAATGTTGAAAACCACCTTTACATACATTTAAGAAAAATAAAATACCATTCAGTATAAAAAATAGAATTTTTTCCTTTGAAAAATGGTATTTGGACTTAGATGTACAATTTTACAAACTTTCTTCTGCTGCGACCTTTAAAAACAATAGGTCTACATGTTGCTGTTGTCAAGAACCCAAAATTAAACAATAATTTTAAAATAACTTAGCCAGTTAAAAGCCTAGAAATCGATGTGTTGGGATGGATAATTTTTGTTTCCCTTTACTTATTTTCCCTGAATAAAAGGTCTTAAAAATTACTATTACATAATGAAAAAAGTGTCCTAATTTTCTGTAGCATATTGCTCTCCTTTTGGAACATGCTTGGCTTAACTAGAGTTTCACTATGTTTTGTTTGAGGTTACCCATTTTCCACTCTTGTAGCTTGTAAGGGAAAATATAATGGTTTCGCTAAACTCTTAAACTCACTAAAAGCTCATAATTGCTGTTCAAAAGTGTTCTTTTTAGGGTTTCCCATCCAGTCTAACCTGAGTGGATAGGAGGGTACTTACAGATATGTAATGAGATGAGATTTTCCATTTCAACACTGTAAGATTGATTTAGTACACAATGAGATTATTGTAGTGACTTCATATAAATTAACTGCAAAGGGATAGTTTATCAAGGAAATGGGATCCTGGGTCTTAATCTTAAACATTAACAAATGGAGTTGAGCTATATGTCAGAGAGAAAGTTGGCGGGAGGGAGAAAAGTAGGGAAGGAAAGATGCAAATTAGTGTGTTTAAATGCAGATTTTTAATTTTCTTATTTGGTGCACAAATTGTAGCAGCAAACTGAACCAGATTCATAAAGTTAGAATCAAATATCTTGATTCATTTGGAGAGCTTTGATGACTATTCTTCTGATACTGTCACTAATATAAACATATTGAGATGGAAGCTTCTGGTCAACTTAAATGATATTTAGCTCATCAAAGACAATTTAAATGAAGAAGCCTAGATTACTTTAAAAAGAAGTCTTATTCCCTTGGGGATTGGTTTTCCTTGATTTTCTTGAAATGCTGCCTGTTGAAATCACTCCTCTTCTGTAACTTACTTTGGGAGCCACCTCTTTCATGAATCTTTCTCTATGTACCTCACTCACATAAATATCTTATGACATTTTGCTTGGATCCCTCCTTCAAAAAATAGTTATTAAACAACTATGTGGAAGGCACTATCCTAGACTCTAGGGATACAAGCCCCCAAAAAACCAAACCAAAACAAAACCCAAGCCCCTATCTTCAAGGAACTTATAATCTATCTAGGAGAGACAATATTTAGGATTAGATTTGTATTCCAAATGCATATGAAATAGATAGAAGATGATTTCTAGAAAAGGGGAATGGAATCCAAAGAAAATAATGCTTGAATGGAAGCATGAACTAAACTAGATATTCTGAGAGATAGAATGAGGAGTACCCTAATATTTTAGGGAAAGTAGTCTGGCAGCTGTGGAAAAGATGAATTTTGAGAAGAAATTCAGGGAGGTCAAGGAGGAAGTTTTTGCAATAGTCCAGACAAAAAGTCAGAAGAAGCCTGTGTGAGTGGAAAAAAAGACTGATGTGATAGTCATTGTACAAGCAAAAACAACAATATTTGGCAGCTGAACAAGTGTATGTAGTAAGAATGAAGAGTTTAGGATATATATTATCTCACTCTCTTATTCATGTTCTTAGGTTTCTCTCCTATTAGAGAATAAGTTTCTCCAGAGCAGAGTCTCTAACACAAAGCCTCATACCTTATCCACATTTAATACATATTTTTCATGAGGACTAAGCTTAAGCCTGTAAATTCTTGGAAAGGCCTGGGAGCCGTCTTTTTATTTTAACCTATAACAAAGGTCAAATATGTTAGATTCATATTACAACTCTTTAATGGGTGAACCTTCCAAACTCTGTTTGCATTTATCATCTGGCAAAATAGATGAACTATATGGCTGAAAACAAAGTTAAGTATGTTTGACTTCATTCCTATGTGTCTATCATTTCCGGTCCAATCCATCATCATTTTGAGACTTGCACAGAAATAGGCAAGTGGGGTATAGCTGGTGCCTGAGAATACTCTAGATGTCTGTGAACCTACAACTCTCTCAAACTGTCTGTTCCCCCTGATAGAAGTGGGAATAAGGTAGTGTTTCATTGTATTATGTTTGGTTGTGAACTAAATTTTGTCCGAAGTCTATTTCTTTCAGAGAAACATACAATATTATGGGCAACATAACAGAAAGGAGGGTATCCTTTCTCTTCGCCCTCTGGCCACATCCTTTGAAATCTATTTGGAATTTATTAAGCACCTACAATATGTTATATATAAATACATATATGTGCATATATATGTATAAATATATATAGAGAGAGTGATTATATATGTATACATATATAATAAAGTATGGTTTATTAGGCAAAGAACAAAAGACATGATTTCTTGTTGTGAAATGAATAAACCAGAATATGCAGTTTGTTTGTTTTTGTTTTTAGCTTAGAAACAAATCCTCTTCTGAAAAAAAAAAAAAGCTTAAAAATTCCCAGACTGTCAGTTTTAGGGAAGGGGGTGATTCAGGTTTTAGCTCCAACACATCTCCTCATCATGTTGGTGACAGAGTTTTTAATTACTCTAAACTTTAGTCTAAAGCCTTACCTGAGTATATGAAAGTAGGAAGGAATCTTGCTCTCTATCTTCCTCACTTATGTAGGGTAAAAGGGAAGATGGTTCTACTAGTAAAATGCACAATGGTTAGTTGGCCACCAGTGACTTTTCTCTGAGTAAGTGGATGAATGAATTAACCAAACACCTGAGATCACTTGTGAATACAATGTACTGAAACATACCATACCAAATAGAAGAGGATCTTGGAGACAATTCATGTGGCCATATTTGTGACTTGTTTTGAGTTCTAAAGAAACTGAATTTCTCTATCACCCATTTGGCACTTAGTTTCTACTACTTTGCTTTGTTAACTTTTTGTGTTTATGAATTGTATTCTATAGTCCAATCAAATTGTGTTGCTTACTGTTCCTCATGTATGACAATTCTATATCCTGCCTTAGTGTTCCTGCACTGGCTGCCCTTGATACCTAGAATTAATTTCTTTCACAAGATTACCTCTTAATTCAAGCCACTCTTCAATAGATAAGTGGTCAAGGGATATGAACAGACAATTTTCAGATGATGAAATTAAAACCATCTCTAGTCATATGAAAAGTTGCTCCAAATCACTATTGATCAGAGAAATGCAAATTAAGACAACTCTGAGGTACCACTACACCCCTGTCAGATTGGCTAAAATGACAGGAAAAGATAACGATGAATGTTGGAGGGGATGTGGGAAAACTGGGACACTAATACATTGTTGGTGGAACTGTGAATGGATCCAACCATTCTGGAGAGCAATTTGGAGCTATGCTCAAAAAGTTGTCAAACTGTGCATACCCTTTGACCCAGCAGTGTTTCTACTGGGCCTATATCCCAAAGAGATCTTAGAGGAGGGAAAGGG
>JAJPUD010000266.1:96437-136686 GCA_023553655.1 Myrmecobius fasciatus | reverse complement strand
TTTCTTGTAGATAGGATTTTTCTTGCATAACTTCTCAAGCATTTCAACATTATTAGCATGTAGTGGACTTCCTGCCATCTAGGGGAGGGGAGGGGACTGGGGGTAAAATTTGTAATGGAAAGCTTTGTAAAGATCAATGTTGGGGAACTACCCATACATATGTTATACAAATAAAAAGCTTTAACAAAAAAAAAAAAACCAAAAAAAAAAAAAAAAAAAAAAACAAGATTACCTCTTAAATCTCTAAATCCAATTTTCTTTTATCCCAAGCCAAGATTTTGATGAAATTAGACTAATTAGAATAATTTAATGGAAACTATCAAATCACATACAAATACAAATACAAAATTTGAGGAATATAAAATTTCAATTCAACCTTTTCTAAATTAAGTCTTTTGATTTTGCTCAACTACTAGTGTTTCTCTTCCCTTGACTTCCAATTATTTTAAATTTATTTTGTATATATTTATGTATTTATGTCTCTACTGATAGAAGAGAAGCTCCTTGAAACAGGGACTGTTTCATGTTGATCTTTTTAGCTCTCATGCTTAACACAGTTGCTTAAATGCTTATAGGATGACAGTTTGATTGCCTCTCCAACTAGATTATTAACTCCTGAGATAAGATCTTTTGTCTTAAGTGTTTTGTGTCCTTCATAGTGCCCAATAAATAGTAAGTTCTTTATAATTATTTCATTAACTGATGGGTGTTAAAAAAATAAGAAAACAATAAATACACACATACATACACACACACACACACAAATAAATAAATCAAGAAAATGGTAGAAATCTGAAACCTGACAATGACTACTATCTATAGGACATCAGACTGAGCATTCATAGGACTTAATCATTCTATTAAAATACATGTTCTTTACTCAGATGTCTTGTGCTACTGACCTTTCTGGCTTCTCAGTTTGCTGTTCCTTATTAATAGTGTTCCTTCCTGTTCTAGGAAATTCTTTTGTGGTCTAAAGAAAATCAGAATTGCCACAGTAATTAATCTTATGATCCATCATCATCATGATTATCGTTAAAATAACAATTACCATCATTATCACCATTATCTTTACCATCATCATCATCATTATCATTGATAATATTTATGTGATGATTTAAGGTTTGCAAAACACTTTACAAGTATTAGCCCTATGTCTTCATAACATCCCTGGGAGGTAGATGTTGTTTTTGTTATTTCCATTTTGTAGATGAGGAAACTCAGGCTACAGCAGTGAAATTACTTGTCCAGTTTCAGATAACTGATAAATATTTGAAGCAGGATTTGAATTCAGGCAGGTCTTCTTGTGACTCTAGATTTGGTATACTCTATCAATTCACTATGCCACCTATCCATTTATGATGGCTCATTTAACAAAACTGGAATGCGCACATAGGTCTCGACCTTTGTCCAGTGCTTTTTCCAACAAAGAGTAATTAGAATGATTTCTTTTTTGTTTTGCTTTGTCAGTCATCTGCTTTGTCTACAACATTGTCTACAATCCACTTAGATTTTTCTGATAAAAAAATGAGAACTTTCTACAACATAGGAATTGAAGATTGAAAATGATTTCTCACAGATTCATAAATTTTGAGTTAGAAATCTTAAAATAACAACTTCAGTGGCTCCCTATTGCCCCAGGAAAAAAAAATTCAAAATTTGGAATTAAAGGAACTTTATGATCCAGCACCAATCCACTTCTTCATTCTTAATTATTCCCTTTTATTTACTCTATATTTCAGCTCAGTTGGAATTCTAGTTGTTTCTGAAATGACATATCCCACCCCCCTGAATGGAATTAGTACTTCTTCATCTCTGCTATTCATAATTGTTTTCTTCTTTGATGCTAACTCAGGTTTCACCACTTTTATGAAACATTCCTGGATTCTCTTAATTGTTAATGTTCCCTCTTCAAAATAATTTCTTTCAAAATTTCCTCAGAATTATGAGTAAAATAGTTTTAATATATTGCATCATAGTAATAACTAGCATTTATAAAGCAATTTGATGATTTGCAAAGTGCTTTATAAATCTTATCTCATTTGACTGTCATGATAACTCTGAAATCTAGGTCCTATTATATTCATTTTATAGATATGGACATTGAGGCAGACAAAGTTTAAATGAAGTCTCCAGGATCACCAGTGACTATCTGAGGTTTTGAATTCAGTTCCTAGTGGATAGAGATCCAATCCTGGAAGCATTCAGGAAGAATACTTGGGTTCATGTCTCTCTTCTGATAAATAGTATCTTGTCACCTAACAAGTCACCTCACATTTTAATGTTCCAAGTACTTTTCTCAGGACTTTAAGTTGCAGAAAAAATATTTATCTATACCAATTGGCTAGATATGTCTGTACAATCACCCTCCTCAATAGAATGAACAGTTATTGTAATAGAACAGGCACATTGGAATTACTCCAGCTCAGTATCAGAGCAAGGATACTATGGATGTCTTCTTGGGTACTGCCTTATGGTTCTAAAATTATAAAAAATTAACAGATGGCCAGGATTTAATTGTCTGTGACCCATAAACTACAGAGGGCGACTTATGAAACAAAAATTTCAGTTCCAAAGTTAAATTAAATTATAAACTTTTTCATGGTAAGATGGCACACAGTTTTTTAACTTTGCATCATACAAGAGATTTCAGAGAACACTGAGTCTATCAATTAATCAACAAGCATTAATCAAATATTTACTAGATTTGGATGTAGAAAGAATCTTGGTTTAACTTCTTCATTTTAAAGATGGAAGAAACCAAAATACGAGAAGATGACATACCGAAGATCAGACACATAGGAAGTAGCAAAAATAAAATTTGAATTCAGGTCTTCCAGCTCTAAGTATGTTTTCCTTTATTCCATCCTACTTGTGCTGCATTTAACAAATGTTTGTTGAATTGAAAGTAGCAGATTTGACTAATTTCATGACCATTGTACTACTTGAACTTCTTTCCATGTGTAATGGTTGTATTATCCTGTGATTGAGTTGTTACTTAAATAGTTACATGTACAGAAATCTCTTTTTTTCTTTGCAAACCTTGCCAAATTTCCATCACTTCTCAAAACTGCTCTATTTTGACTCAGGTATTTGGCTCCACCTCAAAATCTCAAAATCATTAAAGAGAAATAGTAAGTGATTACAATAATTCTTTAAGCTCTCAATGTGTGGTTCAGAATGTCAGAACATGATAGAAAAACACATTTTGCCAGCCATTTAGCAATAATGCTGTACAGATGATAAAAGAAAGTTAAATGGTATTTGAAAAGCAAAACAAGATTATTTTTAAAGATTTACTTTTAAAATAAATAAGACAATTCCTAAGTGTACATTATTATTATTATTATTATTATTGCAATAATTTATTAGTAATATCTGGTTTTCTTTCACAGAAAAGATAAGATATTATAAAATCATTTTGCAACTTAACATAGTATAGTAACATAGTATAAACACTGGATTGATTTGTGGTCTCAGTTATAACCCTTATTTTATGACTTTGGTGAGGGTAAGTTACCTCCTTGTAACTCTATTTCTTTCTCTATATATTGGAAGCTCTGGACTTGACTCTCTCTAAAACTAGCTCAGCATTCTAAGTCTCTATTTTTTTTTTCAATGTCTAAAATAACCTATGGAAGAAGACTATTTCTAAAAGAAAGAAAAAAAGCTTGGAATAATCAGATGGTACCAAAAAATTTGGTCTGTATGTTTCACTTAAGCTCTTCTCTAAGGCTGTGGGTCTTTACTCATTTTGGGGGAACAAGATGTGGGTATTTTGAAGTTTTATCTCATTTTAGGCTACACAGAGGAGCCCAAGAATGATCCAGTGATGAGCTTAATAAACACAATTGAAATGCTTGTTATAATGCCAGGAGAAACCAAATTTGTAAAGTACTGCCTTTGTGTTGCTATTGACATCTCTTATTTTCATGTAAATTTACTAATATCCTCTAAACAGAAGAAAAACAGAATAAGTGAAGCAAAAACGCTTTTCAAAAAGGCCAGTTTGTGAAGAATTTCTTGAAACAGCCAAAGCTATTTGCTGCTGCCTGTGTGTTATTTTCAAGGAAGAAAATTGATTCCAAGAAATATTCTCTTTGGTGCTTCCTCAGCTCCTGGTATCTTTACAAATACACTGTAGCCAGAGCCCGAGTGTTTGTGTTCCAAATGAGCTCTTAAAAGATTCTATCCCCTGTTATACAAAGCCAAGATTTCAATGAAAACAGAGCCTGGACCAGCTAGTGTGATTTTATGGATCATATCACAGGAGACCAAATATAAAATTTGAGGAATATATTTTCAAGAGAATTGTAGCTCTCACCACATATTACCATTTTAAAAGCCTAGCATTTCAATATTTTTTCTAAGTCATCATGTTGGCAAATTGCTTGTATGAATAACTGTCTGACTGAAATTAATGATCACTAGCAAAGTGAACAATAATACTCAACTTGGAATATATCAGCAAATTTCTTTCTGTTTAGTGCCTTGGAAAAAGGGTACCCTGTTTTTAGAAAAGAAAAATTGGTCTGCAGATTTGTATTGCCAACTGACCTACTAAGATAGAAAGGTGAACAAGAGATGTTTGTTAGTTCATGAGCAATGCAGTTAATTTTCAGAGTACTGCCTTGATGTTAATAAGGGTGAATTGTATGCTAACCTCTTCATCTGCTGGGTTTCAAAGTTTTGAAGGGCTATTTGTCACATTACAGGATGACAAATTTGGAAAGCACTCTGGCCATGGAACACTTGGGGACAGAAAGCCTAAATTCTAATCCCATCTTTGCCATGGATACCCACAGCATCGGCTAGTAGTTCTGAATCCTACTGAGGCTCTGTTCTTCATCAGTGAAGAAAACTGACCTTGCCTTTAACTAAAATACCCCTGAAGCATTTGTAAAATGGAGAATGGTGAATATTATAATATAATGAGGGTGATCATAATAAAAATTGTTAAAATAACTTTTGCTTCTTTTGCACACGCTCTGTCCCTGTCTCCATCTCTCTATCTTATCTGTCTCTCCTTCCAAATGAGTTCTTTCCATTGCATAACCAAAAATAATGTTGAAAAAATCTTAGTTGCTATATTTTAAATTATCTGGTACAGTTCTCTGGAGCTGTTTCTCCATTTATAGGTCCTTGTGTGCTGTAGGCAAAAGATCAAGGGATGGCAGAGGTTCTAGTCTGATAATTGAATAGTAACCCAAAAGACAAAGTTCAAGACTACTTCAGTTGTAAAAATAGGTAGTCATGGCCTGAGGAGAGAGATGAGTTATGTCTCCCAGTTCTTCGGTAATAGATTCTTTTTCAATCTGTTTTATTATTTACTGATTGGCAAGTAAGTGAGCACAAATCTAAATATCATTCTATATCTAGGTGATCCCAGAGAACCAGACCATGCTACTAGCCATCCATTGACTTCTACCATTTCTATAATCTTTGCTACTGTCCCATGCCCTCCCTATTTCCCCCCTAACTCTCTTTCTAAGGGAATAATAATCAATACAAAACTATCATTGCTTCTGAAAAGGGCATGTCAATCAATTTCTCTACAGTTCCACTAACAATTCCAAGTTCCTAAAACAACAAAAAAAAATATTTTTCCTGGCCACATTTCCTTTAAACATGTTGTCTTTTCCTATTAGAATGTGTGCTTTATGAGGACAAGAACTATCTTTTTGTATTTCCATCTTCAGAGCTTAGCACAATGGTTGATACATACTAAGCAATTACCATATTCTTCATTATGTATCAAATAGATAGTATAGTGTACTAGAAAAAACTCTGGATTTAAATTCAAAAAAAGTTCTAAGTTTGAATTTCATCTCTGTCACTACCTGTGGGCACCTTGGAATCATTTAACAGCTCTATGGGGCTTCCCTTATTTGTAAAATGAAGTTGGACTAGAATTGTGGGTTCCTAACTTTTTTGAATCCTAGACTCCTTTCATATAAAGCCTATAAACTTCTTTTAAGAATAATTGTTTCTTTGTATAAAATTTATACTACATAGATTTTCAAAGAAACCAATGATATTGAAATATAATTATACTTATAAAAATGTTCATAGGTCTCAGGTTAAGAACCTCCATATCAGATAGTCCTTGTGGCTCCTGTTAGCTTGAAAACCTATATATCAAGCTGCATATACTATGAAGAATCACTATGTACATCTCTTTTATATTTTATCAGAGGTAGCCTTTTAAAAAAATGATGTGTGAAATCACATGTAAAAAATGTAGACATGTATATATTGTATGGATACACATATTTTCCTTATCTAGAATTATAACTATATGCATCTTAAAAATATACTCACTTATAATTTATACATTAATGGTTTTTTGACATTGTTTTTGGATCATTAAGGATAGAATGGAATTGTACTAAATCGGTGCATTTTAAAAAAGAAGTTAAAGAAAGAAAAAAAAAAGCTTGGCTTAATTCATGTTCAGTAATTTAGTACCTTTCAAGTGAAGCAAATTAATAATAAGAAATGATATGGATGCACTTTTAGTGACACCAAGACAAGTCAATACTGAAGAGTTTAAGGGATTGATTATGTGTTTGTTTTAACCTCAAAATAAAAACATGCTATTACTTTAGAGATTCCTACTTAGGGTTTGGTAGATGGGTTAGAGTTACTGTTTGAGCAGATTATTACATTCTCCCCCTGTGTTATGCAACCCATTGCTTTTGGTTTTGTTTTTGTTTTTTTGTTAAGGGAAATGTGTACAGGCTTTTGTGAAGAGAAACAAAAATTCAGATAGGAATCAAAATATATTAATGAGATAACCTTAAAATTACTGACTCTATTTGAGTCAGAATGTTAGTTCTTGAGAAATGCAACCAATTTTCAGGTTCATGCCTCTGTTAGAGAGAAACTAAATTCTTTTACACATTTTTTAAAAAACAATTCAAATTGGTAAAAGACATAACATATTCCTTTATGTAAAATAATAAGCAAATACAAATTTAAATGTGTTATAAGAATAAATTTTTTGTATGTTCACTGATTTTTTAATATGGCCTTTTGATTAAGTCATTTGGTAGAACAAAAGCATTGTAGAGAATGGCTGGGGAATGGACATTCCATTTTAAAAGAAGTTACTCACCCCATACCCCACCCCCAAATATATCCTGGGGCAAGTGATGGACAGTCTGTCATGATATCCTGTCTTACCTGATAGACTCTTTTAATCAAAACTTTAGTTCAGAGTAGTTCAGGGTACAGCTTCTACAGAATTTATCCCTAACAAGAATCAACTTGCTAAACTCATTTTGTGACTGTCTGTTTGTCATTTTTTTTTTGTATAATACACTTAAGATTTTTTATTTATTTAAAAACACATGCACAGGAGAACAGCTATTATATACATTCATTGCCAAAAAGGCCAGAGGGCCAATGTATAACATTATCAGAATAATACTGAACAGACCCAAACCAGAATGGCAGTTTGCCTTGAAACACAATTGAAATTGAGGCACTTTTTCATCAAGACATGAAAAATCAGAAAATTACGATTTGGTTCTGCCCTATTTATCAAAATGGATTTTGAAGATTCTAATTAAGAACAGTGTTTTTCTTTTCTTTTCTGAGGTATAGTTATTGCCTCAGATAATAAATTTATTTTTCTTTTTAAACTGGAGAGAGATTAGGGATAGGTAGCATGGTTGTATAATCATAGTATAGCATATTTCCAGGAATATATTAGAATGGTGATCAGCAGACAGAGACATTAGTCCTGATTTCTCTGCTAACTAGATATGTGACCTTAAGGAAATGGTTCAGATTCCATGGACTTCCATTTCTCCTCTATAAGATGTGGGAAGAGGTCATTCCCAAGGGCTTCAAACTATAGGTTTCCATGTTCCTATGGATTGAGTTGAAAGAACATTAGGCTCAGAATAAGGAAATTTGAGTTCTAAAACTATTTTTCCCATTAAATATCTTTGTGATATCAGTAAAATGACTAGCTTTCATTATCCTTAGCTATAAAATGAAGATATTAGATTAGATTATGTCTAATGTCCCTTTCATTTCTACCATTTTCTGTCTTCTATTCAAGTGTTAATTAGCATTTAAAATCCCTCCCTATGTCTTCATGATACAAAACAAATTAAGATCTTAAAATCTTAGAATGTAAGATCTTAAAATGCCAGAAACAGAAGAGTCCTCAGAGATCATTTAGTCTACATGTCTCATTTTGCAAAGGAAGAAATAGAAGTGCATAGGTGAAAAATAATATGTCAAAAGATCTGATAGCTAAAAAGACTTAACATTGACAAGCTGATTTATATGAAGGAAGGCAAGCCACTTCAGTATGTTTGCCAAGAAAACCCCCATGGGATCATGAAGAATTATACATGACTGAAGCAAGTGAACAATAGCAAAATTAATATTTATTTAGATTCTTCTTTCTCACACTGGAATATCCCTCTACCATGTCAATCCTCTTCTCTCACTGTTAATTTCCTTCTGGAGACTTCTATTTTGGAGATGAACCCAAGCTGGATATGCTTTATTCTCTCCTGGATGTAATTCTAACTTTCTAAGCTTCTCTTCCATGCTCCTCTGCAGGTACTTTCTCTTCCTACTCCTACTCCCTTTTCAGCTTTCCATTAGAATGAAAGCTCTTTGAAGATGAGGACTGTTTCTATTTTGCTTATATTTATATCCGTACTACCTAGTACAATGTTTAGCATATAATAAATTTAATAAATGCTTATTGCCTTTATGGGCTCATGGAATATGGAATAATTTGTCTGCTGGGTCTTCTTTTGTACAAGATTCTTTCATCTGAGGACTTGGTGAAAAATCCATCTGTATTTTACCAAAATATTTTTTCCTCTGCCCAAACCAACCTTAAACATGATAATTTAAGCTTCCATATTATTTTAAGGTTTAAGAAGTATTTTCCTTCCCAATAGCCCTATGAGGCTGTTCAAGTATTATTAACCTCATTTTACAGATAAGGAAATTGAGACTCAGAGAGAGGATGGGACTTGCTAAGATTGCTAAGAGTCACATATCTAATAATTGTTAGATCCAGAAACTCCAATCCACTATATCCATTTTACTATGCTATGCTTTTGCATTAGCAGACACTTAATGCCTCCCTGCATTATGTTGAGCAGTATAAGACCTATTGTGGTATGGGTCCTTGGTCATTGTTAATTGGCCATGATAATGATAATTACTGATGTCAAGAAAACTGAAAAAATAGGGAAGGATGTGATTTGCATATGAGGACAGAAAATGGAAGAGTTCCTTTCTCTATTGCAGCCTTGCAGACCACTAAATGTAGCAGATTAGATTCACGATCTGTAAGTTGATTTGCCAGTTTGTTTCACTGAAAGTGGTTCCTGCTGGGATGATTCCACTCTTACCCTTGCTCTTCTGGTCCTCGACCATTTGGAAGGGAATGTCTTTAACATGGCACATCTGTTGTTGCCTTTCAGATTCTTTGGCTGGTCAAAGAAGCGTGTGATGAAATGTTCTTTTGCGTGGAAATTATCTAGCCTCGACGGCACAGTCCAGCAATTTTGCTGTAAGGAGAATAGTCTTGGCAATATTCAATGAGTCAAGCTGACATTAGCAATCTTGTCTTGCTTTTTCTTTGTGGGAGGAATATTCACAGTTCCTACTTCCCAGTTTTGTATCTTCACGATATGGATAAGTCATATGGTTGTCATGCTTGAACTGCACTGGACCTTATATATTTTACAGCAACTTCTTCTAAGCCAGTGGGAAAAGACTACCGGACTTGTATTCACTGAAATGGGTCTAAAATGATATTATTTGAGCATTAGAAGTTTCTCTTAAGGTAAGATTAGGGAAAAGCCTCTTGGATTACGTGCATATTTTATTATACAAACATACTTTGTTCAAATTGGCTTGATATTTCCCCTGCCTTAATTTATGCTATGTTCTTTGAATTTATGTTCCAGAAGTAAAGATATAATATCTCTGAAGTTCCTCTATACTTTTTTACCTTTCCCTCCTTCTTATCTCCAGGATACATTTGTGAAATGCCGAAGAAGCATCTGTTATGGAATAAAGCACAAATATCAGGCTCATATGACTATCATATCTATTTTGACCTTATCTTAACTTGAACTAACCAACTATATATGCAAATTGATATCATTGGGTAGAAAATTTATCGCAAGGTTATATATTGCAATTCTTAAAATAGTGGTAGTCTAGAAATTAGTAGGCCCAGCCAATAAGCATCATTACAATTGGGGGCTTCAGCTTAATTACTACTGTCCTCAGTTATCTATAACTGTTTCAGTTATATTTTCAGGAATAATATAAGTATTAGCCCTTCTTTTTATCTTCTTTCAAAAATTACCTATGTTTTGTTTTATTTTTTCAGAGGCCTATCTGAAATATCTATTTGATCAACTGATAGAAGTAAAATTGCTAAGGAATGATAATAGCTTCTTGGATAATATTTGTATTTTAACAGGAACTTTCAATCACTTAACCTAAGGTAATTCTTACTATCATGTGAGAATTTCAGTTCTCTAGCATGACTAGATGACTAAGAACTATTTTTGAATTGGAAAATGTCTGCAAATGCCCCTCAAGTTATTGAATCACAGAATTTCAGAGTTGGAAAGGACTTTACACTTGATTAGTCCAACCAGTTCCTGAAAAAGAAACTCCTCCCAATCATCCTGTATCAGGGGGCCAGCCCTTGCTTAAAGCCTTAGGAGTAGAAAAATCTAGTACCTTCTGATACAATCCATTTCACTTCTGTGTAGTGCTCTCTCTCTCTCTCTCTATCTCTCTCTCTCTCTCTTTGGAAGTTTGTCCTTATATCAAGCTTTCATTAACCTCTTTACAATTTTCTGCGATTGAACCTGTTGTGTCCTCTGGTTCCATGCTGGACAAGTCTAATCCCTCTTCAAATTCCTGAAGACAAACACCATGTCCCCCCTAAATCTTGGAGAAGAAAATACCAATATTCTAGTCTTCTGAGGTATTTTTATGTCATGACTTTGTCATTCAATGTATTAATGATCCCTCTTTGATTTATGTCTGCCAATTAGCTAAGCATATCATCTACATCTCTGTATAAGACAATGATAAAAATGATAAATTGCATAGGATTAAAATAGATGCTTCAAATACTGTACTCAAGACCTTATTGAAGCTGAAACTACCTTATTATATACCATATTAAAATTCATCACTATTTTTTATTCACATAAGAAAGAGGTTAATTCTGTACTGTGTGTCCCAGCCAAATTGTATTACAAATTCCATGAATTCTATGTGGGATTGTTTTTCTTTTTTTGCTGTGAGTTTTAACATCATCTTTTAGAACTGAAATATACCACTATATTTCCTTTACATTTTGGAATTTCTCTTCCTTTTAGATACCTGCTCAGATGCCACCTCCTCCATGAAGCCCTTTCTGATTTCTCCCTCTTCTCTCCTTGTTACTTTTCCTTTTCAGAGCCTTGGTTACAGACAATAAGAATAGAGGGATTTTGTTCTAAGTAAGGGGGAAATTGCCCATAAAGTAATAGTTATCTCTTAGACAATTATAATTAAAAAGGAATTAGAATATTCGGTTTTGTTTTGGGGCATGAAGTCAGGACTATCTATATTAAAACCAGATGTATATGAGGTAGTTGATATGGAATCAATGGAATATAAATTTTATTTTTCATCACATTCAAGTAATGCTATTGATTAGGGGAGATTTGAATACAAGAACTTCTCAAATGAAAAAAAAAGACAAAAAATAACTAAGGATGTGCTTGGTTTGCATAAAAACATATCAGAGAAAAATGTCCTTGAAAGAATTTCACATATAAGAGTGATTATATTAGGTTATGATCACATAGTTTAACTTTTTTTCCTACTTCATTATTGGGCAAGGGAGGACAAGAAGTAAAAAAAAATAATACAGTAGACCAAATGATCAGGAATGCTAGGAAGGCTAAATAAAGCTCTCTACCTGCCTAAGATGAATGAAAAGATTTTATTTATGAGAAAGAAGAAATTCTAGAATACTATTTACCAAGATTAGACACTCACATTATAGGAGGCATTAGGACTTGAGGACTGATGGAACAAACAACAAATTCATATTTTCCATTACATACTGATTTTGGGACATTTGCCTATTGAACAGAATGGCAGATGAAGTTGTCTATACTCTTTTATTTTAATCTCTTTCTTACCCCTCTTTCACTGCTCAATTCACTGATGATATGCTTTCAATCTATATTATAGATTATATATATATGAATATATATACATACATATATAGAGAGACAGAGTCAGAGACAGAGAAAGACAGAGATAGAGGGAAAGAGAAAGAGAACTCAATCAAGCTTTTGTCCTTTCCATCACACCACATTCTTTCTCATATACCATATTAATGTTACATGCTTTCTTACAAACCAAGTTACAGTATAGTAGAAAAATTATTAAACATATATTGAGCTTTGGGCAGAAACTTCTTGCTTCCTTTTTAAAAAGTGGATGGTCCCTGAAACTATCACTCTGCTGAATTATAAGGAAAAGTTTTAGCTTGTTTAGATAAAATCTAATTTTTTTCTTTTTTTAAAATATGCACAATGAAGAACAGTACCTTAATGTAAAGCCAAACCCATAATCTCATAATATTTATTTAATTATTTTATTTAATTAAAGAGGGAGGGAGAAAAGAGGAATAACTCTTTGTGATGCCTATATTCATGATTACCGTTATAAGCTAAAAAGATTGCCCTGGTCTAGTAATTGATTTGCTTCTGAATGAACAGAGAGGTAGCATGGTTAATAGAAAGAACAATGATCAAGAGTGAAGAGACTTCCAGCCTTGCCATTAGGAACGTTAAGAAAAGCCTTTAATTCATTGGCCTCTACTTTGTCATCTGCAAAATGAGGGAAGTAATTGTCTACATAGTATCTAATTAAAGTTCCTTCCAGCTTTAATATTTGGTGAATGATCATGTTATATTAGGTCAAAGAACTATGATCTGAGTCCTCAAGAAAATTTATAGACTTAACCAAAGTCATAGGAGCTTAGAATAATCTTTTCTCCTAATTATTAATTACTTTAAAAGTATTTTTGAGGAGATGACATTGCCAAAAATATAACCTTAGAATGTCAAAGACAGAAAGAAAAGTTTCATGTACTCCTTGCCATGCTTTGTTGTAGAAAAGAACTTGAAATAAAGTAGATGCTCATCATTTGGAGAATGGCAAAATGTGCAGCAATTTGTGACCCATGAATGTAATGCAATCTTACTATACCATAGAAATGATGAAAATGAAGAATTCAAAAGATTGTGGCAAAAACTATGTGAAAAAGATATATAGTGAACTAAGCAGAAGTTGAAAAATAATATTCACAATGACAACAATAATGCAAATGGAAATAAAGTGTCAACTTGTAATTACTGTGTAATCAGTCATTTGTCTAGATTTGGCCCAAAATAAGAGGTGAAATAACATAGTTCTCTTTACTAGTTGCAGAAGTTGGAAAGCTATTTTCTTCTATTTTTCATGCTTTTGACTTTGTTTTGTTGTTTTTTTGATACTTCACAAAGTAATTAGCTTTCACTTGCTTAATTTTAGTTTTTAAAAAATTATTTTCTTCACTGAGTTTTTTTTTTTACCTTTTTTTCCACTTGGACATTTCTAAATTTTAAAGAGATCTTTTCCTCAGTGAATTTTGTGTCTTTTTAAAATTATTAATTCAATTTTCTTGAGTATTTTTGTGCTGCTTTTAATCAAATCATTAGCTTTTTTCATAATTTTCTAATATCACTTTGATTTCTTCAATTTTTCCTCTTCCATTTTTAGCTCTTTCTTTAACTCTCCCCCCACCCCCGAGGCAATTGGAATTAAGTGACTTGCCCAGGGTCACACAGCTAAGAGGTGTTTGTTAAGTGTCTGAGGTCAAATTTGAACTCAGCTCCTCCTGACATCAGGGTTAGCACTCTATCCACTTTGCCATCTAGCTGCCTCCTTTCTTTAACTCTTTCAAGAATTCTTGTTGGGCTTATGGCCAATTACCATTTTTTCCTTTGAGTATTTCTTTGTAGCTGTTTTCACATTATTATCTTCTTCTGAATTTATGTCTTGATCTCTTCTGTCTTTATAGCAGCTTTTTATGGTCAAATTCTTTTTTTCCTTTTTGTTTGCTTACTTTCCCAGCCTATTTCTTGATTTTGAACTTTATGTCCAAGTTGAGCTCTGTTCCCCTGGGAATGAGAAGGCATTGTCTCAAGCTTCAGGTTATTTCATGCTCCTATTTTCAGAGTACTGGACTGGAGGTCTGCAAGTTTTTCATGCTTTCAAAGTAAAATCCTGGGTTAGTAATCACCACTGCTTTCTGCTCTGCATTTTGGTTTTTATCCAGAAAGGGCCCCTACTCCTTTGCAACCACAAGTAATAGAGATCTCTTTGCCTTGTAACTCTGAACAGAGGCCCTGCTCCCTTGTGACCAATCCTTTTTGCCCTGGGACTGTGAATCAGAATTATATATGGGCAATAGTTGTTAATCAGTGCCAATTGTAACAAGTTCCAGCAAAGGGTCCCCTATAATCTTTTCCTGACCACTTGTCTGAACCTCTTACCATCTTTGAGCTGAGAGCTTCTGAAACTGCTGCTACAGGCTACTCTTGTTGCTCCTGTGTATGATAGTCTTCTCTCCTATTGACACAAACTTCTTTTGAGGACCTCTTAAATTTTCTTAAGCAAGAAAAATGTCTCACACTGACCTTGTGCTTCCTTTTCCATTCTAAAATTTGATTTCAAGCATTTTAAAAAAAATGTTTGGAAGGGAATGTTGAGAGAATTCAGCTGAATCATCTTTAATCTGCCATCTTGGCTCTGCCCCTTTTCCCACGTCTCCCTCACTACCTCCCTTCAAATTATTTCAAAGATTTCATTGTCTTTACCTATTCATTGCAGAATATTACATCTCATTTCTAGCTAAATCTCTGTTGAACACAAATTATTATAGGAAAGGGCATGGAAATATGGACATACCTGTGACTAGGTCATCAAACTGAATTTTTCAGTCACATTATATTTTGCTTTTGTCCTTATTGACACCTCTGTACATAGTGTGTACACAAACATGTGTGTATGTATTTGAAATTCTCAAAATACTTTTCATATGTTAACTCATATTTCATCCTTGTAAGTAAAATCATTTTTAAAAAATGTCTTTCATGTTTTAGTACTTTAATGGACTTATGAATTCATTCATGTGGGTGTTCCCTTCATTGCACAGATTATAACCTATTTCATATGCAAATCAGAATAGAAAAAAGAGATTTTATGTGAAATCTTTCATCTTTATTACCTATATCTTGCTTTATAATAAAATTATATTATAAATTCAACAAATTACTTTCAAAGCTGTCATCTTTGTCAGTGTTTCCTTCTGGATTTCCTTTGGTTCTCTTCAGTGCATTAAAAAGCAAACAATAAAATATCTTTAGTGATCCCCTACTTGACATAGCCTCATAGAAAACAAAGTGAACTTTTGTTTTGGTTGATACAGACAAATAAATAAACATACATTTGTCATATTCAAAAATATTTGCCTTATTTTAGATCCTTCTACCTCCTCTCTTTTAGGAGCAGATAGTATGTTTCTCTAGTGGGTTATTGATAACAGGAAGTCTGAAAAAACCCTTGCCCCCCAAATTACTTGTTATATATTTTGTATTTGTAGCCCTGAAAAGGCCTTGGTAGCCCACTAAGTACCCCATACATCTTTCTCTCAATAGAATCACTTTATATAATAATTGCCTAATATAGGGTCTGCCACGTGATGATGAATGTTTAATGAATGAGTGAACAATGCCATGTATCATTTTTTTTTTATAACAAGTCATCATTGCTCATATGCTGTAGATTTTGCCATACATCTTTCCACTGTCCTTTGGTTCACTAACAATTTAGTTTTTTCCAATTGTATGTCTCATGAATTGTAATATTATAGCATAACCAGAAAAATTTTTGATATGAAAGATGAATTTTTGTTTGAGAGTAGCTGAGGATATTTGAAAATACTATATAGCTTTCTGAATGCAGTTCCAGTTTGGAGACCAATTCACCATGTACTTGTTCAAGATGTATGTAATTAAGGACTATAATGGTTTGAATACTAGGCATTTTTATCCATTTGTTTTTACTATATGGATTGTTAAGCTTTTCTCTTTTGAGCAGGCATAGATCTTATTGAAAAGATCTTATAATATTCTGTGGCTGGATGTAAATTTTTTGCAATCCTTACATTTGGAGTCTATATAGAATATGCTTCATTATGCAGCTCTTTTTTGTGTATGTGAGATTACACGTCTTTTAAGAAATATACCATTTGATGACAATCACAAGATCATTTAGAAAAATTTACCTCTAACATATTGAGGAATCTTTTGTGATCTTAACATGTTAATGGGAGAAAATTTATTGAAAGAGAAAATTTTAAGATTGTGCTTTGCTCTATTGAATTAAATGCGTTTTTTTGGTCATCAACATACACAGCAAGATCTTATGTTATTTATGCCTTCTGGTTGGTTGTATGACTATAAAGGTGTGGCATGCTATAGAAAAAATGTGGAAACCTTCCTTATCTTCTTATTTTCATCAAGGATAGCTTTATGTTTATATTATTCTCATAAAATTTTATAGACCTTAGAGAGAAATAATGTAATCATTGCTGATCAGTTAGATGGCATAATAAATAGTGAACTAGTCTTGTATTCAAGGAGATTTCTCTTTCTAAGTTCAAATATGTCTTCAGAAGCTTACTAGTTGTGGAACTATGGATAAGTCATTTAATCTTGCTTGCTTAGGTTTCTTAAATGTCAAATGATCTGGAGAAGGGAATGGCAAATCACTCTAGTGTCTTTGTCAAGAAAAAAACCCCAAAACAAAACCAATCCTAAACAGGGTCATGAAGAGTCAGACATGACTGATTAAAAAAAAAAATCTGCTCTTCTTTAGATTGCCTTTTTTTTCTTTCTTTTTTTTTTTTTTACTGTCTATGGGTTTATGTAAATGAATGATATCCTCTGGTTTTTATGCTACTTTAAAATCTGATTTTTTAGCACTTTAAATTGTGTTGATAGTAGTATAAAATGCATTCTTCAGCATTGTTTTTTACTTCTTCTAAAATGTCATTTTTACAATTTTACAAATTTGTGTGTGTGTGTGTATTATGGTCATAGTGCTATAGGGTACATAATTATACTCTAGTTTTTTGGTCTTTCTTAGTTTTGTCTACTCAACTAATTGCAAATTCTTTGAGGGCAAAAAACATATTTTATACTTCCTTTATATCCCTAGAAATACCTTGCACAGTCCTGGCCACAAATATGCACTCAGTAAAAATATGTTCATTGATAACAATTCTTCTATCCCTTAGCAGGATTATTAAAATGAATAGAAGAGGCATTTCCTCCCTCTCTTCCCTGGAACATACTTTACTTGTTTCAAGCTAATTGATGAGTGACTCTTCCAAGTTGATAAAGTAATTCCTTCCAGGAACCACATTGGAGGGTTAGAAAAAAGTATCATCAATTCTTATGTATGTACATAGCTCCATCTGAAGTGGACTCTGGATGGGAACTATGGGCCCAAAGAGTTTAGATAAAATCAGGAACCTCCTGAATCACATTTTAAACTTTACTATCAACAGAAAAGCAATTGTGAAATTTGAAATTTTAGCTGATCCCTTGAGGACTTCATTGTTGTCTTCTTATACTGGTAAGAAGTTGAAAAACAATCTCAAAATTAGTTATTTGGATTATATTACTAAACTGGTTTAATTCCTTTACTGAAAGTTGCTATGTTAATTTTTCATGTACATGCTTTAGGTTTCCATTTTGTGATTGTGAATAATATTAGTTTTTTTAAAATTGAAAATCATGGGAAATGAGCTACTAATAAAAGCTCAAATTTATATAGAACTTTAAGGTTTAAAAAGCACTTCCTTGTGTTGGGTAGCAATAAGCATTATTCTTGCAAATTTATCAATAAAAAACTTATTATGGAGGTTATGTGATATATGCTATGTTGTATTATGTTCAGGTCTCAAAAACTGACCTTGAACTCAGATCTTCTCTTTTTTTTATTAATACTTTTTATTTGCAAAACATATGTATGGGTAATTCCTAAACATTAACCCTTACAAAGCTTTCTGTTACAAATTTTTCCCCCCTACTCCCCACCCCTCCCCTAGATGGCAGGATATCCACTACATGATAATTATGTTAGAATACTTAAGAAATCGAATACATGTATAGATACTGCATCATTTTTTTGTGCAGGAGAAATCATATCTACAAGAAAGAATAATCTGATAAAGGAAATACAATGCAAGCAAACCTCAATAGAGAACATGAAAATGTTATGTTGTGGTCCACATTTCACATCCCTCTCTCTGGGTGTATATGGCTCTCTTCACCGAACAATTGGAACTGGTTTGAAGCATTTCATTGTTGAAGAGAGTGATGTCCATTAGAATTGATCCTCATATAGTATTGTTGTTGCCGTGAATAATGATCTCTTGGTTCTGCTCACTTCACTGAGCATTAGTTCATGCAAGTCTCTCTAGACCTCTCTGAAATCGTCCTGCTGGTCGTTTTTTACAGAACAATAATATTCCATAACATTCATATACCATAATTTATTCAGCCACTCTCCAATTGATGGGCATCCCTTCAATTTCCAGTTTCTAGCCACTGCACAAAGGGCTGCCACAAACATTCTTGCAAATGTGGGGCCCTTTCCTTCTCTTATGATTTCTTCGGGATATAAGTCCAATAGAAACACTGCTGGGTCAAAGGGTATGCACAGTTTGACAACTTTTTGAGCATAGCTCCAAATTGCTCTCCAGAATGGCTGGATCTGTTCACAGCTCCACCAACAATGCATCAGTGTCCCAGTCTTCCCACATCCCCTCCAACATTCATCTTTATCTTTTCCTGTCATTTTAGCCAATCTGACAGGTGTGTAGTGGTACCTCAGAGTTGTCTTAATTTGCATTTCTCTGATCAATAGTGATTTGGAGCACCTTTTCATATGATTATAAATAGTTTTAATTTCCTCATCTGAAAATTGTCTGTTCATATCCTTTGACCATTTATCAATTGGAGAATGGCTTGAATTCTTATAAATATGAGACAATTCTCTATATATCTTAGGAACTCAGATCTTCCCATTCTGAAACTAATACTCTTCTTATTTTACTGTGTTAAGACAATGATATCACAATATTTCATAGCACCCACACAAAAATAACTCTTAATTATTTCTTCATTTTTCAATTTTGACTGAGTTCATGGATTTTACATTTAGAATCAAAAATGAAGAATTTAAGACCCAGTGAAGTGACTAGTCAAAGGTCATAATGGTGTTATTTTATGGAATTGAAATTTGAACTCAGATCCTTGTATTCCAAATGTAATACTTTTTCCTTTTTACCATGAAATCTAATAATACACTCAGATTAACTCTTTTCTTTTTTTCTTTTTTCTTTTCTTTTTTCTTTTTTCTTTTTTCTTTTTCTTTTTCTTTTCCTTTTTCTTTCTTTTTTTTTTTTTGCAAAGGCAATTGGGGTTAAGTGACTTGCTCAGGGTCATACAGCTAGGAAGTTTTAAGTGTCTGAAACCAGATCTGAACTCAGGTCCTCCTGATTTCAGGACAGGTACTCCATCCACTGTGCCACCTAGCTGCCCCTAAGATTAACTTTCAATGAATAATATAGAAGCTGAAAATGTTGTTTCAGTGACCTAAGCCATCTTAATTAGAATACTGGCTATGCCTTTGTATTGATTTTGAATGAGCTAGCATAGTATGTGACCATATAGATAATGTTACAGCTGAGCTGCCCAGTTCAACAGTCAATGATCTATCCTGACAGCTGCATGATTAGTTCTGCTGAATAATGTATCTGTTGAGGCTGAGTGGACACAGATATGGCTAGTGAATTTTCCACTGAGAGACCTGGCTCTATGAAATAACCTAAAAGTGTTTCCTCAGGATGACTGTGGAACGACTCTTGCCCTCCCCTATGGATTAGGGAGAATTTAATACAGAGCAGGTCTGTGCCAGATAGGGGGAATTTTCTAGTCTGGTCTAAAGTGACATTTTCTTTCATTCCTGGCTGTAACTATTTAACCCTATTAAATTAGACTCTATGTCTCTTGCTTAATAACCTAAAGGTATGAAAATCTTATTTCCGTTTTGCACAATCAGCTGTGCCACAGAAACACTGTATGAAGCTTCCAGTCTTCCTCTCTTCTTTTGCATATTCCCCATGACGTTGCCAAGAGAATGACCTGACAAGCAGCATTTCTCCATTCAAACGGACTTCATACTGAGAAGACACAGAAGACACATTCTGAGAAAAGGAGCTAGAAGCGCTAATCTTCCCTAAATCTGATATGATTTAGTGGCAAACGTAGTGTCAGGATAAAAGAGAAAACAAAAGCAGTATATGGTGCATTGTGTCTACAGTAACTATATTTGGATTTCCTCAGGGATAGAAAGCACTGCTATTGCTAAAAACAGCCACTAATATTTGGACTAGGGATGCTAGATAGGAGTAGAGTCCTCCATATTTATGCATTGTTTTAACCCATTAATTCTTTCATAAGTCGTCTTGCATTTGATTATTTGAATACTCAGGAATGAGCTAAAAAGGGAGAATAATTTATTTTTAAAATACTTCCACATACTCACATTTTCAAGTGCAGGCAGCAAGCATCCCATATAGAAGGAAATCCTGGCACAATAAGAGTATGGCCAAAATGGTTCAAACATAGCTGAGTTTTTTTTCTACCTAAGCCTTCTGTGGCATCATCTCTGCCCTTCATGCCTTTTGAGGGACTGTGAACAGCTGAGAGGCAAATGCAAAGTTCTGCTCCTCAGCAGATTCATCCAGCTGCTGCAGGGAGCTCAGTCTCTTATTGGCATTATTTGGAGCTATCCCCACTTGCCCTTATCCTGCACATTTCACAACCCCTCCTGAAATTCTCTAATAATTGCTCAGTGGTATTTTGTGGTACATCATCCCTGACTTGACACTTTTGGGGAAAAATGTAAATAAAAATAGTACTTCTCACCACCATCAAGGCCTTTGAAACATAAATTAGAATTCCTTGTCCTAATTTGCCGCTGACAAGTCTTAGAGGCAGAGTTAAAACAAAATTCTTGAGCCAGCAAACTTGCTTCTACAAGTACAAAGGAATTTCAATAGTGGCCTCAGGAAGAAATGGATGAAACTGTCAGTCACATAAAAGAATTTAAGGGGGGAAAAAGCTGGTGCTTCATCAAATGGGGGAATTCAAATGTTTCAGCATGTCACTAACCCCAGTACTGAATCTCATATTCTTTGATTCCCTTAAGATTAATAATAGGAAGATGGTTAGTGCTCCATTAACACAGCTAAAAGATGTTTAAGCCTCAGGTTTTAATCACATGAGTTTATACTGTCTAACAACCACCAATCCTAAGTGCATTATAACCTTTTTGAATATTTATGATTTTAGATAATTAAGAATGGGAATTTTCAAATGTTTACAGATGCTTTATTGATGGCAAAATGAATAACATGCATTACCCTCTATTTCTCACTAAAATCCTACTGGAGCTTTTCATTTAATAAATTCAATACAAATTTAACTAAGCACCTACTATGTTCAAAGTATTGTACAATGTACTAGGTATAGAAATTAATCAACAAGTTTTTAAGCACTTGCTTAGTGTCAATAAAGGAGTACATTTAAAGGGACTTTAGATCTTTTTTTTTTGTATCATGAACTTTTTCTTCTAGTAAAAAAAACCCCACTCCAAAACAAAGCAAAAATAAAAACCAACTATGAACCCTTTCTCCATAATCTTTTTAATGTATAAAATAAAATACATAGGTTTACAAAGGAAATCAAATATATTGATATGCAGTTTTTGAAATACTTTGAATTCACTGATACTACTTTAAAAGCCCCTTGGGAGAGGCAAGAGATAGGATTTTGCCTCTTCACTAATAAAAACTCTGAAAGGTTAAAACAAAAATTGAGAAGTGGGAAATAGAGCAACCCCAAAAGCAAGTTTTCTGAGATATAAAGGCACAGACATTGACCCACATTGAATCATGTGTGCTACCTTTCTACACAAACATTCACATTTTTCATGAGATTGATATTACACATGTCAGAAGAACTGTTCTCTGGAGAAAACTGAAAAGCACGGGGGAGGGAAGTAATAGGTAATGACAGTAACATCTTATTTCTAATTAAGCACTGATTGCTGTGGGCATGTGTCCTTTATATGTTGTTGAATTAAAGTAATCCAAGGACACATTAGTGGTATGCATCATTTTATTCCCCTGCTCAATGTGATTTTGTTTTTTTAAACTGAGACCCATAATTCAATGGTAGGAAAGGTGGGAATACACCTAATCATCTTAGCAAAAATTGAGGAGAATCTTCAAAGAGTAGTAAATTAATCTCTCTTGCCAACTTAAAACTATACTCACTGATGAAAATACAAATCCTTAGTTTTAAACTGTGTAGATTGGGTAAAGGCTTTTTTGACATGAGGAAAAAATTTCTAAACATTTGAACCCAAACAAATGAATACCTTTCTTTTTTTTTTTTTTAATCACTCATCAGGTGGTAATAATAGATAACAATGATAGAAGTTTACTAAGTTGTTTAGTTATATTTTCTCATTTCATCTTCAAAAGAGTCTGGGAGTTGCACAGCATGGTTATTCTCATCCTCATTTTATTGATATGAAAATTGGGGCTGAAAGAAATTAGGTATCCTGTCCTTGGGCACTGTCAAAGGTAAGATTCAAATCTAGGTCTTCTTACAAATCATTGGATTCTATACATTATATTATGTTTCCCCTCAAGATTTCACTCCTTTTCACAGTTCCCACCAAAAAAAAAATATTGGTCACCAAGGCTGATCACTCACTAACCTTTATAGATCTTCCTCTATGGTACTCCGTGTTTTGTTAGTAACAGAGCTAACAGATGGGTTATCACACTGTATCTGCCCTAGGGGAACACACTCGCAACAGTTAGACATAGAGATATTCTGAGTATGTGATGTTATCTTTTAAAAATTTGGGTCCCTTTTTGTGATCTTTGGTGTGTGTGGAGAGTGCTTTGTTGGTGACTTTGTTTTTTGTTTTGGGGTAAGAGACAAGGGAGTCAGGTTTTGGCCTACTCTGCATTTGTATTTTGTTCCACAGGTGTAAATAGAATTTTCTGTGTTTCTTTTTTTGTGGTAATTACCAAGATGAATATTTTAATTAGGTAAGTTATATGAAAAGGAACAAAATTTTATATCAATAAAAAGAAAATACTAGAAAAAAAAGAATGTGTGCTCCTGATCTTGCCTATTCAAACAATTTAAATATAATTTTAGAGACTAAATCTAGAAAAGTTAATTCATTGATTCATAATTACATTGATTTATAAGACTACTACCACTAAAGAATAGCATTCAAATCTCTTTAGGTAGAGGATGGATTTGTGATATTTGGCATGTTAAAGTGGTAGTTCCTTTTGCCTAAGGCTTAGATGTTAGGTGGGAAGATCCTTTCCAGTTCCATGATTCCATGGTTCTTTAAAATTGTCTTATAATTAAAAATCCCTTGATTGCTATAATAGATGTCAAGAATCCTAGAATAGAAGACTTATAAGGGATCTTATAGATCATTGATTCAATCCTTTTGTTTTACTAGTCATAAGCTGATGCCTAATCAAGTTAAATGATTTACCCAAGATAGCACATATACAGGATAGCAATAGCATTGTAATTAAAATCATATTGAAGAAAAAGAGTTTTGTTGCTCCATGTTTTAAAAAGATTACTAGTAAGCTGAAGAACATCCAAAGGAAAGTTACTGTGATTATGAAAAGATTGGAAATATGAACTCAATATGTTGAGAAAAGGGTCAATGGAGCTGGTGGTAGAATATGCTATGTTCTTTTTTTTTTAAATGACTATCATATGGAAGAGGAATTGGACGTTTTTTTGTCCCTAGAGAGCATAACAAGGAGCAGTGGGTGGCAGTTTATAGAAAGCTCAACATAAGAAAAACCTCCCTAACAATTAGATAGTTCTCCATTCTTCAGTCCTTTTGTGGTAAAACCCCATGGCTTTCTGGCTATGAACTTTGTTTCCCCCATCAAGAAAGAAAACCCCTTTGGTAAATTTAGAGCAAAAATGTTTTCTTTTGATAATCTAGACCCTCAAACTCACTAACACTAGACCTTTACAAAGATGAAGATACAAATTTCAGGGCTATTGAGCACATTTCCCCAAAAGAATTCTAAAATTCTTCAATTAGAAACTTGAGACCACTTTTCATAGATGTTACAAAAAGGATTCAGAATTTTGTTCTAGATGGCTCTGAAGTCCCTTCTGCCTTGTTTCTTCTATAATGTCACTAGGCCACTAAATCAGAAATTTTATATGTCTTAGACTTAAAGACAGCAAACGGAAGATGGCTAATTTGTAGACTTCAGTGTAATGTAAGAGACTCATTGTGAAACTAACATGTTACAAACTTAGGCAGGGCTGGTTTTATTCTGTTCATTCAATCTAGAGAGAAGTAGGATAAGGGAGGATAGCATTGTTGGCTTAGATGATGGTTGGAGCAAAGACATGAATATGAGAAATATAGAATGTACCAGGGAATGGAGAAGTGAAAACACAATAAATAGTCCAGTTCTGCACTTGAAACTTAAAAAAAATTAATGTAAATACTCCTAGGTAAAGAAATGAATTGAGCAAATGCACAATAAAATGCTAGTAACTCATTCAATCTGTTTTCTTCCTACTAGAGTATCAGGTAGGTAAAACTGGGTGCTATGAAGAAAGTGAATGAGAGAGCATAAAATAAAAAGGGAAAAGAGTATAGAAGATAAAGGCAGTAGTTGCCAAAGATAAAGTTGACAGGTTTTTTAAAGAAAGTTAGAGCTGGCTATAGAGTACCCTATCACTTATTAAACCTCTAAATGCCAGGATAGTTGAACTATCTGTCTATGCTTTGAGGATAACTCTGATTGGTCACCTTTCTCTAGTAACTACTTTATTTTCTTCCCATCTACTTGCAGTGAGAATTTGGGAAAGACATCAGCAATACCACTCTCCACATGGCATTTTGGGTTAGTTGCTTTCAGAAGCAGCTAATTCCAGTGAAGATAACCTAGATGTAGTTTATATACCTGCATGATGGACCTGCTCCTGTGATGAAACCCCGTGGCTTTCTAGCAATGAACTTGGTTTCCCCGCCCAAGAAGGAAAACCCCTTGGGCAAATTTGGAGCAAAACTGCTTCCTTTGATAGTCTAGCCCCTCCAACTCACTAACACTAGACCTCCACACAGGTGGAGGTGCGAATTTCAGGGCCATTGAGCACTGCACATTTCCCAAATGCATCATAATTAAACACCTGTGCCAAATGACATCTTACTGATCCACTGTGAAAATTTGCAGAGTGCTCAATAGCCCTTGACATTTTCTATCTCTTACTTGGGCAGGTGGTCTTGAGGTTAGACATAGTCTGTAGTTAAAAAACACGTATGAAATTTAGCATATCACCACTCTCCAGATCAATAGCCAAAAAAAAAAAAAAAAGATTTGGACAAAGCACATTTTCCACCAATGAGAGAGGTGGTTATGGGAATTCTGTTCCTATCAAGGTTTTGTAGAGGGGAAACTCAATAAGCAAATATACTGAAAATGAGAATCCTTCATAACCAAGTTTTCCAAATAAAACCTTTATCATACAGGTGAAGTAGTTGTGAAGTTTCAGAAGGCATTATATTGACACTTAATATTGAGACTAAACTCAAAGCATACACAGATGCATTCATGATATAATTACTTACACATGGATATAAATATGCATATATGTATACATACATACAGGTATGTATGTATACATATATGTATGCATCAATCTTTAAATGTTATGAAGTCTCTTATTCAGAAGGACCCTTTGAGGTAGATAGTAATAATCACTTCATCTCACTAAATAGGACCATATATTAGCTTCTTTTACTTCAACTTATTTCTTTCAAAGATTTGTGGTATTTTCTCGTGGTGGTGGTGAAGGTGGGTATTACTCTGTGATCCAGTGCCACTGACCTCTTGGATGAACTTTGAAAACGATACTGCATCCTGACTACAGACATTTTCATTAACTCATTGCCATTCCTGGATTATTTTTCCAAGACCATTCTCATGATCATCTCCTGCCTTTCCTAGTTTTTGTTTGTTGTTTATTCATTTCAATTATATCAGACTCATTGTGACTTACTTCATTTGGGGTTTTCTTGGCAAAGACACTGGAGTAATTTGTTTTTTCCTTCTCCAGCTCATTTTACAGAAAAAGAGAGAGAAATAGGGTTAAATGACTTGCTAAGGATCACACAGCTAATAAATGTCTGAGGGCAGATTTGAACTCAGCAACATTAGTCTTCCAAACTACAGGCCCCACCATTCCATTTACCACACCATTTGGTTGCCAAGTTTCTTTCAAGTCCCCAGCTACAATCCTACTTTCTACAGACTTTCCTGATCCCCCATTATTCTAGTGTTTTTCCTTTGTTGATTATTTCAACACATATTGTCTATAAATAGTTGTTTGTAGGTTGTTTTCCTGATTAGATTGTGAGTTTCTTGAGAACAGGTTCTTTTGCCTTTTTTAGTATCCTGTCTTTTTTAACCTTTTAGAAAATCTTGGCAGTGTCTAACATAAGTATTTAATAAAGTGTTTTGTTAAAAAGAAATGTTTTAATAAATAAATGATTAACTAAAACAATAGTAATATCCCCATGCTTTAACAATGATAACTTCCCTTCCCTCCCTCTCTCCCCAGATCATAATTCTGGAACTGAAAATGAACTTAGAGGTCATCTAAGTTTAACTCTGTCATTTCTCAGATGAGGACACTGGGACCCAAAAAGGTTAAGCAAATAGTAAATTCATTTTTTTAATATAATGTTTTAAAGAACATAAAGCTATTTCCTCATGATATCCCTTTAAGATCTAGGGGGAGGAGTGGACACATCCATAATAGTGATAATGATGATCAGTATTTATTTGGTGCTTTAAGATTTACAAAGCACTTTTTTAAAAAAGATTTCATTCTATCCTTATAGTTTGGTGGGGTAGTTTAGGTTAAATTATTTTCATTTACAAATGACAAAACTGGACCCGAGAGAGGCAAACTAGTTTGTCAAAAGTGATAACTCATATCCCTTAGCAAATTGACTTTCATGAGTTTCATAAGTGAATGCTACATCACCCAGTTACCAGCCTTCTTTTGGTGGGAGTTTTAGACTTAGATGACTTGTTTTTCTGGTGTTTATCACTATTATTGCGAAAACAGTGTTCAAAGCATTTCTGGATCTTCCGTTACACCATACTGTATCTACAACATATTTTTTTTGATTTATAAAGTTGGTCATAAATACAATAAAACTGTAAAGTCAATGAAATTAGTCTTTAATATCCCTAAACTGTCTTCAGAGTTTCTCAGTGACATAATATACCTCTTGATCATGAACTTCTTCACTACCCCAAGATTCTAAGATACATTTATTATTTTTAGCACAGTCAATATTCCTTTTTGTAATATCCAGTGAGAATGTTTCATGTAAGGTAGTTTCAAAACCTTTAATAATAAGATACATGTAGCTAATCTTCAACTTTTGAGGAGGTAATGTTCCTAGAAAATGGCAAGAAAATAAAAAAATACAAATGTTAATAAATTTAGCCTACCAGGAATGGGGGAGAGGTTCCCATAATCACTAAAAACTATAATCTTTTTCTAAATAATACTAAAATAAACTTTTCTGCCTACAGTTTTTATAACAAATCATTAATTCTGATACTTTGCACTTTTCTTAACAGAGTAATAATGAAATAACCCATGAAATGCAGTAATAAAATAAAATAACATTCACAATATTTTTTCTCACTAGTAATTCCCTAGAATTCTATGACCTTTTGTGCTAACATTTTATTTATTTATTTATTTATTTATGCATATAATTTATTAAAGCTTTTTATTTCCATAACCTATGTATGGGTAGTTCCTCAACATTAATCTTTACAAAGCTTTCCGTTACAAATTTTCCCCCCAGTCCCTTTCCCTCCCCTAAATGGCAGGAAGTCCACTACATGTTAATTATATTAAAATACTTGACAAGTTGAATATATGTATACATATTTCCATATTTATCTTGCTGTGCAAGAACAATTGTATCTACATGAACAAAAAATATCTGAGAAAGGGAACCCAATGCAAGCAGACATCAATCAAGAGCATGAAAATGTTATGTTGTGGTCCACATTTCATATCCCTCTCTCTGGATGTATATGGCTTTCTTCACTGAACAATTGGAACTGGTTTGAGACATTTCATTGTTGCAGAGAGCCAAGTCCATCAGAATTGATCATCTGTGTATAATGATCTCCTGGTTCTGCTCATTTTGCTCAGCATCAGTTCATGCAAGTCTTTCCAGGCCTCTCTGAAATCATCCTACTGGTCATTTCTTACAGAACAATAATATTCCATAACATTCATATACCACAATTTATTCAGCCATTCTCCAATTGATGGGCATCCATTCAGCTTTCAGTTTCTAGCCACTATAAAAAGGGCTGCCACAAACATTCTTGCACATGTGGGTCCCTTTCCCTCCTCTAAGATGTCTTTGGGATATAAGCCCAATAGAAACACTGGTGGGTCTGTGCTAACATTTTTAAAAAAGCTCATTGATTTCAGACAAGTCATTTTTTTTTAATAATTCATGAAATTCTGTCCAGTTGTTTTTCAGTTGTGACTGATCTTTGTGTCTTTATTTGGAGTTTTCTTTTTTTCTTTCTTTCCTTTTTTTTTTTTTTTGTTATTGTTGAGGCAATTGGGGTTAAGTGACTTCCCCACGGTCACACAGCTAGGAAGTGTTAAGTGTCTGAGGTCAGATTTGAACTCAGGTCCTCCTGACTTCAGGGCTGGTGCTCTATCCACTGCGTCACCTAGCTGCCCCTATTTGGGGTTTTCTTGACAAAGTTACTAGAGTATTTTCTCTATTTTCTTCTCCAGCTCATTTTACAGATGAAGAAACTGAAGCCAACATGAATAACTAATTTGCCCAGACTCACACAACCAATAAGTGTCCAAGATTAAATTTAAATTTAATAAGAAGAATCTTCCTGACCTCAGGTCCAGAACCTTATGCACAATATCACCTAGCTGTCCCCTCCTTCCCTACCCACACATAGCCCTTTTTTTCTCATTTTACCTTTCATTTAAGCATGTATTGTCGGGTTGACTTTTAAAGGATAATACATTGTTGATTTTCAGACGAAGAAATTGAAACTATTTCCGGTCACATGAAAAGGTGCTCCAAGTCACTATTGATCAGAGAAATGCAAATTAAGACAACTCTGTGGTACCACTACACACCTGTCAGATTGGCTAAAATGACAGGAAATGATAATGATAATTGTTGGAGGGGATGTGGGAAAACTGGGACACTGATACATTGTTGGTGGAACTGTGAACGGATCCAGCCATTCTGGAGAGCAATTTGGAGCTATGCTCAAAAAGTTATCAAACTGTGCATACCCTTTGACCCAGCAGTGTTTCTACTGGGCCTATATCCCAAAGAGATTTTAAAGGAGGGAAAGGGACCCACATGTGCAAAAATGTTTGTGGCAGCCCTTTTTGTAGTGGCAAGAAACTGGAAATTGAAAGGATGCCCATCAATTGGAGAATGGCTGAATAAATTATGGTATATGAATGTTATGGAATATTATTGTTCTGTAAGAAACGACCAACAGGAGGATTTCAGAGAGGACTGGAGAGACTTGCATGAATTGATGCTGAGTGAAATCAGCAGAACCAGGAGAACATTATACACAGCAACAAGACTATATGATGATCAATTTTGATGGACATGGTTCTCTTCAATAATGATGTGATTCAAACCAGTTGTTCAGTGATGAAGATAGTCATATACATCCAGAGAGAGGCCTGTGGGAACTGAGTGTGAACCACAACACAGCATTTTAACGCTTTCTGTGAATATTTCCATGCATTTTGTTTTCCTTCTTAGGTTGTTTTTTCTTCTTCTCTTTCTAGATCTGATGTTTTTTGTGCAGTAAAATAACTGTATAGATATGTATACATGTATTGTATTTGTCATATAATTTATCCTATTTAGCATGTATTAGATTACCTGTCATCTAGGGGTGGGGGTTGGGGGGAAGGAGGGGAAAAGCTTGGGAAAAAAAGTTTTTGCAAAGGTCAATGTTGAAAAATCACTCATATGTTTTGTAAATAAAAAGCTTTATATATTAAAAAAAAGGATAATACATTGTTGGAAGCTCATGAACTACGGTTTTGAGTGGATATTAAGAATTTGAGGTAGCCTCATCCCAAATGCAAAATACTGCTGAGGGCTCTCTATCTCTCTGTCTGACTCTCTTTCTCTCTGTGTGTGTCTGTCTCTACCCCCCATATTTTTATTACTTATATACGTATTTCTATGTATATACATTCACATATGTTAACATACATATGTACACATATATATCTGCATATGTTTGCATATATGTGTATTATTTAGATTTGTACAGCATTTCAAAATTTACAAAGTATTTTACATATTTGTCATTCACAACAATTTTATTTAATCTTAAAAATTATTTGTGTTCATTGTTTTTAGATCAATGCTTTTTCTGAACATACCCTATTTGACCCAAAACCAATTAAATTCTTTTTGTAACAAAGAAAAACAGTTAAACTGAATGATGGAGTGACCACATCTAACAATGTATGCAACTTTTTGCTCTCAGTCTCCTACTTAATGCTGAGAGAAGAGAATTATGTTTCATTTTCTGTACTTTTAGACTACTTTTGTTCTTTTCAGTAATCATCTTCCTTTTAGTAACTTAAAAAAATTACATTGTTATTTGTTGTTCAGTTGTTTCAGTTATGTTAGTGGTCTCTGATTTTATTTCTAGGACTTTGCTGCCACAAAAAGTGATGCTATGAAGATCTCAATATGCATTAGAACTATGTTTCTATCTTTAACCTCTTTGAGATGCACTCACTATTAGAGATATCTAGGTCATAAGGTGTGAATAGTTTATTCATTTTTCTGCTACATCCAAATTGTTTTCTAGGGCTGTTGTACCAATCCACATCCCAATCCATAAATCTTCTATTAGCATGGACATATTCCTGCAGACATGCATTCCAGTTTTTTTGTTGTCTTTATCAGTTTATATAGTTTGAGGTGAAATCTCAGAGTTCTTTTTACATTTTCATTTCTCTTGTTATTTGTGATTTGGAACATTTTTCTTCTATTTTCTTTAGTCTTTTTTTTAAAAAGAATTTTCTTTTATATGTATATAAAATTCCATATATGTAATAGAACATAAAAATCAGATTATAAATGAAAATGAGAATCTATTGTGTATCATTTGCTTTTCTTTTAAATGTATGATAAATTCAACATGTAAATTTCAAAGCTGTTTTGTTTGTTTGTGATTCCTTCTGCTCTTCTTTCTGTTCTCTTCTGTACATTAAAAAAAATCTTTAAATGATGTAATTCAAATAGTTTTGGCTATGTTTACATACCTTTTTTGCTCCAAATTATGAAGCTCCTTTACTGTTCTAAAACTGTCCCAAAGGGAGTTCCTTCATATCATTTGCTGATGTGTGCGCAAAGGCCCCATGAAATGACAAAGAGGACCCCTTGTCACTGATGAGTGCACATGAATAGCAAAGCATATGGTCAAGGTAATTGAAAATTTAGACAGCAAATAGTTGAATGAACTGGGGATGTTAATAGATTTAACAACAGTAGAAAATATAGGCCTTCTATATCATGACATGGACTAAAAAGTTTCTGTGATGTTGCATGTAGATTTGAAGCAAATGCCAGATGGGATAGAGTGGGATTGAGACTTCTCCAAAAAGAAAGTCTTGAAAACTATTTGACAGAAAAATTGATAATGGTGGTAAAGACAGTCATGGGATTTTGTGCTTGAAAATGTAAAACATAAGTGATTATAATTTTTCCTACTCACACTTTTTTTTTCTCTCATTTTCTTGCTGGTGACAAAAGAAGAGGAAAATTCTAAGGTAAGATTACAGATTAATAAAACATTTTTTAAACCAAAAAGAAACTTAAAGTTTATGTAGTAGTTCAGCTCTAATTTTTTGAGCATATTCTATCAGAACGAAGTAGGACTATTGAACCTCATATTTGCTGTTATAATCAAAATTTACAACAAAAGTAATGACTTAATAGACCTGCTAGACGTGGAAGGAATTTCAGAAGTCATTTAATGCAACTATCATTTTACAGATGAAGGAACTGAAGTTTAAGGAAATTTAAGGCTTGCTACAGTCACACAGGTAAGTATCAGAAAGGGATCTGATATATTTAATAATATATATCTTTATTATTGTGCTGCCTAATATTAGTTACCATTGATAATTGTTTTACAGAAATAATTTCAACTGTTACTAAATCGAATTTGAGATAGTCCTTTTTCCGTGAACTTAAGTCCACTCCATTTGAGATTTTCTTGGCAAAAATACTGTCATGGTTTGTCCAGCTCATTTAACAGATAAGGAAACTGAAGCAAGCAGGGTTAAATGGCTTGCTCAATGTCACACAACTAATAAGTGTCTGAGGTTAGATTTGAAGTCAGGAAGATGAGTCTTTCTGGCTTCAGGCCTGACACTCTATCCATTGCTCTACTTAACTACCATAATAAAAGTGACATTATGAAATCTAAGCAAGGAATAATTTTATTTAATATTTATATCTGGTCAAAGGATATGAAGTTTAGTAACTATATAGACAGTTCCAAACTAGTTTTCCAGTGTTTGGGCCAATTCACAACTATACTAGCAGCAAATTTTCCCACAGCTCCTTTAACATGTGACATTTTCTTCTTTTGAAACTGTTGCCATTTCTTCCTGAGATAAAGAAATTAAAATCATTTCTAGTCATATTAAAAGGTGCTCTAAATAACTATTGATCAGAGAAATGCAAATTAAGACAATTCTGAGATATCACTACATACCTCCTAAGTTGCCTAAGATGACAGGAAAAGATAATGATGAATGTTGGAGGAGATGAATGTGGGAAAACTGGAACACTAATACATTGTTGATGGAGTTGTAAACTGATTCAACCATTCTGGAGAGCAATTTGGAACTATGCCCCAAGGGCTATCAAACTGTGCATACCCTTTGATCCAGCAGTGCAGTCTTCCTACTGAGCTTTTATCCTAAAGAGATCATAAAGTAGGAGAAGGGACCTACATGTGCACAAATGTTTGTGGTAACCCTTTTTGTAGTAGCAAGAAACTGGAAACTGAATGGATGCCCATCAGTTGGAGAATGGCTGAATAAGTTATGGTATCTGAACATAATGGAATATTATTGTTCTATAATAAGTGATCAGTGGGATGATTTCAGAAAGGCCTGGAGAGATTTACATGAACTGATGCTAAATGAAATGAGCAGAACCACAGCAACAACAAGATTATATGATGATCAGTTCTGATGGACATGGCTCTCATCAACAGTGAGATAATTCAGGCCAGTTCCAATGGTCTTGTAATGAAGAAATTCATCTGCACCTAGAGAAAGGACAGTGGAAATATAATGTAGTCCACAACATAGCATTTTCATTCTTTTTGTTGTTTACTTGAATTTTGTTTTCTAATTTTTTTTCTTTTTGATATTTGTGGAAATACATACAGAAATATATACAGAAAAATTGCACATGTGTAACATATTGGATTATTTGCCATTTAGAGGAGGCAGTGGGAGAAGGGAGGGAAATATTAGAACACAAAGTTTTGTAAGGGTGAATGTTGAAAGTTATCCATATATACATATTTTTTGAAAATAAAAAGCTTTTTTTTAAAAAAAAGAAAATTGCCTTTTAGATCAGTAGGCTGATTTCAGAAAGATCTGAAGAGACTTACAATAATTGATGCTAAGTGAATCGAGTAGAACCAAGAGAACCTTTTGCACAGCAGCAATAAGATTATGTGATGATCAATTGTGATAGACTTGATTTTTTCCACCAATGCATGATAATTGTGGAAATATGTTTAGAAGAATTCCTCATATTATAAGATATATTGGATTGCTTGTTGTCTAGGGGAGCGGGAGGCAGAAATTAAATTTGGAAGAAAAGGTTTTGCACGGGTAAATGATGAAAACTACTTTTACATGTATTTTGAAGAACAAAAAGCTATTATAATTTTTTTCTTAAAAAAGAAAATTGCCTATTTATATACTTTGATCATTTATCAATTGATGACTGATTCTTATTCTTATATATTTGAATGAATTTCTTATGTATCTTGAACATGAGTTGAGTCTCAGAAAACTTGCTTCAAAGTTCTCACCTTCCCTCAAAACCAATTACCAATTTCCCTGCTAATTTTGGCTACTTTTTTTAAAAACAAAAACTTTGAACTTTATGTGATCAAAATCATCTATTTTCTCTTATCCTTTCTATCCCTTCCTTAATTCTGAACTCATCCCCTATCCTTAATCTGAAAATCAATTTCTTCCTTCTTTATTTAATATGTTTATAATGCAATTCTTTATGCTGACATATATCATTTTTCAGCTTTTCCTAATATATAATGTGTTGATCTATACTTATTTCTTTACAGATTTCCAGATTTCCAGAAAACTTTTCAGTTTTCCTAAAAAGTTTTTGTTGAATAATGAGTGCTCACTCCAATTATTGAGAACTTTGAGTAACAATGCCTATTCTCAAAGAGTTTACATTGTAATGGGTAAAATATAAATACTTATATAAAGAATAATTATAAGGTGAATAAGTACAAATAAATACAAAATAGTTAAATATAAAATAGTTGGAGAAGGAAGATGCTAACATCTGGACGAATTAGGAAAGGCTTTATGTAGAGAATTGCTTAAACTGTATCTTGAAGGAAAAGAAGGACTCTGTGAGGTAGAGGTGAAAACCTAGTACTTTCCAGGCATGGAAGATGGTCAATGTCGACACTGGGAAAAGATACAGTTTTCTATTTGAAGAACAGAGGACCAATTAGATTACTTTCTGGAATGTGGGAATGTGAGTAATTTTCATTGACTCTGGAAATACAGTTTTGTGTCACATTGTTAAAGGCTTTAGCCAATAAACAGGAGTTTATTTTGTTATAGCAGTAGGAGTATCTAGAGGTGATTGAGTAGAAGTCATAGTCAGATCGGCACTTAAGGAAAAAAAAAAAACATTTGGCAGCTGGATATGGGATGGAATAAGTACTGAGAGACTTGAGGCATACAAGTAATAATGCAATGATTTACATTCATCTCACACTTTTAAAAATGAAACTTTTCATAACATTTATTATCCTTACTCCTAAAGCCTTTGGGAATATCCCATTAGTGTTATCTGACAGTTGGAATTGTTTAACTTGAGGAAAGAGAAATTGCCCTTTCTTTTGTTCCTTTTCTTCTCTTCTAACTATTCCTTTTTTTTTTTTTTGCTATAAACTTCATGCAGTCAGACTATAAACTCATTCAAAGGAAAACTCAAACAGCTTGATTGTCAGTTAAGCTCTCTGCCTTTGTTCCTCAAGCAGTAAAATTATGTGTCCCTGGCTAAGTGTAAGTAGGTGAAGTTTAGTAACATCTTTCCAGAAAAAAAAATTCTATGATGCCTTCTTTTTCCACTTTGAATCACTTAATGACCATTTTTTCATGTGGTATTTTTACATGCTAATGAAACCATATAAAATGTGACATTGAGCAGTACAAAGGGCCTAAACTTGTATTAGTTGGGAAAGGTTTGAAAATTACTTCTAACTTCTTAGCCATGAAAACATGGCTAAATTAGAAAAAAAGTTTGTAAAACCTTATTCTGGGCAAAGACTTCTCTGAATATAGCCACAAAGTAGGCAGTCTCCTTGGTGTTCACAATGATTAGATTAATATAAAGTTATAGCATAAGAAAAGTGCTAAATTTGGAATCTATTACCTTAGTCAAGTTGATTCTCTGAAACTTGGTTTCTCATCTGTATAGATAAATTGAGCTAGATGATTTTTGATTTGGTTATTTTTTGTTTGTTTGTTTTTTATTGTTTGCAGGACAATTAGAGTTAAATGATGTGCCCAGAGTTACATAGCTAGTTAGGGTTAAATATCTGAGGCCAGATGTGAACTCAGGTCTTTCTTGATTTTAAAGAACCCCTTTTTCTTTGAATACTGTATACTTATAATCATATGATCAAGAAAATGTATATGGGCTACATATATGTTAAATACAATGATGCGCTGCCTCATTGTATTTCACATATAGTATACCAATAACCTTAACAAGAAAAAAACATGTTATAAGGCTTGATGCTAAGATTCTTCTACATATTGGCTCCATGTACTGTTGAGGCTAAGATAAATAAAAATAGACTTTGTTTTATGAAGACCATTACAGAATGACAGATTTGAGTTAGAAAGAACATAAACAGCAACCTAGATCATTCCATATGTAAAAAATTTAGGACTACAAAAACTAGAAGGTGAATGTCCAGCTTTATTCTGAAGACCTCCAATGACAGGGAATTGTTTTTTTGTTTTTTGTTTTTTGTTTTTTTTCCCCATGGACAGTTCATTCCACTTTTGGTTAATTCTATTAGCAAACTTTTGTTTATATCAACTCTAAATTTATCTTTTTGCAGTTTTCAACTAATGCTTCTGTTTCTTCTCTTTAAGAACAATTGCATTAAATAAAATCCTGTCACATGATTACATAATGGTACTTGAAGATAGTTATCATGTCTTCCACCTTTCTCCTGCTCCTCAGGGCTTCTCTTTAAGTTAAACATCACAAATATCTGTAAAATAGAAATAATAATAGCATTTACTTCTCAGGGTTGTTTTGAGGATTGAATGAAATAATATTTGTAAAGCATCTATGATAGTACCTGGCACCTAGTAGAAAATTAATAAATATGTCTTTCCTCCCTTTCTCCTTTTCTTCCTTCCTTCCTTTCTTCTTACCTTCCTTCTTTATTTCCTACCTTCTTTCCTTCCTTTCAATTCTTCTTTTCCCTCTCTTTTTTTTTTCCATGAAATTTTTGGCTTAGATAGTCTCTGAACTAGGCACTAGCAAATTCCCTGATGTCAGCAATCTTCATTCTGCCTGACTCATTTCTGCTTCTTTTTGGTCATGCATTCTAATACAATCTGTCATGCTACTTTTGCTGTTCTTTGTTGTGATGCAATCACCTTGTACCCAGACATGCAGTCTCATGAGAAATGAAGTCCCTGGAAATTCCCTAATGAGTTGTCATGCTGGGAAACACAGTCCTTTCTATTAGATGTACCTCTTTTTACAATGGATAACCTGAATGATTGAACAATTGATTAGATCAGTGGATGCAAAGATTAAACAAGTTTGGTTAGAGTTTTTCTGACATTTCAGATGCACATAGTCTTTCAGAAGATGGACAAAAATGAAAGAAATCTAAAATAATTACAATCTTCCACTTAAATCCTTGTTTCATATAAATGTCCATGGGTTTAGCAGAGTTTGAACTTTGACCAGTTCTGCCAAACTAGAAGGGCTTTGATTATGAACCAAGTGATATATTTTTGGTACATTGAAGAATCATGATTCAGAGACAGGTAGTGGTAGAGTTTTAAAAACTCATTAGAAGATGGTAGGATGATGATTTTTTTTTTGACTATCCCAACTTGATAGACCAAGTACAAAATAATTGTGATTTGCATTAGTAAGGGGAAAGTCTTTAGCAAATGAAATTATATGTAGATGCTTTAATTATTAAAGTACTTGGGGAAAGAACTTTACAATCACTTTCCCTTACATTATCTTATTTAATCCTCACAATAACTCTTGAGATAAACAGGACAAATATTATTATGTCCATTTTACAGATGAGGAAACTAAGCGCAGAGATTTCTCCAAAGTTACTTAGCTTGCTGAGGTTAGACTTGAATCCAATTCTTTCTCACTTCAAAACCATACTCCCCTACTCTATATGAATTCAACTGTAATTATCTAATAATATTTTCAAAAGATTCTACTCATACATGAAAGGATGAGTAGTATTTCACTTACCTTTTTCTAAAAGAATTAATTAAGGACCCAGAACCAGAGAGCTATAGAGTTCATTAACTGCTTATGGGAACCATGTCTAAGTTATACTTTGCCTATTTGTGCCTTATGGCTCTGGGAATAACAGACTTCTTGGGGTTTTCTGGCTCTGATGCTTTTAAATCTTGTATGTAATTAGTTTGTGTTGAAATCTCTTTTTTAGTACAGAGTTTATGGAAATTTAATTCAGTGAAATAAAATAAAAAAATTATTCAAATCCTTCAAATCAGTCACTTTCATTTCATTGGTTTGGGGAGAGATTTAGTTACACTGCTCACAGGCAAAAGGCAAACAAATTCAGGAAGGATATGAAACTTTTCTTGTATAATTATTTTGTAATAGGTAGAATTTGCTATATTTGCCATGCATAGGATTTAGTTAGAAGTCATGATGCAAAACTTCATAATAGTCATGATTTTCTGAAACTGGAAGTTTATTACCACTAAAAATAAAGAAATTTTAAGAATTTTATAAAAATTGAATATTAGAAATATTAACCTACTTTTCTTATATATTCAAAATTATCTCCTCTCTTTCTGGTTACTATGCCTGCTTCTTTACACATATTTCCTTTCCTGGTAATAGTTAAGCAAAATGGTATTGGATTTGAAGTGAGAAGAACTGGGTTCAAATCCACATCTTAAACTTACTTTGTATATCTGATCTTAGGTAAATCATTTAACATACTTCTTTTATAAAATTAATTGGTTGGATAAAATCTAGTAAGATTTATAAACAGGGTTTTCTGCTTAACTTTTCATTATACCAACCTGACTCTTTTCAGAGAAACTTGTGCAGGAGCTTTCCTTTTTTTTTTTTTTTTTTTTTTTTTTTTTTTTTTTTTTTTTTTTTTTTGCTGAGGCAATTGGGGTTAAGTGACTTGCCCAGGGTCACACAGCTAGGGAATGTTAAGTGTCTGAGACCACATTTGAACTCAGGTCCTTCCTGACTTCAGGGCTGGTGCTCTATCCACTGCGCCACCTAGCTGCCCCAGGAGCTTTCCTTTTTAAAGGAGAAATAGGTTCATCATACTTGGACCAGAGCCCAAGACTCTGATTACTAAGGATTTTTAATGTCCTTTACAAAAGGAGCCTTGTGCAGTCAGAGTTCTCTAACAGGAAAGACATAAACGTAAGATTTTCTAGAACTCTACCTCTTAAAATTATGACAAAAATAAGTTTTTAGTAGTCCAGAGGAGAGATGGATTCTTTGCAACCATTATTGATTCATGTAATATTCTTGTCCTTTTGGTGGCTATTATGCTACTGCTTACAAATGCAAAGAGAGTTTACCTTGTTGTATAGCTTCAGATTCAAGGTATAGTCCCCATAGTTGTTTACACTATGTTCATTTGATCTTCGGGAATGCAACTGTTTTCAATCTTGCACAGAAATCAATTGAACAAACTGAACATATGAAAACTTATTCTATCACATATTTTATTAATGATATTGGTCTGTTGTTCTATTTTTGCACTTTATTCCTCCCTAGTTTGAGTCTAAGGATTACATTTTCTTGGGATCTTTGGCAGATTTTCTTTTTTTATTGTTGAAATTAAATTTGATCACATATATAATACTGGTAGATTTTATTTGTAAATAGAAATCAGGGCTCTTTTAATGTCTCTTCAATAGTTCATGTATGACTTGCTTTATTTCTCTTTCTGAGATAGAGTTGCTTAAGATCCCTTTTTGCTATTTGGTTAATATGATTTTGTTTTGTTTTGTTTTGTTGTTGCTGTTGCTAGTCATTGATTTCCTCATTTTATAATGTAAATTGTGAATAATAATTTTATCATAATTATATTTTCCTCATTTGTTGTGAACTTTTAATATTCATTTCAAATTTTGATGATCTAATTTTCTTCTACTTATGAATTCTTGTTCATTTGGTATTTTATTAGTTTTTCAAAAATTCTTTGTTTTGTTAAATGGTCTATTTCTCCTATGATTTTCAAAATTTCTTCTGTTGAGCCAACACTGGGATTTTGACATCTTAGAGTTTTTTAGTTAAATTTAAAAAGCAAAAT
>JAJPUD010000266.1:84739-96337 GCA_023553655.1 Myrmecobius fasciatus | reverse complement strand
TTGTTTTTTTTTTTTTTTTTTGCTGAGGCAATTGGGGTTAAGTGACTTGCCCAGGGTCACACAGCTAGGAAGTGTCTGAGACCAGATTTGAACTCAGGTCTTCCTGACTTCAGGGGTAGTGCTCTAACCACTGCGCCACCTAACTGCCTCTTGTTGCATTATATTTTAAAAGGATACACTTAGTATTCTTATTTTGCATTCATTTATAACTTCATTGTGGTTTATCATAATTGATTTTTATAAAGAAACTAATAATTATATAATTCAATATTTTCATTCAGAAATCATATTTTCAAAAATGGTTTTTCTATAAATCTGTTGAATTCTATATTTTATTTATGTTTTATCTCTCATAAATTTATCCTGCCCCAAAAAATACAGCATTAAAGCTTTCCTACTTCTATTGTGTTCCCATAATTATCTTTTTATTATTATATGATTGGCTTTTCCTTTGATAAACTATGAAATTTAAAGTCATTGGTAAGCATTTATTAAGCACTTACTATGGACTGGGCACTTAACTAAGCACCGGGTAGACAAAGAAGTATAAAAATAATCCTTACTCTCTAGAAGATCACAATCCAATGGAAAAGGAAAAAAAAAAACCATACAAGTAATGAAGTAAAAACACATTTTTTTTTTTCAGGACAAAGTGGAGATAATTTCAGAAGGAAGGCACTTGCAATACAGAGAATGAGGCAACTTATTGCCAAAGAATATACTAAATATACACCTTTCTTATATACATGTATATATAAACACACATATGTGCTCAACTCACATATATATGTACATATGCGTGTTTAAGTTGCCATTAAGTCTAATGTTTTCCTCTTTATCTCTTTTGACATTACTAATTTTTATCGTTTCCTTATACAGTCCTGTTTATTTTAGAAGGTAAATCACCAAAGTATAATTCATTTTCTTTGAGTTGCTCATTTTTACTCATTTCCCACTGAGTAGACCATATCTTTGCATTCACCATATTGATTGAAGGGTACAAAAACTGCAATATTCCACTGTTATATTGTCTGTTGAGTATAAAAAATTTGATTCAGTAGAATAAAATATTACTTTAATCATTCTTTTCCAGTAAATGTTTTCTCATTCATTTATTAAGATCATAGATACTTGCTTTATAGATGTCAACAGAATTAATATTCCTAAGTGCTACTCTAACTATTGATAGAATTAAGGCACAAGAGATAGGTAGAAATGCTTGCCAGTGGTGCTTACATAGTTGCTTTGGAGAATGTCTCTACAGAATTCCAAAAGAAGCAGTTAAAGACTCTAAAAGGAGATGAATGCACTGGGGCTAGAAATGACAGACATCTCAGCAAAATTGAAGCATCACCACAAAATTCTGGGCTTTCAAATTAAACTCTGCTGTTCAGGAATGGCAATTAATTTACATTAAGCCAAAACTGATTTCTCTCTATGTGGGTGAAAACACACACACACACTCACACACACACACACACACACACACAAATATACCAACAAACAAACTCTAAAATCTCTTTTAAATATTTTTTCTTAATCTATGGCTAGGAAAAAACTCCAACAACTTGGATATTAAACTTGTATTGATTTTAGTGCCAATTGATTAGTAAATATGTTCACTTTATTTCCTTTTAAATAAACATATATTTGATGGGATAATATTTGGTGGATATGCACATGTGAAATTCCTTGTGTTCCCTAGCTCTGGAATGTCCTCCAGGAGGAGGAGAAGAGTGAGTTATCATACAGTGTCATGTTTGAAAGGAATCTTGAAGTCTTCTCTTCCAGTTTTCACCTGATCAAGAATTCCTGCTTCTACAGCATCATAAAACCTTGTTTGAATACCTTCACTGAGGTGGAAGGTCTGATTTGCTAGTTCCTGAGAAAAAAACACTCCACATTATTTGTTAGGAATATGTTTAATTGCTAGAAAAATTCTTTTTTTTGTGTCTTTACAATAATTTCAACCCACTGTCTTGCCCTGTTCTATAGGACTAAGCAAAACTAATCTATTTTCTCTTCAGTGTTTTAGTCAATCAAAAACAATTATATTCTCCCTGATTTTTGATTTCTCCTGATTAATCATTCCCATTTCCTTCTACGAATTTCTGTATAGCATGAATGGGAGTCTCTTCTCTCAGAATACTGTTGTCTAATCAATGTCTTTCCTAAAATGTGTTGCCAAGAACTAAACATAATAATCTGTAATATATGACCAGGGCAAATTCCAGTAGGACTATCATGTCCTATCTTTTGCCATTTTACTTCACCTCTTAAATGTAAGATTGCATTAGCTTTCTTGGTTGATATGCAACATTGTCAGTTCATCTTGAATATTTTTATATAGTCATTTATGTGATTTGGTGGTAGATATGAAAAAAAAGAGAGAAAAAAGTTACTGAGAAATGGTGATAGAGAATGTGCTTGGACTTGGCAATGGAGACAAGGAGTATTCCAATTCACTGACCTTCTACACTGAGTTCAGGAGAATGAGTGAAAATAAAATTAGTACTAGAAAAGGTGGCCAGTGAGGCTATATCTCTAGGAAGGAATCAGATCTTAGTAAGAATCAAAAGATGGAAGGGGTAGGATAAGAAAAGTGTTTTTTTTTTTTAAATGAAAGTGAGTAAGTTACCAAATTGAAATCCTGATACCTGCTGTTATCTAATAATATCCAAGAAATTCCCCTTCTTTCCTAAATGAGTTCAGTGTCCTCCCTATGTCTAGCCTCATTCTAGGGGATGAAAACATGCATGTTGTTATTCCCTTCAATTAACCTCCCTGTTCCTCAAAAATAAAATTTCCAGAGAGCACAGTAGAGGTTTGGTAAGTCTAGAGTAGAACATGGAAAGGGGAAAGGTTTTAGGACCTCAGAGGAAAAGATAGGAATGGAGTTGAGGCAAGAGGCAATCTTTTTTGGGAATCAACATTGCTTAATAATGCTTCCTTTGCTCTTTTGGGTATGAAAGGGAGAAGAGAGCTAGGGGAAAAATGAAAATACAATTTTGAATTTGACTCAAAAATTACATTTTGAAATTTGTTGTTTTATTCTTGGAGCTCTGCACTTGTTGCTGTGTTAGTTCATAGTTACCATTATAATTGTGTTTGGGATTTAGACTGATGTTTAAAGGATACAACTGTGTACACTGGTTGATTTCAATCCACAAAGTTTAATTGCTTTACTTGCTTATTAATGAAATGTACTTTATAGGAGATAAACTTTTCATTCCCCATTTTGAGATAGGTTTAAAATACAAATAGCCCCAGGATAGGAAACATGACAACTTCAAGCAATGCTGGTATATGATCCTTTATTTCAAAGTCATTTTGTCAACTAGGAAGACACAGAAGCCAAAGGTGTTGGATGAAGCTCTCAGCAGGTAAGGAGAAAGAGAGACCAAAAGGGAACAATAAGATCACTAAAGATAAACTTTGCCTGCTTTACAATAAACTTTGTCATGTGACTATGTCCCTTACAGGGTACCTTTATCTTCCTCTTCTTAGAATAATTAAGATAGATATATTTGACGATTGGTGGGCTGCATCTGTGATTTGATTCGTGTAAGAAAGTCTTGGTGTGGAAACTTTTCCGCCAAAATATACTGGCAACATTTCTTTAATTTATAATATTAGAAATCTGTCTAGGGCACTGAGAAATTAAATGCTTTTTCTGGGGTCACACAACCGATATGCCAATGGTGGGATTTGAACACGGGTATTTCTGACTACAAGACTAGCTCTCTATCCACTCTGCTTTCTCTCCTCACATATTTTATTTGCATACACAGACTTACACATTCAGTGTATGTGTATATATTTGCATATACAAACATAGTATGCAGTTAGATTTTATATATATCTATATAATTATGTTTAATTTGAATCAAACATTCATATACCATTTGATATTCAAATTTTATGAAATGACATTACTTTGAATAATGATATAGCTTGCATCCTTAGACATTAGCTTTGAATTTGGGCACAGTTCAGAGGGAAAAAAGCAAGAAAAGACAGTTTTCTACTTTTATTGTAGAACCCCACTGTTAAATATTCACAGGCTAATGTTTAATTGCATACTTGCCACCTTCACTGATCTTGACAATAATTAACCTGAAATAACATTTCCATACCTGATATAAAAACACATTGACTTTCATACTTATTCTTTTCTCTCTTGAGAAGTTAAATAGTTAAAAATTTGTGAACCTAAAAGTGTACTGTGATTTGTCATGGAAAAAATGACATGACAAATGTGTGTGTGTTTGTGTATGTGTATGTATATATGTGTTTATGATATAATATATACTAAATAATTTTTAAAATATCTAAACATTCAGAGGCAATGTCTGTGTAAAAAGAATGACTTGGGCTGATATAGGAAAAATGGCAACACTACTCAAATTACTGATTTAGTATAGTCTACTCAAATATGATCTCATCAATGTACATAGTCCCTCCAGTGATGTAGATTGCAACTCATTCAGGTCTGTCCCTCCTGGGCATTCATTGTCCCTTGCCCCCCATAAATTTGCCATGGAGTGGAGGAATCTATCCATTGTGTTTGAGGTCTTTTTCTTTTTTTCTCAGAAGGATATAGTGGAACATAGAGGCTAATCAATGGTTATCCCTCATTTTTGCCCTGTGGGCAGTCCATCTTGTTTTTCAATCATACATTTCATTTATCTAGTTATTTTTTATAGTTTCTTATGTTTTATGTATTGCAGTATGCTTTTACACTTATTACACTATTTGATTGACTTTTGAATGATATTTACTTTTTAATTATTTGGAGATTGTAATGAGATGTAGCCCCTATTATAGAAGATAATTTTTTTGAATTAGACAAAGCATCAAAATTATTTTAGTGGAACAATATAAAGTAATTCAATGAAAAAAAAACTAGAAAGGAGTATATAGGATTAGGGATTCTTCCATACATTAAATAATAGTGCAAAGCAACAACTGTCAAAGTCATTTGGTTCTAGGTAATAGAATTCTAAAACAAAATTGATGAGCAAGGTTTAGAAGGAATTGAGCATAATAATCTAATGTCTGATAAACCTAACACAAACTCTTAGGCAAGGGACTATATTTAAAATGATTATTTGGGAAGAACAGAAAGCAACCTAGAAAATATATCACACTAAATGCCATATGAATAAACTAAATTTAAAATGTCATACCATAAAAAATTATGAGAATGGAAGCTTACGTCATTCACAAACATGGATAGGGGAAGAATTTGTAACCATATATGTGATTAAATTTATTATAAATGAGAAAACAGACAATTTTAATTATGTAAAATTAAAAATAAACATTTACTTTTTCAATTCAATGAAGTTAGCATCAAAAGAAAAGATACAGATTTGGGGAAAAAATCTTTGCATTACATAATTAATAAAACTATGAGATACATAATCACTTGGAACTGTCAGAAATTAAGAAAAATAAATCCATTCCTCAAAATGGTCAAATGACATAAACAAAGATTTTTTTTTTAAATTCTTTTGGCCTTATTGAATTGAGAATTTTTTGTTAGGGTCAGTCTCTTCACACATCTAGAAAGAAAGTCTGGTTCTTACTTGGCCTTGATTAGTATTTTCTATATTTCTGAGGTTGCTGTCTTTGGGTATTGAGTACTATGATATTCAAGGATCATGTGCTTTGCTCACACTGACAGCTGCTAGCTTTCAGTGAACCCCAAACAGTCTGATCTAGGAAGAAATTTGATTACATCTTAGTCTGAATTCTGTAAACTTCTGATCCTAATTTGGATTAAGGTGACATAGCAATAAGTTTGGCCCTGATTGGAAGCCCAATAGACTGCTGCTGAGTCCAGCTGCCCTGTCAGTTAGTTGAAAGGCTGCTCAGGTTCAGAGCGACAGATTGCCCCTAAATGCAACTATTAGTTGGTTTTTATTCCTATTACAAGCCTAATATTCAGTGTTGGGACACTCTTTTATGAGAAACAATTGCAGGTTCATTACCTCATATATACAGGTACCCTCTTCACTCCACTTTAGATTTTCAACCCAGCTCTAGGGTACTACTGACAGAACTACCAGTTGATTCTTTCCCTGAACAGCTAAAATCCTGTCACTGATATATCTGAGAACAAACATTGTCCTAGCACACAGCTAAAACTTCCATTTTTGTCCCAGCATTGGTAAGTTCAGTATGGCACCTTCTTGGCCAGACACTATCCTCAGTGCCCTCAGTCTTCTGTCTGGCTTTTTATACTGATCTAGGCTAGATGACTTACTAAATTTTCCTAGAATTTTCTGATCATAACTTAGTGTAATGTTTGTTTGGTTTTTTTGTTTGTTTGTTTGTTTGTTTGGTAGGTCTTTAGTATTGTGGAAGGGAACTGGGCTGTACTATTCCATCTTTATTGAGATCTTGTAAACAAATAATTTCAAATAAAAGCTATGTATTTTTAGTTGAAAAAAATGAAAATTCCTAATAACAAAAGAAGTTAAAATTTAAAAAAACATTGAGGTATTATCATATAAATGTCAAAAATACTGAATATTAAAAGTTGTTAAAACCTTTTTTTTCCTGAGAGGAGGAAAAAGGGTTATATGAGGACAGATATAAATTATGTCACTACACATGAAACCAAAAATTATTACAATACAGGTTGGTATCATGCAAAAAAAGTTACCAAATTGCTCATACCCTTTAGACTAAGAGAATCTAGTAGTGAAAATATATATACCCTAAGGATATTATTAATAAAAAGAAAAGCTCTACACAAACAAAAATATTCGTGGCCTCATTATTTCTTGTACCCTCCCCCCCCATACACCTAAAAATTAACTACTTGTTCTGTGATACAAGAAGAAGCTAAGCAAAATTTTTTTACATAAATGTAGTGAGAAATATAACTGAAATAGCATGATATTTTACAGAGAGTAAATTTTAAGCACTTGATTTTAAATACTACCTCTGAAATTTCCTATCTATGTGACTACAAACAAATAATTTCTCTTACCTGAGGCTCAGTTTCTTATATCTATAAAATAGGGATAATAATGCTTATAGTGCATATCTTACATGAGATGTTTATAAAGCACTATGAAATATAGAGTGCTATTTAAATACCATCAATTAGTATTTTTGTTATTAATGAACATAAGAAAGAAATTGAAGAATTCAGAAAATAACATGAAGAGAGACAGAGGAAAGGAGGCTACAGCAAAAATACAATATACAGAATGGCTACAACGTTGGAAATAAAGTCAACACTGATAAGCAACAATATTCTGGCCAAGTATATATGCTACTGTTTATTAGTATTTAGTAATTTCTTGTGAAGTATCTCATGTTAAAAAAAACTGTTTTGAAAAATAAAATGAGTGAGTGTACCATTCATTTTAGGTACCTCAACAACTGATATGAGATGATAGTTTGAATGTGATTTAATAATGATTGATATTGAGTGTAGGGACAGAAGCAATGAGTTAATTAACTAGGTCCTGATCAAAGTGTGTTACGTGTTTTTAATGATACATCTTAGAGATGTGGCTTCTTCCTCCAAGGCATTTACATTCTTTTAAGGAATTTACATTCAGTTTACATATAATCCCTTATGTTTTGTAGCATTTGAGGCTAGGAAATTCTTGTCAGAACATAAGAATTATTTAATAAATGTTTGTTGAATATAATGTGGCCAAGTCAACTATCCAGATAATACAGACTAAAACTAATGATTTTTGCCTTAAATTTTTTCATTACACTTTGCATTTATAGATATAGCTTCTTAGAAACTTAATTCTCAGATTTTGTGTTTATATATATATATATACATATATATATGGATTTATTTGTATACCTTCTTGATTTGCATAATGTAATTAATTACATCGGCATTATTTGGGGTAATTTATTGTTCCCCTACACCTAAAGTTTTATTTATTGGCAAAGATCAACCCATCCTTTGTTTATGAAGGCTGAAGGATCCAGTAACAGAGGACTCAGATAATGCTAGGATAGGAATGAGCTTTAAGGGATAGCTACACAATTTTGAGTAACTGCTTTTAATGATCCTCTGCAGAATATGCAGCTAATTCACACTTTTGAATAAATTGCATTGTAATTACTAAATTACCCAGACTATTCTAACAATTCAATCTACCTAGCCTAATTATATAGGATACAAGACATAATGGAAAACAGTTCCTGTCTTTGAAAAGCTTATAATTTAATGAAGAAATAAAATTAAAATAAATATAAGAATAATAGTTAACATAAAGATTTTAATGATTCTAAAAGTTCTTTACATATATTGGTTTATTTGGTGTGAACATGTAAATAGTTAAGTATGATGTGATAATAGGAAGAAGAAATACTTATTAATAACTAAGAGACTCAAGAAAAGCTTCCCACAGGAGACAATATAAAAGCTAAGCCCTAAACAAAGCTAGAGAATAGAAAAGTTAGAGGGAATGAGGAAATGTGTTTTAGGCACTACAGATGGTATATACAAAAACACAGCTATGGAATATGGAATATTAAGTTCAGAAAACAGAATATAGGTTTCATACAGAGTGTGAAAATGACTACTGTGCAGTAAATACAGAAAAAATATGCTGGAGTCATTTTGTGAAAGGTTTTAAATATAAAGCTTAATAAATTGATGGACTGGAGTAATGGCAAGAAATTATCAGAATCATTCTTTATACTGATTATGTTAGCATCCACAAAAAGAGAAATAGTAAATCTGAAAGCTGGGACTTCAATTAGGAGACTATTGCAATATCTAGGTAAGAAGTGAAGAAATCCTGGATTAAGGTGATGGCCATATAAATGGAGAGAAAATGGATTTAAAAACTATTATGGAAGTAGAATTCACAAGATTTAGAAACTAATTGGATATGGAAAATGAAGGGTCAGAGGTCTAAGGTTGAAAAACTTGGGTGTCTAAGAAGGATGATTGTGCTCTCAACAGAAAAAAAAAAGTCTGCAGAAAGGGTGGGTTAAGGGCGAGATGTAATAAGTTCTGCTTTTAGGCCTATTGAATTTGAGATACCTGTGGGTCATGTAGTTGGAATTGTATAAGAGATAGTTGGTGATTCAGGAGAGACTAAATCCAGTAGAGAGACTAAGGCTGGAAAAACAGATAAGAGTCATCTGCATAGAGATGATTTTGAACCTATGGCAAGTGATGTTGTCTGCAAAAGAGAAGGCAGACAGAAGAGAATAGAGCTTAGGACTAAACCTTGGGGTATCCTTACCATTAGCATTTTTGTAATTAGAGCAAGACATTGCAGTGAAAGATTTAGGATTGCCTAGATGAGGAGAAAATTCCCTTTATGGTAATTATGAGAGAGAATTGTAGTCCCCTGGACTTGGTCCTAAAGAAATGTAGCTCCACTAAAAGAGAACAGGTGGTTGTGTTAGAATGAGACACATTAGCAAAAGCTAATATAACTGGTAATGGTTCCAGTTCTAAAATTGTGAGGGACTTTTGGAAAGTCTTGACCATGGAACCATTTTGAGTTTGAAATATTTTGATAGACTATGTAAATACTGCTTTAGGGATATCAAATAATCTTAGAAATAAATGCGAGTTGGGGAAATATTGAAGTAAAATATAGAAAAATCAAGTCCATTTTATGCCCAAAGCATTGCTAACTAAAGTTAAATATTTTAATGCACAAAATTTCATGTTTGATATTTTAGAGGGAAAACAAGCATTGCAACTACTTCACTTTTATTTGTATCCCATGGAATGCCAAAATTTCACTTAATAGAGTTTAAAAAATGTTTTTCTTAGAATTTTTATACTTGGAGGGTCATGTCATTCATTTTCATATTTTTGCTTAGTATTTTTGAGTTGATTCTATTTTTTTTTGAAAATTGTATTTTTTTTCACTGAAGTAGCATTTATAAGTTTTACTTAATAAAGACTTAGATTAAAGGATGGGAAACAGCATCTTACTCTGTATATAAAATGAGGAAAATTATACAAAACACTTCTCTCATTTGTACATATGAGTTGCTATTGTCAACAGGATTAACTGTTTCTCTTGGGGCATATGTTTCTCCATGCTTAAGGGGCCTATCCTAGGCTTGATATGATAGAGTAGTTTCCGCTGATACCAGAGGGATTTACTCTCAGGCATCCAAAGGAGATGAGATTATTTCTTGATTGTTAATTACCCGTTTTCTGTGACTTCGATGTCATGGAGCTCCATTTTTTTTTTTTTTTAGAAAATCCCACTTTGTAAATGTAAACAATAATACCTTTTTAAAATAGCTTTGATGTATAATAATGAGGTAACAGATAGAATTATAAATATATTCTCACCCATAAATTCCAAAGAAACTAACTATTCTTAATCTGTTTACCCGTATCCTTTCTTCCTATCCTTCAAGACCTATAGCAAATATCATAAAGCTCTCCCCAGTAATTCTAGCCAGCATTGATTTTTCCTTAGCCTGACGTCCTATGGCAGTTATTTTCTCCATCATACGTTTTCGTATTTGGTAATATTTACTTTAGCACATGCTTACATGCCATTTAGAGGTCATAATGTCAAGAACCTATGATTTCATCAGTGAAGGGGGGAAGCTCTATAAACAACAGGTTACATCTGGTCTGAAAGTAGATGCCATCACAGTAACTCATGTAATAATTTTCATTTTGTTTTGCTTATGATATGATATTTTATTAATGCTATGGAGAAACTATTTTATAAATACCATGTATAAAGAATGATGGATCCAAAATCAGAGGAACTGCATTCAAATCATGTTTCGTCTATTTACTATCTGTATGACATCAGGCAAGTCACCTTCCCTCTCTGTTTTCTTCATCTGTAGAATGGGTAGTTATTTTAAATGATTTTTAAAATCCCTTCTGTGGAAAACTGAGTGGTTCAATGGATAGAGTGCCAGCTCTGGAGTCATGATGATACATCTTCTTGGGTTCAAACATAATCTCAAAAATGTACCAGCTATGTGACCCTTCCTCATCTGTAAAAATGAGCTGGAGAAGGAAATGGCAAAATTCTATGTTATCTTTGCTAAGAAAATCCCAAATATGGCCAAGAAAACACTATTGAAAAATGACAACAATAACAAGGTTCCTTCAAGTTCTAAATTTAGTTTATGGAAATTTCTTAAACTTAGAAATTATGTTACTTATTCATGACCATAGAGTATATACATAGTCAACATAGGATTTGATCCAGGTTTCTTCACTTTATATAGTCAGAAATCTTCCCCTCATGCCACATTGCCTTTCACATTGTACTTCAATCATTTGCCCTTATCTTCCCCATACTTTAAACTCTGAAAGGAAAAAAAAACAATAGTTACATTCATATAATTTTTATATCTCCCACAATAAAAGGCACATAGCAAATATTAACAATAACTTACTGAATGTAATGTAACTATACGTGCAACCAAAAGACTTGTTTCAAGTCTGAAATAGCCTTTATTTATTTAGAGGAAGGAAGGAAGGAAACAAGCATTCATTAACTACTTACTATGTGCTAGGCACTTAACAAATGTCTATCTTATTTGATTCTCACAACTACACTGCAAGGTAGAGGCTATTATTATTATCATTTTACATTT
>JAJPUD010000266.1:67600-84729 GCA_023553655.1 Myrmecobius fasciatus | reverse complement strand
GACATCACTGGGTGATGTCTTGACTTGAGTGTTAATTGGAGTTAAGCAAGGCAGAATTTCACAAGATCATTGGTCTCATTGTCTCTTCCAGTGTCATCAAGACAAGACAGAAGTCAAGATGACTGGCAATGACCCAGCAAGCAGTTTTAATGTCTTCAATGTCTGACCAAGTTGTAAAAAGCACTCCACAATACCTGCTTCAGCCACCTTCATGGCTGTTGGAACAGATTGTTCTGATCCATCCATTCCTCCAGGGAAAGTCTTCACATGCTTGAAGTAGATACCCCCAAACTCACAGACAGGTTTGAGGCCTGTTGATTACTTTCAACCTAGTTTAGGTTGTTTGCCAAGAGGATTTTACTAGGGTGTGGCAACTGTGCATGATATATTTTCATGGAGCCACAGGTGAAAGTTGGAAAAAGGGCTTGGCAAATCCTTAAACCAAAGGTACTTCTCCTCCCTGAACACCTCAAACAACACCCTGAAGAAAGTGTAGTTGCCAGAGAAAGTTGCCAGTCAGAGATCCCAAGTTTGATTTTTGGATCTTCCATGAATAGATAAATCATTTTACATCTCTCAGATTTAGTTTCCTCATTTCTAAAATATAGATTGCATTATCTAACACAGAATTCTTATGAAGAAAGTACTTGGTGTAGTGCAAGGTGCTATATAAATATGAACCACTATCATTAGTGAAATTTTAATATGAAGCCTATTCTACATGCATTTGGGCATAATAGACAATCTGTGCTAAAACAACAAAAGCATAAAAACTAATAACCCATTAATTCCCCTTTCACATAAATTAAACTCTTGAGAAAAAGTAGAGTTTTAGGGTCTTAGTTTCCCCAATGGTCTTCCTGGATAATCACCAGCTTTCTGTATTTGAATATGTCTATATATTTACAAGTTATCTCCTCTGTTAGAAGTATGTTTCTTAAAGTTAAATTGTTTCATTTTTGTCTTTTTATTCTCAACTCTTACACAATAACTAGTACATGAATAAATACTTATGAATTGATGAGTTATTTGGTGTTATTGTATGTCAGCAAGATCTCACCTTGTATCCAAGCCCCTTTTAAATTTGTATTTATTAATTTTAAAAGCTTTTTATTTTCAAAATATATGCATAGATAGTTTTCAACATTCATCTTTGCAAAACCTTGTGTTCCATTTTTTTTTCTTCTTCCCCTCTCTCCACCCCCTTCCTTAGATGGTAAGTAATCCAATATATGTTAAACATGTACAATTCTTCTATACATATTTCCACATCAAATTTTTATTTTAAAAAAGTCAAACTGAAATTCTTTAAATATTTCCTGTTAAATTTAAAGGATGATATTCAGTCAATAAATATTTACCAAATGCCTACTGTGGATCAGATAGTGTGCTAAATACTGTATTATAAAGAAAGGCAAAGTGTATGGATAGAGTACCAGCCCTGAAGTCAGAGGAACCTGAGTTCAAATTTGACTTCTGACACTTAACACTTCCTAGCTGTGTGACCCTGGGCAAGTCACTTAATCCCAATTACCTGGGCAAAAAAAAAAAAAAAGGCAAAAAGAAAATTACTGCTCTTGATGTGTTCACTTTCTAATGAGGGAGCTCAAAGCCTACTAGGGGACAATGCACTAGTAATAAAATCACAGAATGAAGATTATAAAATATGGAAAAGTGACTCTTCTAATCTCTGTCCTTTGAGGTTCAGCTTTAGCAGCATCTTCTTCTATAAGAAATCTTTCTTGATCCTCCTCACCAGGTATTGCTTTCCCTTCATTATATTGTATTTGTTTTTTATATTCTTATACCTACATATTATTTCTTTCCCCTTGTCTATAAATTCAGAATCACAAAATTTGAGAATGGGAAGGTGTTTTAAAGAGCCATTTAGTCTAACATACACAAAATGAATCCATGCTGTATCTCCCCATTCCACTTTTGGACAATTCTAAATATTGGGGAATTTTTACTGACAGATCAAAATTAGTTCCTTTTCAACTTCTTCCCATTGCTCCAAGCGGGCATTGACTTTAACTTTTGCTTAGGAACAATCAGATAGATGTACCTTTCTTCCAAGAGCCTCTTGCCAGGAGAAGACTGAAAAGAAAATTGAAAGTGACTTGTTTTAGGTAAAAATAAAAATTACCTCCTCTTTATCTTGCTTCAAAACAAATTCAGGAGCTTGACATCTCCCCAGGTCTACCTGGTGCCTGATGTAACCCTGCTGGAGGGAAGCTCTTAGAGAATAATCACTGTTGGTTTAGATTTTGTTTTTCTATCTGCATTGCATAGAACAATGCCTTCCTTGCATGTAGTAATGAATTGACCGGTGAATTGAATTGTTATTTCTTTTCCTGCTGAGGAGAGTCAATCAACAAGTTTAACTAGTCTTTCAAATGGGTTGGAAAAAAAAGGAACTAGGATAGCCTTGGGAGAACTGAAGATTGTGTGCTGGTAAATATTTCTTGTAGAGTTGGATGGTAAAGGGTAAAAAGGTCTCTGCTCCAGTAGAACTCAGTCATTTATGTGATCATTTATGTGATCTCACAGTGTTAAATAAGGATTTCTTTGACCTCTATATCAACAAGTTAACAGTTTCTGAATGCTTTTGGTTTGGTATATTATTCTATGTCCTCATGGCCATAAGACAAGACAAATATAGACTCTGCCTTGCCAATTTGAAATGAATGAAATCTTAATTTATGTGTTATGATTTCAACCATGTGTTATGATTTCCCTGCCTCATAAGGTTCTCTGGTTCTTTGCCAAGGGAAAAAAGCCATTTTTACTTCTCATTTCATTAAAACATTAATATACTCTTTTCTGGTATTTTCCATGTGATAGAAAAACAATTTCTTTTTCAGAATATTTCTCTTAGAAAAGAATCTAATTACCTGATTCAAATTTCAATGTTTTAATTTTTACCACATATAAGGATTGGATTAAATGATTTCTAAGCCCTGAAATTCTAGTGCTCATACTACCAATACTAGTATTACTACCCTTATTGCAGTCCAGGACATATATAATTGGATTGACACATAAGGACAACCAGAAGTAATATGGTAATCTTGGATGTATCCTTCACTTTAAGTCAGAAATAGTACTAATGAGACAGATTAAGGCTACTTACAATGTATGCATTCTTGGGCTGCAGGAAGGTTTGGGAGGAAATGATCTTGTAGGATATAAGAAATGAAGTAGCCAGGGCATTGAAATCCATAACTCACCATGGTTAATGAATCTTACTTTCCCTAGCCTAACACCGGAGGCAAAAGATAGGCATTGGTACCTATTAAATAAGTGCTAGGGGAAAAGGAATTACAGTAAAAGCCCTCTTAAGATGTTTTCAAAGGAGCATCCATTAAAAACTTCTAAACTGGGAAAGCTTCCAAAGTGAGAAATGAAAAATTGCAGATCGGTTGCCATGCAAATTTGAACAGCTAATAAATACTTTGAGATATGGATGATGATAAAAAAATAAGCAGACCCCATGGGAAAATGTCATAAGCAAGAATCTCTTAAGTGGGTTTTTTTCTATGTCTTCTACAAAATGAGAGTTTGTTCCCCTGGAGATACCAGGTAACTTAAACGTGGGACTCCTTTATGGACTCAGATCTCCAATTTCAGTTTGAGAAACCACAGTGGTTCTCTCTTGGGAATAACAAAGCAAAGAAGGGCCACATTGCTCTTCCCCCTCCCTGGTTCTCCAAGATAGTCCACCTATCTTCGTGGCTTCTCAGTCATTCTTTAAGCAGCATCTAGCCGCCACTGTGACATTATTCCTGGCTATATGGCTATATTTCCTTATGTGTATATTTTCCTTGTTCTTGTCACCCCTCTGTTCAGTATTATTCAGTGGCTTTCAAATGCCTCTCCACTCCCCCACAAAAAAAAAATTAACCTTAACATGACATTTAATGTCTTCCAAAGCCTGTTGTTATCCAAGTTTCTGGCATTATATAATGCTCGTCTATATTACAATCTGTTCTAATCAAATCAGAATATTCACTTTCTTTAATAACATTATGTCTGTGTCTTTGCTTGTGTAGTTGTTTTTCAGTCATGTCTGACTCTTTATTGGATGCCATATGGGATTTTTTTGGTACAGATACTGGAGTGGTTTGCCATTTTTTCTCCGGTTCATTTTGTGGATTAGGAAACTAAGGTTAAGTGACTTACCCAAGTTCACATAGCTAGTAATACTTGTCTGAAGTCAGATTTGAATTCAGGAAAATGAGTCTTCCTGATTACAAGCCTGGCATTCTATTCACCATGTCCTTGCTTGCCCCATCTTTATTTACCCTATACCTTATTCCTGGGCTAACTTCTCTGTAGCTCTATTAGTTCCACTCCATACTTCAAGTTTAGGTTAAATTCCATATCCTTTCTGTTGAAATTTTTTATATGTACTCATAAGTTTTTCTGTCCACATAGCACTTTGCTTGTAACTACCTCATTTTCTTAAGATATTCTATTTTTCAGTAAAGTAATCTCTATGTATATCTATCTATCTATATTTCCCCTACTAGTTTATAAGATTTATGGAACAGGAATTGTATTGCATCTATTTTTGCAACTCATCCAGTATTTAACATGGTGCTCTCTCTATATATAGGTACTTGACAAATAAATGAATTTTTAAAATAAATGAATAAATAGATTTTTGCACTTTGTCATATTTTATCTTTTATTGCATTTACATTTAATTCATCCCCAACCAGATTGTAATCATCTTAAGGACAAAAACTCCCTGGCATTCTCTTTTATATCACTTATAGTGCTGGCACAGTTTTTAGAATATGAAAGAAACTTAAAAAGTACTTGTTGAATTAAATTTTGCATAGTACTTGAGAAAAAAAGTAAAAGTAAAAGCCATTTCTAATTAGAAAGCATATGGAAATAGAACTACTATTGAAAAATTACTTATATTATGCTTTCAAAATTCAAATAGTCTATGATCCCAATTATTTGGATGTTTCTTCCATCAACTAAGATTGAAATCCTCCCTTACCTGTCCATCCCCGGCCACTTTTGTTCAAAATCTCCCAAAGATGTATGGGGTGTAAAATGTGTCTTTTAGTATCCTGGTGACATTCTCTACTTTTGACTTTAGTAGGACACCAGTGGAACACTTGGGCTGTCTACATGTAGTTCCTGCTCCCTACTCCATGACTAAACCATCTTTTCTTCCTAACATAACTTTCCCTGATGATATCTTTTATTCTTGGTCTGTGAAATCCCTTGTTGCTTATTGTTGCAACCTGGTCACACCCTTATGGCCCTTTTCATTTTCTTCTGTTATTTAAGAAACTTGTATTCCATAACTTAAAGATATTTAAGTTATGTTTAGTTCTTTAGTTCTGTCACTGAATGTTAGTATTAAAAAGATACATCTTTATTTCCAGAAGTCTGGGATTATTAAAGGAGCTTTGCAATTGTCTGAAGGCAATCCATCTTGTTCTCCTTCTGTCCAGTTCTGAATACAACTTGTTGTTTTTCCAGTTATATGTACACTGATGGATAATTTTGTACATTAAAAATAAAGTCATTCAAATAAAACAATTCAATTCTGAACTAGTTAAAAAATACTCATCAATAGTAATTCAACAATATGTATATATTATGTTTATCCTAGTTCTTGTGCTTGTCACTTTTTTCCTATGCTTTTTAATTTAAACCAGGATGCAGACCTTGTGGCCAAAAACATTGTCCATGCATTTCAATATAGGAAATATCCCCAAATTTCTACTATTTCCCCTCTCCAATGCTTTGTTCCATTTTTTTCCTCTTCCAGCTTTGTTCATTGCCTACCCTCCATCTTCTTTATGTTAAAGAAAGCATTCCCCTCTTACACATAGAAAGAGGTAGACCTTCCTATGCTTTCTGTTCAATATCCCCTCTCTGTTGTGCCAAAGATACCCCTAAGCAATGAAATATGCTCATTTACTCTTTCTCTACCAAGATCTGGAAAAACACCTAAGAAACTTTTCCAAGAGTTGGTACATATTTATGATAAATGTATTTCTGCTATCACAGAAGAGTATGGAGGCTCTGAAGACATTTGTCCTATGCACTTTTCAAATTTGTTTGTAGTTTCCTATTAGAGATGTGATCTGGAGGAGTGTTGCAAACATTATCTATTATATTCTACCATAACTCTGTTTTGATTTCAGATAGTTGAGTAGCATAATGAATAGACTGTTGGACATGAAGTCAAAAGTAGCTGAGTTCAAATATTACCACTGCCTCAGATATCTTTAGCTGTATAATTCTGGGCAAGATGGTTAACCTGTTTTCCTCAGTTTTCTTTATAGACTGGGGATGATAATAATAGTGCTTTCCTTTTAGGTTTGTTGGGTGGGGAAAATGAGATAATATATGTCAAATACATTACTCACATTGTTATTTATATAGTGGTTAAAGCACAATATAAATGCTAGCTATTTCTACTACTACTACTACTAATTATTATTATAATTATAGTCATTATTATTATTACTATTATTATTGTTGATGATGATTTCCTGAGGCCATCTTTCAAGGGACTGATTTTTTAGCCTGGAGAGCCTAGGGATGAACCATGAGTGAATATTCATTCTAGGAAATAGACAACTTCATAAATAGACAGCCTAGTAAAAATAGTTTGCTACTATTTTTCTGATTCTGTGTATAGATAAGAGATTGACCAGTGAATAAATATCCTGGAAGGTATCAGAAACTAAAAGCACATTTACTGCTTCCCCTCCAAATCAGAAGGAGAGAATTGAGCTCATTAGTAGTAAAGATATGTTGAAAATGCAATATTCAAGTTTTGATTCATCAAAAGATAATTCACATTATCTCAGTTAACAGATTTTTGATCTGTTAAACACAATAAAAATCTGGATCAAATATTAGCTCTCCTATTACAAAGAGATCAAATTTTGGATATGCCATATTATGACAATTTCTAGGCATGTGCTAGAAAGCAGTCATATGATGATATGTTCAGCATATATGAATGTTCAACATATCAGAAAATCAGCTTTTGGTCATTGTTCTTTCCTCTTCCTCCCCTATCCTGCATTTTCCTCAGATCTGATCCCTACATTCAATACAGATTCTGAACACCCAATTTATTATGTAAAATCAAACAAAATGCCTGTGGTGATACAGGTTTTTACAGTCATGCTTTTTTCTTCTACTCAAATTACTTTGAGCATCTGCATGTCTGCAGAAAGTTGGAAGATGGATACAGAAACCATGAGTGGACAAAAGATACCTTTAGAAACTACAAACTAGTAACCAGAAAGGCTTTTAGCTGTAAGTCAGCAGACTTTTATGTCAAGCTTGGCTGACTAATTATTGCTTATAATTTGCATTAGGATTAATTAACTAATTAGAGAGGAATGTCTGAAGGCAAAGTTATGGCTCTGCTTGTCAAGCTGAGGACTTTAATTATTCTGATATTTTTAATTATAATCAGCTGCTGAATGAGTATTACATTGTCAGCTACTATTGCTAAAACTCAACTGGGCACAGGAGCTGGAGGAATTATGGGTACCTTTGCTGCTGTAGTTCCCCCTTCTACCAGTGAAAAGCATAGCCAAGTGACATGCATGAAAAAAACCACCTGGCTGTAGCAATCTTTAAAACCATGTATATACTTCTGAGTAAACCATGACAATTCAGGTTTGCATGCCAATTAAGACTAAGATAGAAATTTTTTGTTAGCAGTATGTGGAAATCAGTTCTACACTCATATAGTAACCATAAATATGATCCCATCTGGCTAAGTGCCCATGGAGGAGGTGGTAGTATCTTATGGAAGTATGGCTGTACTAAGATTGAAAAGACCAGGGGCTCTCTTCTGGATTCCTCAGGGTTATGCATCTCAATTTCCTTCTCTGTAAAACTGAGGTCATAAGACTCCCCCCACCCCATTTCCACATGGGATTATTGTAGGAATCAGTGCTCCTCAGAGAAAGTTGTAAAATCAGTGCAATCTATTGTTAGGCTCATTCTCCCATAAATGTGCTAATGCTCATGTACTCACATAGCAGCTGATTTCACAAGACATCCGGGGATTTCTGCCAGAAAAATCAGCATTCAGAATCTCATTCTTTATCCTTGACATTACATTTAAACAATGGTCAGAGATATAATGGAAAAGGGAAAAAAAGCTTCCAAATGATTCATCCCAAGATGAAACATTAAAACTGTGTCACGCCGGTTGGAGAACTAGAGGCTTATCTGTTCTCCTCAGATAATTACAACAGAGAAACTCAGAGCTTAAGTGATGTTAAAGGTTACAAATGACTTAAAAACTGGCAAAAGCCTGCAGTTTTGAAGTTGAGGCACAACTCAAATGCTGTGTTTATTTCTTCTTTTGTAAAGATGCCTAAGAGTGGTTTCACAGTGGTGCTTCAATCACCTAGATACCCTGAAAGATCCGTTAAGGTTTTCTTTGAGAATATGCTTTGGCATCCCTCACAATCCTGAGCAGTTCATTGTTTGAAAATGCTTGACAAGGAACAGACTGTGCAATTAATTACTTCAATTCTCCACTTGTGTGCAGGGAAAACCAAACTGGTAAGGAGACACTGTTCATTTTTATACACTTCCATTCTGAGACTAGGAAGACACATAACTAGATTCTTCAAGCCATAATTAAATTCTTCTGTTATTTATTAAGCTCCTACTGTATGCCAGGCTCTGTGATAAGCACTGGGGAGAAAAAAATAAAAAACAAAATAATCCTTGACTTTACTGAGCTTAAATATTAATTGAATGCTGAAGGGTAGAGAACAGTATACACAAAATAAGTAGTTACATCCAAATATTCTTTTGGGGAGAGAAGTGCTTACAACTGAGGAGTGATGAAAACGATTTAAATACATCAAGCATTTATTTAATACTTCTTATATTGCAGGCATCGAGGACACAAAGAAAGACAAAACATGGTCCCTGATATTACAAGATTACATTTTAGTGTGAAGAAAACCTGTAAATAATTAGGGAAGCACAAGCTATTTAATGAAAGGTAACTTCAGAGGAAAAGCTTCTATGATATTGATAAAAATAATTAATAACTTTTGATTGATACTTTAAGTTTTGCAAATAACTGTGTTTTTTCTTACTTGATCCTCAAAACACTATTTTGGTATTTGGAGTTAGTTACTGTTATTCAGTAATTTCAGTTGTGTCTAACTCTTTGTGACTCCAGTTGGGGTTTTCTTAGCAAAAGTATTAGAATGATTTTCCATTTCCTTCTCCAGTTAATTTACAGATAAGGAAATTCAAGCAAACAGAATTAAGTGATTTGCTCAAAGTCACACAGCTACAAAGTGTCTGAGGCTAGATTAGAATTTATGAGGATGAATCTTTTTGATTCCAAGGCCAGTGCTTCATTCACTATGTATAAGCAAAACCCTCTTTTAGGAGCTCCACCTTGAAAGGAAGTAAGGGTTCTAATAGGCAGAGATAAGAAGGCAGAGCCTCCTAATCATGGGATACAGTCTATGTAAAGTCATAAAAGGCATGAATGTAGTATACAGGGAACAGGGAGGAAGGAGGTATTGCTTTCAAGTTGGGTAGATCTAATCTGCCTGCAGAAGCTAATGCTGTGGAAGTAATTTTGTTTGAGCTGCTATTAATTATCATTCAGGCAGCTCAAAAGTGAGTGTGAGGCATTGTGCTAATTGCTAGAGATACAAGGAAAGACAAAAACATGGTCCTTTCCTTCTAGGAATACATATAATGGGGAAGAATACATGAAAACAACTGTTAACATGCAAAATACTTGTTCAGTCATTTTTTCCCATTATGTCTGACTCTTTATGACCCCACTTGTGGTTTTCTTGAAAAAAATATTGGAGTGGCGTATTTTTTTCCTTCTCCAGCTGGCCCACATAAAGATAAAGACAATGTAAATGAGAGATAATTATAGAGGGAAGCCATTAATAGTGGTAGGGAACAAGAAAAGTCTTACGATCATATGATTTTAGAAAACCTACTTTTCCACTTTGGATTATTTATTTATTTTTTGTAAAGTAAAGGGATTATATTACATGATTTCTAACACCCTTAGTAACATTCTGTGATTTATAAGGTGTGTTTCCTAGGTAAAATATTTGGTTAGTGGTTGGAGATGAGTACTGCTAATGTTTTCTCACTCACTGAAGAGAGATGAGAAAAAGTCACCTTTCATGGAATAACCACGATCCTCTGAGTTATTATTGATTTTCAAATAATGGAATTGATGTTTTTGGTTGACTTCATTGAATCGTCTGTTGTCTTAGAAATAGTCCAAATGAAAATCTTAGTGGGCATATAAAGTTCTTTTCTTAATGTTACTTTATATACTGCTATGCAATATATTCATGAATGTTCATAGTTGTTCCACTGATACAGATCAGTGCCCTTCCTTGCTTTATGTCCTAATGTCCATGACTTACCATGAGCAAATTATCATCATCATCATCATCATCATTATTAAAATCATCATCAGTATCACCACATAACTAGCCTTTGTGATGAATTTCCATGATCACCTCCATTAACTAGAATGTAAGCTCCACATGGACAGATATTGAATCTAGAATGAGCTGAGGGTAGTGAGATAAGCTAATGACAATAAAAGCTATATTGGGGGAAAGAAGTTACAGGACTGCTGTTTGGGGTATATGGAGAAAACTAAGCTGTAATAAGACTGAAAAAATAAGGATGAATATTATAAACTAGAGAGTATCAAGGAAAAGGTAGGTTGTTTTAGCCCCTACCAGATGCTTTTCCCACCAAGGAATAACTTCAGTAGAAGGCTCACTCATTGATTAGTGAGACCCTTCTCATGATTGCCATTTCTTGAGGAAAAAAATCATTTCTTGAGGAGTTTTGCTCACTTAACTTTTAGCTCAACTAATTGTTCCACCTTCTTACAATCTTTCTTCTTCCGCATCTGATTTTTTCAAGATTTTTTTTTGTTTTGTCTTCCCTTGAATGAATGTAAACACCTTAAGAGTAGAGACCATTTTATTTTGTTGAATTTTTATCACCAATATCTATCAAGGTCTGACACATAGTAATCATCTGATATTCTTTCTTTCCTTTCTTCCTTTTTCATTCATCCATCCATATATCCATCTATCTATCCATCTTTCTATCTATCTGTCTAAAATGATGGAAAATCTTAGTCTCTGTCATTTTCATTCAATCAATCAGTCACTCAATAAGCATTTATTAAGCTTCCATTATGTCCTAGGCACTGTAGAGATGCCAGAGATATAAAGATAAAAGTTACATAGTTTTGAACTTCAAGGAACTATATTGGTATAAAAAAGGTTGATTGAAAAATTGATATGTTTAACTTGAACAAGAAAAGAGTCAGGAGGGACATAATAGTTATTTCCAAGAATTTGAAGGGTTGTAATATAAAAGTAGGATTGAGTGTGCCCTGTTTGGTCCCAGAGAGAAGAACTAGGAGCAAAGATAGTAGTAAGGAGGCATTTATTTTGCTTAATGTCAGGATAAATTGAATAGTATTTAGAGCTAACCAAAAGTGGTAAGGAGTTAGTTCCCACCCTATTAGAAATCTTCAAGTAAAATAAAGATTAGCTATTCCCTTGTTATATATGTTATCATGGAATCCCTTTACAGAGATAGATCGGATTATATGGTTGCTGAAACCCTTTTTAATTTTGCATATCTGATTTCTTTACTATACTGTTTTTATTTTAATCTTTTTATACCTAATGCCTTCTATAGCAGACCATTTTTTAAATTTGATGTTTAAAAATTATTTTTTTTTCATCTATAATTTCTTGCATGTGGAACATGCCATATATGTTTGCTGGATTGGATTAAAGAATAGTGGAACATTATTCTGATTTCAAGCATTATTATACTGTATTGCTGATGAGAAAACTGAGACACAAAAAGGCTATATCATTTACTTATGGCCCCTCAGCAAATAATAAAATTAGTACTTTAATCTAGATTACTATATCTAGTCTCTTTAAAAGTCACTGTGACTTCCTTGTTTATCTTGTTTCCTCCCTTTCACTCTTTCTCCTGGGTAAAATGTCCCCCTAATTGTCTAAATCCTAGGTTCTACTGGGCTCAACAGAACTGCTACCTCTTCTATGAGACTTTCTCCCAGCTATTCCAGTTCTTTCTTCTTCAGTTGTTTGCAGAGCCTGGATAAGATATCTGTGTACCACAGGACACATTTGAAAATTGGCCCCCCCTGCTCTTTGTCTTCAAGTGCAAGGTGGCTTATTAAAAAATACAAAAACAAAAACCAACAAAAAACAAAAAATAAAAACACTTAAGTGCCACAGAGAGCAGAATTTATTAATATTAAAAATGTGGATATTACTGAAAAGTTATATTAAAACATATCTTTTATTATCCCCTATTTCTTTTATACACACACATATATACATATATACATATAAACATATGTATATATATATGATATATATATATACATATACATATATATATATATGATATATATATATATGATATATATATATATATATATGGTTCTTCTTTATCTATGCAAATGATTCCTAACTTTGTCTCCATTCCTTATATTCTCCTGTAACTACAAACTATAGCTTCCAGTTGGCTGCCTTAATGTTTCTTTTGGTTCTATGGTCCCATAATCCCAGCATGCTCCTACATAAAGTATCTTCTACTTTTCTGAAACCTAATCCTTTTGTTATCCTCTTTTTTTATCAGTATTAATACTTTTCATCTAGTCACTCATGTTTTATAACCTACCCCTCACTATTCTTCACTTTCCACATTCAATCAGTTGTCTAGTTCTTTTTTTTTTACTTTAATATTATGGTTTATCTTTTAAAAGTAATTATTGATGCCTTTTGTTTTTAAATGTTACACTAATTTTCCAATAAAAAACCTCATCTTATGGAGTCCTTTCCATCAAAGAAAAGCAGTTAGGCAAAATGAACATACAAGCATTCATTAGCTTAATCAATGATCAGCTTCTGCAATCTTTTTCCTCACTCCCAAAGGAGAGAGGTATGTTTCATCACCTGTTCTCTAAAACTAATATATTATACGTTTATCCTTTTCTATTGATTTCTCCTTGTTAAACTTGCTGTGGGAGTCATTATCTCTTGCTTGGTCTATTATAATAACTTTTTAATTGGTCTTCCTACTCTTGTCCCTTGCTACACAATCTATCTTGTGCATTGCTTCTGTAGTACTTCTATGGTACTTCTATAGCACCATTCTAATCATATAATTCCACAGATGAAAATTTTTCAATGGTTCCCCATTATTTATAATGAATACAATTTATACATTCTAGTTTGTTATCCAATGTTTAAGTGTTACCATAATCTGGATCTTACCTTTCATTTCAAATTTATCCCTTAAAATTCTAGAAGAAGTGAATTAATGAATAAATTGAGCTCTTTCTTCTCTGGGAAAAATATTGTGTTTAGTATTTTCACCATACAACATAATATATTTAATTATTATATTATTAAGTTATTCCTTCTCTCCCCGAACTGTGTCTTAAGGACATGAGGGATAGAAGGTACCCCTCATACTTCTCTTATATCTTCTGGCATCTAATCTAAGGTAAGCAACATAATTAATCCTGCTAAATATTTATTGAATTCAAATGACTAAAAAAATTGATGAATTTCCAAATCTATTTCGAGAAGAGAGTCAGGAAAACTTCAGTTTGAATACAAAATAACATAAAAATAAAAATAACTGTTTCTTAATGGTAGAGTCATATCCAAATCAGCAATTTTTGTGAACCAGAACTCAAAATCAAAGCCAAAGCAGAGGAATAAAAATAAGAAGATGTAGGGAGTATTTGAAGTTACTGCAGCCTGATCTTTTTAATAAAGTTGTCAAAACTAAAAAATGGGAAATGGATAAAAGAACAGACATTGACATATAATAAAATCATGTCTTAAAGAAGTTTAACCAACATGAATTAGTCATTACAGCAAGGAGATGAACAGTCTTGAAACTGCCTTATCAACCAAATCTAGGTGTATATGGCTTTCTTCACTGAACAATTGGAATTGGTTTGAAACATTTCATTGTTGAAGAGAGCCATGTCCGTCAGAATTTATCATCATATAGTATTGTTGTTGCCGTGTATAATGATCTCCTGGTTCTGCTTGTTTTACTCAGCATCAGTTCATGCAAGTCTCTCCAGGCCTCTCTGAAATCGTCCTGCTGGTCGTTTCTTACAGAACAATAATATTCCATAACATTCATATACCATAATTTATTCAGCCACTCTATAATTGATGGGCATCCATTTAGCTTCCATTTTGTAGCCACTACAAAAAGGGCTGCCACAAACATTCTTGCACATGTGGGGCCCTTTCCTTCCTTTAAGATCTCTTTGGGATATAAGTCCAATAGAAATACTGCTGGGTCAAAGGGTATGCACAGTTTGATCACTTTTTGAGCATAGCTCCAGATTGCTCTCCAGAATGGTTGGATCTGTTCACAGTTCCACCAACAATGTTTCAATATCCCAGTTTTCCCACATTCCCTCCAACATTAATCATTATCTTTTCCTGTCATTTTAGCCAATCTGACAGGTATGTAGTGGTACCTCAGAGTTGTCTTAATTTGCATTTCCCTGATCAATAGTGATTTGGAGCACCTTTTCATATGAATAGAAATAATTTTAATTTCATCATCTGAAAATTGTCTGTTCATATTCCTTGACCATTTATCTATTGAAGAGTGGCTTGAATTCTTATAAATATGAGACAATTCTCTATATATTTTAGAAATGAGGCCTTTATCAGAACCCTTAAATGTAAAGATGATTTGATGTTTCCCTTTTAATCTTGTCTGCATTATTTTTTGTTTGTACAGAAACATTTTAACTTAATATAGTCAAAATTATCTATCTGGTGTTTAATTAAGAGTTCCAGATCTTCTTTGGACATAAATTTATTCCATCTCCACAGGTCTGAGAGATAAACTATCCTATGTTCCTCTAATTTGCTTACAATATACTCTATATCAGGATCATGAACCCATTTAGACCTTATCTTGGTATGTGGTGTTAGGTGTGGGCCAAGTCCTAGTTTCTTCCACACTACTTTCCAATTTTCGCAGCAGTTTTTGCCAAATAGTGAGTTCTTATCCCCAAAGCTGGGGTCTTTGGGTTTATCAAACACTAAATTGCTAAAGTTATTGCCTAGTTTATCCTGATATCCTATCCTATGCTACTGATCAACTGCTCTACTTCTCAGCCAGTACCAAATGGTTTTGATGACTGCTGCTTTATAATATAGTTTTAAATCTGGCACAGCAAGGCCACCTTCATCAGCCTTTTTTTTTCATTAATTCCCTTGAAATTCTTGACCTTTTTTTCTTCCAAATGAACTTTGCTACTATTTTTTCTAGATCTGTAAAATAATTTCTTGGGAGTTTGATAGGTATGGCACTAAATACGTAAATTAGTTGGTATGGCATTGTCATTTTTATTATATTCGCTCGGCCTACCAAAATCATTCACTTCTATTTATGGGCGAGTTCATTCCATTCACATTTATGATTACTAATTATTTCCCCTCCATTTTATTTACCCCCATTTAAACTTTTTTTTTCTCTTCTTAAACTGTCCCTTTTCATAAATCTGTTTTTCTTCTGATCACCATCTCCCTTAATTTCTCCTATCTTCTATCAGTTCCCCTTCTCCAACTTCTCTTATCTCTTACTCCTCTTACTTCCTTGTAGGGTAAGATCAATTGCTATTTGTTCAAATGAGCACCTATGATATTTCCTCTTTGAGCCAGTTGTGATGAAAATAAAGTTCAACTGTTATCCACACTTTGCATCTTGCCCTTCATTGTAAAAGCTTTTCTTTTATTCCTTTTTACATAAGATAATTTGTCCCATACAATCTCTCCCTTCCACTTTCTCGGTGCATCTCTCTTTCTCACTCCTTAATATTAATTTTCAAAGCATCCCATATTTGTTAATTCATATCTCACCCTCTGTCTATCTATATTTTTTTCTAACTGCTTAGTAATGATAAAGATCCTGGGAGTCATAAATATTTTCCTATGTAGAAATGACAGCAGTTTAACTTTATTGAAGCCTTTATGATTTCTTTCTTGTTTACTTTGTGTTTCTTGAATCTTCTTTCTGAATATAAAATTTTCTACTCAGCTCTGGTGTTTTCATCAGAAATTCTTGAAAGTCCTCTATTTCATGAGATATCCATATATCTCTGATAAAGGCTTCATTTTTCAAATGTATAAAGAATTGAGTCAAATTTATAAAAATACAAGTAATTTCTCCCATTGATAAATGCTCAAAGGATATGAATAGGCAATTTTCAGATAAAAAAAATCAAAGTTATCTGTAGTCATAAGAAAAATGCTCTAAATCAATATTGATTAGAGAAATGCAAATTAAAACAACCCTGAGGTACCATCTTATATCTATCAGATTGACTAATATGACAAAAAAGGAAAATAATAACTGTTGAAAAGGATGTGGGAAAACTGTGATATTAATGCCCTATTGGTAAAATTGTGAACTAATCTAAACATTCTGGCAAGCAATTTGGAACTATACCCTAATGTGCTATTAAAACTATGCATACCCTTTGATACCACAAGACTATTGTCTATATCAAATATTTTTTGAAGTAACCTATTTATAGCAATTCTTTTTGTAGTTGCTAAGAATTGGAAACTGAAAGGATGCCCATTAAGTGGGGAACGCCTAAACAAGCTTCAGTATATGAGTATGATGGAATATTATTTTCCTATAAGAAATGACAAACAGGAAAATTAAAAAAAAAACAGGAATAATTTTTTGTGGATTTTTGTGCCCCTTTTACCACTTGGCCAATTCTGTTTTTTATTTATTTACTTGAAATGATGCAAAGTTAAATGATCAGAACCAGAAGAAGATTGTACAAAGTATTAGCAATATTGTACAATGAAAAACTGTGAATGAGTAGCTATTCTCAGGAATACAATGATCCAAGACAATCCCAAAGGACTCATGATGAGTCATGTTATCTGCCTTCAGGGAAAAATCTGAAGAATATTATTTCATTTTCTTTTATTTGTCTTTCCTTCCTCCCTCCCTCCCTTCCTTCCTCCCTTCCTCCC
>JAJPUD010000266.1:17442-62600 GCA_023553655.1 Myrmecobius fasciatus | reverse complement strand
ACAGCTAGAAGTATTAAGTATTAATTGGAGAAGAAGAAGGAGAATATCAAGAAGTAAGAAGGAAGAGGAGGAAAAGTAGGAAGAAGATGGGGGAAAGAAGAGTGAGAAGGAGAGGAAAGGGAGAAGGAATGGGAGAAAGGATGGTTTAGGAGAAGGAAGAGGGCAAGGAGGGAGAGGATGAGGAAGGGAAGAGAGGGAAAGGAAAAGAAAGGAAGGAAGGGAGGGAGGAAGAAAAAAAGCACTAACTGCTAGGTGAAACATACTGTTTTTATGGGAAAATTCAGATTGAGTTCCAGTTCAGGTTATTGGGAATATTTTGCTTTGTCAGGGGAAGTAAAAACGAATATTCCCCCTTCCATCTCTTCCACTTCTCACCTTGCACTGACACCTTCAAGGCTAGATGTTGGTGAATGGGATCTTGATGCTTCTGTTAAAGTTAAGAGCTGTGCTTCCCTTAGGGGATTGGGAGTATTGGACATTGGACAATCACAGATATGGGACCTTTCATTGCAGAGGACAACAGTTCTAACTTTTGGACCCCTTTACACAATAAAAATTATTGAGGTTGGAATTTTTCAAAACAAACAAAAAATAATGAGAAGAGAAACATTGTTTTATATATATATATTTTCAAATATCTTTAATGTCTGGTTTAATAGAAACCAGTTGAATTGTCATATCTTTTCTATTATTTATCTGTTGTAATGTTATTTTGGCTAAAGAAAATCTGTTTTCATCAAGATGTGAATTTGGAAGAAGGAGAAGTATTTTAATAGGCAAATAATATTTAGTACTATTAAGATAACATTTCTAACTTTGCCTACCCCCTGAAAGAGTCCTGAAGACCTCCAAGACTCTATGGATTATACTTTGAGTGTAGTTGGTGTAGTAGAGAGTACACTGAATTTGGAATCAGATGACCTGGGTGTTGTTTCTTACTACGTTAGGCAAGAAGAAATTTCTCATTCCTGGGCCTTGGTTTCTTTATATATAAAATGTGAGAGATGTAAGATGTGTTCCCTTCCAAATTTTAAAATCCATAATCTTAGGTCAGGTGTTTATAATTCTAAACTGCCTGTATATCAAATATTTGCTGCTTTAAAAAGGTGGAACTTACTAAAAAGGGTTTGGCCAACTGTTTCTTATTAGGGGACATCTGCAAGAGCTATGAAGCAGACTTCCCTGAAGAAAGAGGAATAATTTATACTTTGCCATACTACTTATTCCGTATTGGTTTCTCTGTGAAACATGGAAAATTTCTGGTACTGAACTATTTATTTATTTATTTCTCACCAGTCAGCTTTTTTTTTTTTTTTTAAACTTGAAAGTGCTTTCATCTGCCAACACCCACCCACATTCCCCACCCTCTTGTGAATCAAGAACCTCTTAACCCAGCTTAGGCACTGAAATGAGCAAACCATAATGCAATTCTGAATGCTAGATGACTAATGGAAGTTTATTGGCCATAATGCAGATTTGGTGAACAAGTAGAGACACACCCATAATTGTTCCTAATAACAGCAGGTAGATTAACATTGTTTTTCCTCTTTCTTAGACAGTACAACTAGGGCATAAATGAAAGGCAATTAACTTTTACTTAATAATGAAGATCATAAGTTCTCAGTTTTTTTGGGGGGTCAGTAGTTTCAGAAAGATATTTTTCTCAGAGAAGGGAAATGGTGCTTTTGTAGCCTCCAGCACTGGGAGGTGGAAAAGTTGGGGAGAAATGTGCATATGAGAGGTAGGAAAAATTAGGGAGAGAAATTATTAGAGAAAGGGGAAAAAAATCCAAACAAAAAATATTGACCAGAAACTGTGCTCTACAAAGAATAAATCATTCAGATAGCTTAAGACCATAAGTTGATTCATATGAAATATTTATATTTCTTTTTACATAGTATGCCTTATTAATTTCATCTTCACATCTATCATATTTGTTCTCTCTACTCATAAGCCCACCATCATTATTCCACAGCTCTCATCACTTCTCTAGTCTAGTGATACCCTCCTAATTGATGTCCCTACCTCGTCTCTACCTTCACTTCTATTCTTTAGTACTCAGTGAAACTGAGACCTGTTGAATATCTTAGCTTAAAAGGCTAAGGTCTCCCATTGCCATCTCCAGTAATCCTGATGTATAGCTGGCCATTGCACCCAGATGGCTCTGGAGGAGAAAGTGAGACAGGTGACCTTGCACACTCCTCCTTCACTTAAATCCACTTCACCTGCATATCACAGCATCCCCTCCCTGATGTCTTGGTCCTCTTTGAGAAGGATGGACAAACAATAATAACAACAATCCTTTAACCAGCTGTCAAAATACAATTCCTAAAGCATAGTTCTACACAGATCACTATAGGGTTTATTAAATGCCAGACATTCCTTATTATTTCTAGAGAAAAACTCTTCTCTATGCTTTGAAGTCAAATTGAATCTAATGGCTTAAGTAATGCTCTTTGAAAACTTCAAGTAGCTCTAGTTATTATTATTGGGGCAGCCAGGTAGCACAGTGTCCAGTCTGGAGTCAGAAAAACTCATCTTGCTTCAGATACTGGCTTCAGATACTTATTAGCTGTGTGACTTTTAGCAAGTCACTTACCTCAGTTTCCTCATCTGTAAAATGAGAAGGAAATGGCAAACCACTTCAGTGTCTTTGCCAAGAAAACCTCAAATGGGGTCATGAAGAGCTAGACACCACTGAGGGGAAAAAAAAAACAACTAACTAGCTATTGTTATCAAAATCCATCACAAGCTTGCTTCAACCTACTTTTCTAGGTTTGTAATACATTTCTTCATTTTTACATGCTTCGCATTCCTCCCAAATGGGCCTTCTTGATATAACTCATATACAGCATTCTATCTCCATCCATATAGCTTTGGTCAGAATGTCCCAATGAATGAAATGTTACCTGTTTCTTCATGCTCTTCCTCTTTTAGATGTAAATAATTTGTTTACTTAAAGGAGAAGATAAAGAACATTTATATAAGGAAAATTATAAAAATCAAGATGTGAAGAAAGTCAGATAAAATGTTGAGAAGATACAGACTTTTGAGCACTAGATGGGGAAAACTGCACCTTGACGAATTTGCTGAAAGGACCTTTTTGAAGGCAGAATCACGACTAATGTAATAAGAGTTTCTAGGAATAATGGCCTACCAGCTCTTTTGCATGTGATTTGTTTTGTTTTGTTTTGGATTTTGTAACTGACAAAATTTTAAATAGAATTAGTATTTGGAGACTATGGGAAGATTATTTAAGAATCTTTGGGTCCATACCTGGCAGAAATCTGAATTTTTAAATTATACCTCATAAAGTAAAGCTGAGTCACAGACCACCAGAAATTTATGATTTGTGGCATTAAAATTGTTAAGAAGTCATCAGGAAAAGAAGCAAAAGGACAAAAGAGAGACAGAAGAAGTAGCAGGAGATTAAACTGAGCTTAGGAGCAGTCAAAAGAAGCTGGAAACAAACAAACAAAAAAGAAAATTTAAGATAACCCACTCCAGCTGCTTTCATAGGAACTCTTTGATTAGAAAATAGGTACTACTTTGCTGATTGGCAAGAGAAAGTCTTACAGCAATGCCTTAGAAGCTTGTCATTACAATAGCATTACACTTTACCCTGCTAAGGGTAACTGTGAGTTAAAAGAAATTGTTACTTCTTTTATCACTGCTTCATTGACTTGAGAGCAGAAGAGTGGCTTTGTCCAGCAAGAGAACAATGAGAATTAGATGTTGAACAGCTAGCAGAGAAATATCTTTTTACAGTATAGGTTATTCTGGAAAACATCAAAGACATCAAATTTTGTAGTCAGGAGCTGAGAGTTACCCTGAACATAAGGATGTCCCAATTCATGTGCCTCCTTGCTTTATTTCTAAGTTTTAGTTCTTTGTCATGGACATACTAGATATTGATGGGAAAGTGTGATCCAGGTTTTATGGATGTACTGTTATATAATTATTATTATTCCTTTTCCTCACTTCTTATGAGACAATTGTATGATTTTATTTCTAGTTTTTGTTTCCTATTAGATAAAGGTTAAATTTATTTCTGATTTAATCTTCAAATGAATATGTTACAATTATTCTAATATATTTTTTGCTTTATTGTGAAATAATTATTTTATGTTTACAAGTTGTAGAGCTGTGAGGTGGTATAGTAGATAAAGCACTGAATCTAGAGTCTGAAGGACCCAACTTCAAATGCAGTCTCATGTTTACTACTTGTGACTTTGGATAAATCACTTAGTCCTGATTGCTTCAAAAAGAGAGAGAGAGAATTCATGACAAGCTAGCTCATGAACTAGCTTGGATCAGCTTGTAAGATATGACTTTTAAATTTCTAATGTAAGTATTAATGTTACAGAAATACTTAAATGCTATAAAACTACAACTAAGGGGCAGCTAGGTGGCACAGTGGATAGAGCACCAGCCCTGAAGTCAGGAAGACCTCAGTTCAACTCTGGCTTCAGACACTTAACACATCTTAGTGGTGTGACCTTGGGCAAGTCACTTAACCCCAATTGCCTCAGGGAAAAAACAAAAAAAAAACCCTACAACTAAATGATTAATTTGTTGCTTTGTTGATTTCTAAACTTAAGAAAATGATGAAGAAAATGTCAGCAATGAAAATTAAACTTAAAAAGTGGATCACGTGTGTGTGTTTATCCCCCCCCCCCAGAGAGTCAGTTGTTAAACATTTAGTAGTATATTCTTTGTTGATGATGTTATGATGACTGATTTTATGTAAAAGGGAAGTATACCAATGAGTACTCATAAGCTACAGCACCTGGAAAAACATTCCCTCCCTCTTCTTTTTTCTCATAACACACACACACACACACACACACACACACACACACACACATGTCTACGCTCCTTAATTTCTTTCAAAGCTTAGCTGAAGTATCACCTTTTAAAAGAGACTTTTCCTGATCACCTCAATTATCAGTATCTCCTCCTCAACCTGATTCAAAAAGTTACATGGTATTTATTTTCTTTATATTTATATATGAAAAGCAACATGGTCTTCAGGATAAAGATGTAGATTTGGAACCAAAAACATTAGCTTCAAGTTTTGCCCCAGATACTTATTGGCTTTGTCATTCTGAAAAAGTCAAGTGCTGCTAAGTACCCTCAGGCAATAAAAACCATAAGTTTCAGAGAAGGTACAATCTGATTGGTAGAGGAAGTTTTTCAGCAGAAACCCTCTATATTGTTAAAATCACACACACAAGAGCTATGGAATGTGTGTGTGTTTTAGGATATATGTACATATATTAGATCGATCATAGATAAGAATATACACACACTTTGGCTTTTTCTTTATAGCAGCCTCTATTTTCCATATTTTTATGTGCACATGTTGTTGCCCTAAGGGAATATAAGCTCCTTGAGGGCAGAGATTGATTTTTATCTTTGTATCTTTAACAACCAACACAGTTCTTCACACATATTAATCATTTAATAAATGCTTGTTGATTTTATTTTTTACACATATGGTAGTCTTATTTATCAGGCCTTGATAATTCATGAGTGACTTTTTTTTTCAAATAACTAAAGATTGTCCCTTTAAAGATCAACACTTTTAGAATCTCTATTTTCGATGAAAATCTTTCAGAAATGAATTATACAATTCTCTGATATCCTTAATCAGTATACAGTGAATGTAATTTAATTTGTATTCAGCCCAAGGCAATTTAAGCAATTTTAAGTATTACTGTAATACAGTAATATCCTATGATTTTTGTTCTTGATATGTATGAAGTTGTTTGCCTTTATAGAATTGGTTATAGACTACTGTACTTTGTAAGTTCTTTGGTCTGCTTTTTACAGTTTTTCTCTTTTAATTTTAAGCTGCTACGTCTTAGTAGACCCATTGTACCTGCTCCCAGCTTCTCCATTCCTTTTAATTGTCTATAGTTTGGGAAACATGAAAAATAGATTAATTAGAATTGTGTATCCCTTTAGTATATGAGCTTAGTAGTCTCTTTAGCTGTTCAAACAAGCAACATTTTTTGCTTTCTTTTGTATTTCTAACTGTGCTACAAATCCCTTTTATATAGGGTTTTAAAAAAAATATGAATACAGGAGCTAGTGTTAGAAGACCTAGATTTGAGGAATGGTTCTGATGCTAGCTATATTACCTTGGGAAAAAATCACTTAACCCCCTCATCCCAGTTTTATTGATGCTTCTCGTTTTTAGTATATACAAGGGTCATTTCTTTTAACAAAGAAAAACAGTTAAGGAAAACCAAATAACATGGGAATGGGACTAATATCTTTTGCAATATTCTGTTCTCATCATTCTATTATGTTTCTGAATATCAATTTGTTAAACAGGAAAATGGAAATACTAATAATAAAATGCTCATTCCAGAGGGTTGTTGCTAATAATTTACACTTTAAAGTTTAATTTTAAATATTAGCTGTTAATATTACTTGATTTTATTTTAAGTAGTTGAAGTTGCCAGGTAATTGTAAATTTTTTTTTTCTGTGGTTTTATTTCTCATTTTCCCTACTATACTGCGAGATACTGGAACATATGGATGGTCAGGTTGTTCTTTGAATCCTCAAAATACTAATAATTGTAATGGACAGTTTTTAAATCAATGAATTAATGAACAAATAAAAAATAAATAAATGATCAGGTTCTCTCTGGATTTCAGTTTCTTCATCAATAAGATAAGAATTTTAGATGAGATAATTTCTAAGCACCTTCTCAGCTCTAACATTCTGTGATTACATGATTTGCTATTTTACACAAGGGGTAATAGACAAAATTCATTAACCAGAGAGAAAGTGTATATTGAAAATATAGATTAGCTTAGAGAAATTTTTTTGAGGAAAATCCCACTTCAATAAACATTTCCTAAATGTTTCTCTATACCAGGCATTGTTTTACAATAACAAAGTATTATAGAAAGCTAGAAAGTATTTGGGGGATATCTCTTCCTTCAGCTGAATAATGGAGAACAATCATGATCTTTCATATCAGATAGAACATGCTAGATAGAATAGTACAGTTTTTGATCAGTGACCATTCTTGGGTTTTAAAGAATTCTCATAAACTTTAATGGTAAAAAAAAAAGGAGCTTGAAGAGGATTAAGAAAAGGAGAGTAAAAAGAAAGAAAATAAAATGAAGGGGACAGCTAGTTGGCCAAAGTGGATAGAACACCAGCCCTGAAATCAGGAAGATCTGAGTTCAAATTTGGCCTTAGATACTTAATACTTCCTAGCTGTGTGACCATGGGCAAATCACTTAACCCCAATTGCCTCAGCAAAAAATAAAATGAAGAAATTATTTTTAGCCTTTTTCAGTTTTCAGTTTTGTTTGTGCCTTCTAGAAATATGAAGTCTTTAATTAAGATTTGGGGATATATGATCCATTGAAAATTAATATACACCATTCAGGAGGAATTTTTCATGTCTAAGGGACTATGTAGATAGTAAGGGGCAAAATATTTCGCCTGGATAGTATCAGTTTGCTGTTAGAAAATCAAAACTTATTCCTAGGTTAGCTTTGTTATTTCTTAACAACAATATTGTCTGCTATACATAAGATATTAAAGATTAGGCATCTGGGAGTTTGAGGTGGTCATAAAACCTACTTTCCCATCTTTAAGTCAAACTGCAACTAAGCTAGCTATGCCTTCCTTTGTAAGGAGCATCCTGTGTCTACACTTCCTTATCTTTATTGGTGATGGTGATAATGATGAGGATGATGATGTTGATGATGGCAGCATTGCTCTCATAGTGATAGACAATTCATAGGATCATAGCTTTAGAACGGAAGGAGACCTTAGGGAACATTTAATCCAATCTCTTTATTATATAGATAAGGAAAAAGAAACTGAGTTCAGAGAGATTGTCAGCTGTTTTTCCACTCAAAGACGTAAGTAAGCAATGAGCTCTTCAGGGTTTAGAAGGAAAAACACTCTGCTTCTTTCAGGGATTACTGTTCAGATTGTTCAGAAGGAGATTATATTCACCTAGTATAATCAGCCCCTGTGACTCTTGGCAAAGCAACTTTTCTGGTTCCCTTTAGAAAAGTGATGGAGAATGGAGTAGGGAGCAGCAGCTGCTTTAGGACAATCAGGGAATAGCAGCTGGACTCTGGTCCAACCCTGACAGAGCCCATTGTGCTGTTCGGGAGACAGAGGGACGTTCCCCCACACAGAGTAGGAAAGATGTTTTCCTTTCTCAGCAAACACTTGACTAAGTGGTTTCTATCCAAAATGAGAGAATGACTTACTTGATGGAAATTTACTTGATCTTATTTTGTATTTATATACTTTTTTGTATTTGTATTTATATACTTGATCTTAAATTGATACTTAATGATCTTGAAATTATTGTAGAGAGTGCCCTGATAAAGGTTGTGAACCTATAGTATGAATGGCAAAGGGTTCCACATTACCAATCTTAATGATCAGGCAGGACATTTGTTGTCTTCCTTCCCCTCACACTGCCCCATCTCCCATGTCCCATCTTCATGAGTTAGGAATAAAAACTGGACCTATAATTTTGGTATAAAGAACTCTTAGATGAGAAAACTCACTCTTGCAATGCAGGCCAAGGCCCTCCCTGCAATTGCCTAGAACATTGAGAAGTTATTGACTTGCACAGGATCTCACTGTCAATACATGTCAGACAGTATGAAATTTACATCTTTCTGGATCCAAGGTCAGTTTGCTATTCACTAGACTTCAGAGTCTTGCCTGTGAGTAAGAACTGCCTCAAATTAAAGAACACATCTCCTGATGGCCAAGTACTAGAGGGGAATAGTAATAGTCTACCATCCCCCAAATCCCATAAGAAGGGAGCCACAAATAGCCAGTTGAAAGCCCTGGAGAAGCATACCAAAATCTGGTTATTTGCATAGTAAAATTGAAAGCATATTTGCATTCAAGAATCAAACGCATGCATTACCACTGTCCTGGAAATAGGCTGACTCAGACCATACGACTAAATAAAAGAATAATGTTTACTCAGAACTGATGTAGTTGTTTAAAAAGTTAATGTTTTAAGCTTTCTGCCTTCTAGCAAAACATCACTAATCTAATTAGAGCTTTCCAACCCCACTTGGCCTGCAAGCAGGCCTACAGTGCCTGTTGACTGCTCAGCAGACAGGATGTACCTCAGGCCCTTTCTATTCACCCCCTCAGCTCACAGAAAATTCGGCTTTCCCCTCCTCCTCTTCTCCAAATATTTTCTTCTTATTTTTATTTCAGCCACCAGGCTCATTCCAACACTTTTCACTCCCTAGTTGTCCCAGAAAGTAAGTTTATTTGGGTGATAGGTCTTACCTCAAAGACATTCTTCCAACACTATGTGGGTAACAGACAGATTTATAGTAACTAAGCCTGGGGTCTTTAGGAGGTGGGGGAAACACATGTAATGGTGAGGTTGTTTATTCAGGCAACCACTGGGTTTCCATGGTCTGTCTTTAAAGTTTCCTCTTGGATTTCACCCATTTATTTCTTTGAACATTTCTCCAATCTTTTGGTGTGGGGTGGCTAGCTAATATGGGCCAGAGTATGGACAGGGTGGTGGGCTTGTGATGTTAAAAATGGATTTGCCTAAAATCTAGGTGGAATTAATTAGAACTAATCACAGTCTGCATCCAGTTTTCTTTTAATCATTGAGGGTCCAGGAAGGAAGGTCTACACCATAACAGTGTTATTAAAAGAAATCACAAAATAAAACAAAATAAATGTAAGTTTGTGAATTTGTTTTGCGATCTACACTGAAAGAATTAAACCTTTCTGGACAAATGAGTGAGACACTGATTAGAAATAAAACAATATTTACATGTACATGCACATACACATATATAGATACATATATATATAAGTATGTATGCATTTATATACAGATACAATTTATCTACAAATACATACATGTATGTAAATATAATACATATATAGTATGTATATCTGTATATAGTTGTATAAATATACACATATGTGTATATGTGTATACATGCATATGTATATGCATTTTTAGTTGCATGGTATATATACATAAATATATGTAATATTATATGCATATGCATGATTGTTTATCTGTATATACATACATGTATGTAGAAAATATTGATAAGTATTCCTTATATCTATTTATATATACATCATTATACTTCTCATGGGTATCAGTCTATTCTTTTGAATGCTAAGATCATAAAACCAGATTTATGATGTTGGTTTATACAGGTATTATAGGTACAATCTGTACCAATAGATTGTACAGGAGGATGTAGATTGTGCAGACATTATTAACACCAGTTTTATAGATAGGGAAACCAAAGTGCAGAGTGCTTTAATGACTTTTCCTATATCACACAGCCAATTAGAGGCAGAAATACAAGAAGAAAACACATCTTAATCTATTGTATACTTTCTAGTAGATTTCTATTGACCTTATCAGTCTAAGAGTCTACTACTATTTCAGGGTTGGATTGTAAACACTGGTCCCACAGAATTAGCCTTGGGGTATAGCATGGAGAGAGAAGTTGAGGGCAATAAATTATGTTCTATTTTTATCCCCATAGTTAGATTTGGGAGCCATGTCTCCAGTGTTTCTAGGCAATTAAAGATTTCTATTGAGGCATGTCATGATTTGAAATTCAAGTCATAGAATGCAGTCTCTTATCTCTCTTTCAGGGTCTTGAGTAGTCAGTACTACTCTTTAACTCATGTCTTTCTGGATACAGCTTGATGAGCTCATTGTACCTCTGTTCTCCCCAGTGTATAAACTCAACTCTCTTAGTCACAGTAGGCAAAGCAGCAACTTATGGTCATAATAGATAATATTTGGGTGGCTAAATGATGCACACTTAGTAGCTCATTTGATCTTCAAGTATAGCTATAATAGAAAGGAAGAAATTCTATATCACAATAATAAAGAGATTAAGATTAAAAGAAGTAATTTCATCATAGTCCCATAGCTAGTAAATGGTGGAACATGGATTTAAAACTAAAGATCTTGTCTCTGAATCCAGCACTTTTTAAAAAAAAAAAAAGTAGATTGTCTTCTTGATGGTAAAAGGCACTAAACAGAATAACCAACAATTGAAAAATTACAGACCAGAGATTAAAGTTTTGAAGACCAGTGCAGCTGGTAGTTCTAAACAAACTTAGCTGAAGGGAAATCTGCTATTTTCTCAGATAACTCACTTATTTAAATTATGAATTCATTTTTATGACATATTTTGAGTGAATTAATTCTTCTAGAATTCTGTGGAATAATTCCTTCAGAGGTATATGGAATCAAATTCTATTGAATTTCAACTTGGGTGAAGTGATGATACTGTTTCCTGGCCTCTAGACCCACCTTATTAATTACTTTGTGCTTGAACACAGCAGTTAACCTTGACATTATCTTGAGGATCTTATGGCACATTGCACAATCATTCCATTGTAACTCAGAATTCAGCCATCACCCAGTTGCAATATAGGGGAGATTACATCAAAAGTAATGTTACTAACAGCCTCATAAAGATAAACATCAGAAATTTATTTGAAAACCTAAATTATTGTGTCAGGCTTTAAGTTGCCATAAACAGTTTCATTATGTATTTGTCCATGCCTTTTTGTGTGCATTTGCTGAGTCAAGTGAGACCTCTATTAGACTCTCAGTCTCCTGCTCTCCAATAAGGTTGAAGGCACAGCTGAAATGATTTCTGTCTAAATTGTTAAGTGTTAATACCTGGGCCCACTTTATTGATGACCCTTGGCTCTTCTACCTAAACAAACCAGAAGACAATAGTTATCTTTTACCCTAGAAGCTAAGCAGATTGTATAGAATATACCACCCATTGACACAGTTGTGATTTCCATTGCTACTGTATGTTTCAACACTTAGGATGTGAGCACATGTGTAACATCTCAACTCATCTGTTTACTTTCTCACTTCTGAATCATGAGAAAAACATAGCTTGATATTCATTCAGATAGGACTTGATGCCGTCTCCTCCCAGATGTCAAGTAACTTGGACTACACATTTGTTTTATTTTATTTTGTTTTACCTTTGAAGATGTTTTGCTATATCAGAAGAGGGAAGTCTACATGCAGCTTAATTTTAATGTTTTTAATTCAACATAAAATAAGAAAGCTTCATCCCACCCACCCCCCAGCCTCTTGTCATCAAAGCCCAGGTGTGAGAGCTCCTTAAAAAAATTCCAGTTCCATCCTCTATTTGCCATTCTTTTGTTCTGACACAAGCTGTGGAGATGGGCATGTTTCCAAAGCCCCAACGTCTACATTTGGTCAAGATTCAAAAATGTTAGCTCATCCATAGTTTATCTTCTGATCACTCAGGTTCTTCTAAGAGACTGCAGACCACCCTGAGATTTCAGTTTCAACATCCAAAGTGTTCTAACCCTTTGTAGAACAATAACTATCAGAGAGAGGTTTCCATTCATGTATAAATATACCATATAATAGGAAGTTAGATGGGATTCCTTCTTGTGGTGAGCACAAATGTCCTTATGTTGCACTTTTCCTAGACAATCTTCAAAGAAAAAACTTTCTTATATTTATAGCATCATATGTTTTTTCATAGTGCTTTCATTTCCTCTCCTTCCCCCAAGTTCCAGCCAAATGTGAATTCCTTAGGGTCAAGGACTATTTATATAGCCCCGGCACCTAGCATGGTGCCTGCTATATAGGGGTAAGGATAGGAGAAAAAAGGATAGAAGTTGGAAAAGAAATAAAGATAGGGATTGGGATAGAGAACGGGATAAAGGCAGGAATAGGGAAAGGAATAGAAGGATATGTATAGGGACAGGGATAGGTTGGGGATAAAGATAGGCATTAAGATACAGAAAGAGTTAGGGATAAGATTAAAGATAAGGATGGGGATAGAGTCTGGGCCTGTGAGTTTATTTATGTAGGAAACACAGAGTTGAGAAAACTCTTTTAACTATGCAGGTCAATACTAAATTACAGTCTTAAAGAGTTGACTGGAATGCTAAGAAATTAAGTGATGTGTTCATAGTCACACAGCCAATATGTATCAGAGGCAGGAATTCAACTTAGATATTCCTGACTTCCAGCCCAGTTCTCTCATCACAATGTCATGCCTCCTGACTGACAATAATAGATAGTAAATAAATGGGAATTGAATTGCATTGAATTTCACACAATCTCATTTGATCCTTTCATTTTTTTTAATGAAATGTGGGAGCTATTATCTTTGCTTTACAAATAAGGACACTGAGGCACAGAGTGGTAGAGGTCACAAAATACTGTAAGCCTTCTAATACCAGATCCTAGGCTTTTCCCCTTGGATTGTGCATTCTTGTTATTTTGAAGGGCTACATATTCAGGTGTTGATGAGAGGGAAATGGGAAGGTAGGGCCAGGTCAGGTTGTGTAAGGGTGCTGTATTTGTAGCCAGAGAACCTGGGCTCCAATTTGTCTCTTGTTACCTCTGTGATCTTGATCACACTTCTCTTTATCTCAATTCCCTCATTTTCATTGTATCAAGATAATTCAAAATACTTTAGTCCTGGACCTGATGAGTAGGCGTACTATGCCATTTACCCATGCCCTCCATTCTGGAATCATCTGCCATTCTCAATGTTGGAGTTATGGTTCAAGGGAATACACAATACCAGAGTATTGTGCCACAACTGCCTTCCTCACTCTCTCAAATATTTTCAGGGAAAAAGGGAGATTTGGCCCAAATGCACAAAGGTTGAAATTCTGGTCACTAATGCCATTCCTTCCACAACCTGACCTGGCCCTACCTTCCCATTTCCTTCTCATCAACACCTGAATATGTAGCACTTCAAAACAACAAGAATGCATGATCCAAGGGGAAAAGCTCAGGATCTGGTATTGAACTAAATAACATCCAGGATTACTTCCATTTATAAATCTATAATTCTATCTTCCTGTTATTGATTTCGGTCTACTCTTACTCTAGGCAAAAGAGGGTAGAATATTCATATGGAAATCTTTCCCAAAGTAGAGTAGAAACAAAGAAAATATGTTTCTCCTCTCTGAGAAGTAATAATTTGGTATTTTCGTCACATGCTACTCTTGGTCATTATCAAAAATATCATATTTATCTATTTTTTACAATTTTACAATCCTTACTTTTACTGGGTTCCCAGGAGAGGAGGGATCTACTTGCCCTCCATATGGCTATGATTTAGAGATCATAACTTCATAGATTTAGATATGTGAGAATTTAGACATTATCTATCCCAAGAATTCTTGATGTGACAACTTTAGTTTTTTTTTATTGCCAAATTTTAATTGGTCCATGACACAAAAAAGATAAAGAATCTTTTATCCAGCCCAACCTTTCTTTATCCTTATTTTACAGATGAAGAAACTAAGGCTTGTTCATAGTCATACAAATAATGTTGACAGAGACAGAATCAGTAATTATCTGTCTCTATTAAGAACAAAGAAAGCGAAACAGGAAGAATTGGGTAGGATATTAGGAATACTTTTGTGACTAACACATAGGAATGAACTATTGAAAAAATCCAGGATAGTTAAGCATGGAGCAGCAGGGAGTACACCCTGGTGGAGAAAAATGAAAAATCTCCTTGACAAAATAAGGTACAGTGATCCTATGATCCTATGAATTGAATTCTTCAGAACAGGTTTCATAATGTGTGTGTGTGGGGGGGAGGTTTGGTGGGTTTGTATGTGTGTCTGATGTATCCCTTTGGCAATCTGGTGAAATTTGTTTCTCTTTTCAGAATAACATTTTAAAATGCATAATTAGTAAGTATATGTATAATATATGTATATCATATATACATATGTATATCATGAACATATATGTAGCATTACAAAAGAAATCACTCACTGAAATAGTCATTTTTTTTAAGTTTAGCGACCCCAGATTAGCAGTTCCTTCTTTAAAGGGATGAAATGACCTGCTCTTAATGACTAAGGCATCAGGGAAAAACTAAGGAATAAGAAGATCTAAACTACCATCAGAGAAAGTAAAACAAAGCTATACTGTGTCAAACCAGAGTTTATCAGAATGCTAAATTTCAAAAGATGTGATGGGAGGCAAAATCAATTCATAAGAGTAATATCAAGTCTGGAGAGTCAGCATGAAATTTCTCAAGGTGAGTATTCTATAAAAGGGAACAGGAGATATCAGGAAAATAATTTATTTCATAGGGCTTCCCAGACTTGGGCAACATTCTTTAATGGGGACAATGTGCTAACCCTATTCCTTTCTCCTTCTGCACTCAATCCCTATGAATCAGTATTATTATAGAACTGAATATCATGGTTAATTTCCCAACTATTTATTTGCACTACCATAAGCAAGATATCATGTTAGGTACTGGGGGACATAAAAGGAAACAAATAAAATTCAAAACCTGCCCTCAAGGAGATTACATTCTAGAAAGCTTAGTAAAATTTGTTGCTGCTGTTCCTTGGTTCTCAAAGAGAACCAATGACATCAACAGGGTGAAGTCTTAACTTGCTCCTGAACTGGCTTTAAGTGAGGCAGATATGTACACAATTAGTTTCTGTTTAGGTGCTTACCTGACCACATGAAGAAATGGATGTCTGCTTAATGATATTTGGAAAAGAACATTTTATAATTCCCTTTGAGAATGGTAGAAGTCCTATTGGACACAAAATTCTTCCTAACATTTACCTAAATCTGTGAATTGCAAGAAGAATGGAACCTAAACCTTCTATCAATAGAACAGCTAGAACTAATCCCAGAATAAATGAAAATAAATGTTTTATACTTGTCTTGCATTTTGTAATTTTGAGACAACTTTTACATACAATATTATTAAATTCCGAAGAGGATATACCTAGGATTTATATTTACATTTCTCTTTCTACCACCAAACAATATAAAGATCTTCACAATCAAGCCATAATATATTCAATCCTTAGAATGTACTCCATTTTGCATTTGTTGGATTACTCTTGTTAAAGCCACATCTTGCTGACTGTTTCTTTCCTATACCTCTGGTCAATTGATTCTAAAAGGCTTTTTTTGCCAGGTTCCTTCCATTTCTTTTTCTACCCCCATTCCTCTTGAGCATAGATATTAGTTCTCCTGCTATATAACTTTTCATCAGCTTTAACTGGTGGCTGGCAATGTAAAATGTCCCATATCATTTCTTTACTTTTCTCTACTTTTCTTATTTTTCTACTGTTTCTGGACCTCATTCTTCTGGGAAGCACTAAGAAAGATGCTATCTTTTTTGCTCCTGATTGAAAAACTAGTACTGACTCAAGGACATAAAGCCAGCCACTTCTGAAACTGAGACCAGAAACATATCCCCTAATAGGGTGATAACTGCTTGTTGCTTCATACTCAAAGAGATTAAGGCCTGTAGTGTATTTACAAACTTCTGGTTTTCTATTCAAGATTTCCAGGCCAGGCAAATTTTGAGCTCAGGAATGGGCTTTCTTTTCCTGATGGCCTTTGAACATATAACTCAAGGCCGGGGACTTCTTTCACTCCTCTAGTTAGCACCTGCCAAAAACAGTGTAGGAGGTGGGAGAGAGGGTGAGGAGACCGTTGAAATCGCGTGCACAACATTGTTGTTCTAAGTTTAGTGGTTGGATTAAAGCCACCTTGAAATTTTGGCCTTTCTGAGATACTAGAAAATTCCCCCCAGCATAAAAATTGCACTTTAGGGATCAAAAAAAATAAATAATGATTTTTGTATCTGAAAACAAGGCTGTTGCTATGTGTGAGTGGCAAAGTTCCATAGACATTAGCTGTTTTCACTTTTTTGTGGTCCACCCATGAATTACAAAGCGCAAAAGGGTGTTCCCTTTCAGTTGAAAATAGTTTTTTGGCAGAGATTTCTGATGCAATTCTTCAATGAACCAAAGGGGAATCATCACTACAATCATGTAAATTTTTTTTTTCTTTTCATCCTCCCATGAAATTATTTGGATGAGGAAGGTTTACTGATCAAATAAAGTTAGGGCTATATCTAGCTATGCTAGTGATATCTAGGCCAATATTAGGATAATGAAATATGCCAAGTGACAGTACTGAAATATGCTTTCAGCTTAGGAATTCTTAAGTTTTATTTTAATATAGACTCCATTGGTGGTTTAGCCTATGGACGTATTTGGTAGTGAAGCCTATGGACCCCTTCATAGAATAATGTTTTTAAATGCATACAATAAAATACACAGAACTGCAAAGGAAACCAATTATATTGAGATAGAGTTGTCAAATTATTAAACCTACATTCACAAAGAAGTTCATAGACCCCATGTTAAGAACCCTTGCTTTATATCCACATCCATCTCAGCAGAATCCTTCAGGGCTCAAAATGATATCTGCAGCTTTTGTCCTCAATGACATATTTTTGTCTGTTGACATCATCAAACATTTACCAAGTGGCCACAGGGTGCATGACACTGTATTAGAGCATGAAATGGAATTCTGATGGCCTGAAAGAATTAATGAGGCTCCTATAAGTACTGAAATTACTCTTAGAATGTAAACCTATTCACTGAGAGGATTTGAATTGACAAACATTTTCTCACAATTCCAAAAATAGCAATGATGATAACTTCAGAAAGGAAACTCTGAATGGTCTTTCCTGAAAAGAAAGTCCTAAGATGAAACACTCAAAGCCCCCAAAGGTGTCTTACGGTCCTAAATTGTTCTAAGCGAGATTATAAACCAGAACTGTTTGAAAGCTTTCTCCTGCAAAGAAAACCAATTTATTATCAGCCTTGATTGGTCATATAGAATCTTAAATCGTTAGAGCTAACAGGGAGCAAAGCAATCTAGTGTGATCTACACCTTTTATAAATGGACAAATAAGAAAGTTTAAAATAATATGCCTGTGGATTTACTTAGTGGATGATCTAGCCCCCAAATCCAGCTCTTTTTCCTCAAAAAACGAAGTCCCATAGAACTCTGGATTTCTAAATATGTATCCTACTTGTCTCATTGATGATCTTTCTAGTTTCTCCTAGTTCTTTCCCATGTTCATTCTATTTATACTGATATTTCCCTTTTGTTACCCTTAGGACAACATTTTTCAGGAGTATTCTAACATCAGCTATAGAGAAGACAAATCTAAGGACTGCAAATTAAGCACAGGATTCATCCCCAATATCCACAAAGCTTATGTTGACCAGTATATGCTTTTGTATATATATGTTTTGCTTTTTGCTGAGGCAATTGAGGTTAAGTGACTTGCCCAGGGTCACACAGCTAGGAAGTGTTAAGTGTCTGAGACCAGATTTGAACTCGGGTCCTTCTAACTTCAGGACTGGCGCTCTATCCAATGTGCCACCTAGCTGCCCCTATGCTTATATTCTTTATGTAAAGTAGGAAGGAAGGAAAGTAAGTAAAAGTAAAAGGAAGGAAAGAGGAAGGAAGGAAACAAAGAAGGAAGGAAAAAGGAAGAAAGGAAAGAAGGAAGGAGGAAAGGAAAGAAGGAAGAAAAAGCAAGCAGGTTATAGTGTGTTAGAGCTAGAAGACATCTTAGCAAAAATAATAAGAATTGCTAACATTTATATAGTATTCATATTGATGTCAGCTAGGTGGTACAGTAGATAGGGCTCTGAACCTTAGAGTCAGGAAGATGTGATTTCAAATGTGACCTTGCTTACTAGCTGTGTGATCCTGGGCAAGTCATTTAAAATGGTTTACCTTGTTTTTCTGGAACACTAGTTGGAAAAGAAAATGTATGAAATATGTTTTAGGCATTGTGCTAAATGCTTTAAAAATCTCATTTTATCTTCATGAGAACTCTGGGAAGAAGGCATTATAATCCCAATTTTATAGATGAGGAAACTGAGTCAAGCAGTGGATTGCCCAGGATCATGTAGCCAATAAAGATATGAGGTCAACTTCAAACTTAGTTCTTCTTAACTCCAGGTTTAACACTCTAAAATACTGTGCCACCTACAGCACAGATTTAGAGATGGAAGCAATCTTAAAAGCTTCTAGTCAGAACTCATCCTTTTGCTGATAAAGGAACTGAAGCCCACAGATATATGTAGTATCGTGGGAAGAATCCCATAATTTGAGTGTTGAAAAATATTTCAGATCCATCCATTCATGAAATGATTTCCCACTACAACATACCCATAACAAATGGTCATGTAACTTCTGTTCAAATCCCTCTAAGGAGGGGAAATCCACCACCTTTCAAGGCAGCCTATTTCAGTTGTGGAGAGACAGTTCTGAGTTTGTTTGTTTTCTTGATATTCCACATTCTGGCAGATTTTTACTATCATTTCTAACACTTACTATTTATGTGATCTTGGACAAGTTATTTAACTCCTCTGGGCCTCAATTTCCTTATTTAAATAAGAGGATTGGATTAGATAATCTGAAAAGTCCTATTCAACTCTAAATCTATGACCCTACATTCCCAAGTAAAATGGCCCATGAATACATAGTTTGTAGTAGACCAGGGTTTTCAAACTATTCCTAATGTAGGAAAAAAAGTGCATTTTTCACAAAATGCTTCTGCTTTCCTTCTAATACAAACATAGTACTTTTCAGATGAAAAACAAAACAAAAAACCAAACCAAACCAACAGTTTCCTTGAGCAAGTCATCATTTATTACAACCAGGAAAGAGGTTCAAGAGATAGTTCAGTCATAATAAATCTAAAGGTGAGAAAGTTCTTCTCTATGTCACACAATGAAACACCATGTCCTCTCAGAGAAAAACAAAATAAAACAAAAAAAACCCTGCACTTGTTTTCCCAAAAAACAAAATCTAGATTTCAGAAAAACAAAACAACAAAAAACCCTTTTTTATTGAAGACATTGATGATGAGGTTTAATCAATGATGTTCTTGATTTTTTTTTCTAAGAGAGAGAGAGGGAGGGAGGGAGGAAAGAAGGGAAGAAGGGAAAGAGGGCAATAAAGACAGACAGAGAGACAGACACAGAGATACACAGCCAAACAGAGACAGAGGTAGATGAAGGCAGAGAGACAGAGAGCTAGACAGAGTCAGAGACAGAAGGACACAAAGACAGAAACAGAAAGTGAGAGAGATTGAATGGCACCCATTTAAGTCTTTTGTGACAAGTTAACATTTATGTAATGATTTAAAATTTTCAAAATTCCTTACATATATTATTTTCTTTGATCGCCTCAGCAACTCTGAAAGGTAGATACTATTATCGCTCTTCAGTTGAGGAAACTAAGGAAACTAAGGTTAAGTGACTTTCTCAGGACTGCACAGGTAATTTTTGTCTGAGGCAGAATTCAGACTCATCTTTTTAATTATGTCTAGAGTTCTATCCATTATACCACATAGTTGTTCCAGTTTTCAGCAGCCTTTCCTTTACTATTCAATAAATGGATAGTATTTAACTATACAATACCAGTACATGGTTTGAGCCAAGGAATAGGAACTTACCATTATGCTTGTTCAGAAAACAGCTTACCCACCCTCCACATGGCTCTATATCAGGAAGAACATTGTGCATATATTTAAAAACAGGACTCCCATTGACAGTTCCACTCTCTTGCATTTTTCTGGCAGTCCTACATTCCTTTTGCTCAGATACAGAAAACCTCAATAACTCTTGCAGAATTCCTAATCTGTCCTCAATTTCATTTAAAGCTTTAACTATAGCTTCAAATATACCAGACTCCACAGTCATCCCATAAATCCAGAAAATGGTACTCTGCATACCTCTTGGACCATGCCACATCATCCTGCCACCTCTCCTGGGGCTGTCATCTTTACCTCTTTTCCACCAATAACCTGGTTTCGGTTCCTGAGTCCCTGAACTCTGATAGGTCAGATTTTGCCTGATCTTGCAGGGATCTAGGTCTGTTCCATACCCTGCCACCCTGTATATCCTCTACCTACATTCCAGCTTTCTTTTATGTATTGTCTTTACTTTTTAGAATATAAATCCCAAGAGGATCAGTATTATCATTCTTTCTTGCATTTCTGTCCCCAGTGCCTGGCACATAGTAATTGTTTTATTTATCTTTGACTATTAACTTAAGGCAGCAAATGAGATGAGTGGCAATTAAGAATGAGTTTGTTGTGCAGTAAACAAGAGGGTCAGATTCCCTAGCACTGAATTATGGTCTTTTTTCAGGCTTCCTCCACTCCCCCCACCTTTTCATGGTTGTAAAATAATCATGGAATTATACGGAGTTCAAATTCTATCATTGGGCATTTACTATTTGTAGATATTGGACAAGTTACTAAACCTGTCTAGGACTTTCTTATAAATAAAAAGGGAAGTAGGGGGGGCAGAGTAAACTTAATTCTTTCCAGCTTGAGGTCTGTGAGGCTATAATTTTGAGCACAAGTTTTATTTATTTTATTTTATTTATTATTTATGTCCATTCCACCTACAATGAAAATGATATAACTGTTTTAGCATCTCTAGGGAAGGATTTTCCAAAATCACCCTATGATACGCACCCCAACATCTTACTGTCATAATACTTTTTGCTAGATCTAACTCAAATCAATTAGCCAGTTTTTTTGGAATCTCTACTATGTGCCTCATACTATGTCATATAAATAGCAGATACAATGAATTGTTGGTTGAATTGAAATATTGTGGAGAAACAAAGATCAATGAGATCCTATCCTTGCTTTCACATGTCTTACAAACTAGTTGGAGTGATAAAATATGTATTGAAATAATCATAAGCAGCACAATACATGTGTAAATAGTACTGAACTAGGAGTTAGAAGATTTTGGGTTCTAGTTCCTAGCTCTTGAATCCTTAGCAAAGATTTTGTCTTCTTTGGGTCTCAGTTTTCTCACCTGCAAAATGAGATGTTTAAACAAGTTAGGCTCCCAAAGTCCCTGACTAGCTGGAATATTCTTTCATTCTTGTCTTTCATTAAGGACAACTCTTGGCCTTTGAGTCCTTTGGAAGAAAGAAGGTAAATTCTAGTCTCATTTTATATGGTTTTGCAGCTGAAGGCATGAACCTACCCCCTCTCCCCCAGGTCTCACCCAGAGTTAGTGGTTTTGCCAGAATTAGAATTCCTGGTTTTCCTCTTGGTTTCTCTTCTCACTTCACCCAACCACATTGCCTCCCCAACTCCCCATCTCCATCTCTGACCAAGGCACATATTATTAGCTTATTATACAAAGAAAGCAACTGAGGCAGAGGGGATGAGTCCTAGAGGCATCAAGGACAGTTAGTGGCAAGAAACAGTTTTGGAACTCAGAGGCTTTCCCTTCCATAGCCCACTGGCTCTGATCACTGGGCCACAAAGTCTCCCAGGTGCTCAGAGATAAATTGCAGTTGATTTCCAACTAGTGTGATTCTTGCTTGCATAAACAAGCCCAAACTGAACATCAAATCTGTGCCAGAGATGCCATTTTTTCCTCAAGGCAGATTGTCCGGGACCTCCGGGAGCTTTCTCTTTTTCCCCTGCAGGGATCATCTGTTGGGATCAGGTGGGTCTATCTGAGCAATCAATTTCCTTAGATTGCCCAGGGAGAGAAGAGAGGAGCAATAGATTGGGTGTGTTGATGGAAATGGGTTCTTCCTGAATTCTATAACGGTTATGGATTTTACCTTTAAAATACAGCATTTGGATTCATGCTTTGAAGAGAATAACTAGTTCATTTGAAAATGGCATAGATTCAGCAAAGAGGCGGGGGACTGTGACTGCAGAATGTTGCATACATTTTCAGTGTCACCAAGCTGATTATTTTTGACCAATTGTTTTATTTAGTGAGAAGAGAAAGGAATGTTTCCAGAAATGACTGTGGTATGAAAATAAAATATGTCAATAAAAGGTAATTTTAAAAAAGAAAACAGCAGATATTAAATAATAGTCCTTCCATTGTTTTAGGATCCCAGTAAAGCAGGAACTTTGGAAATTAAAAAAAATAAATTCACACTTATTCTCCTCTCATTTATCATTTCCACCTATATGGACAGTGATATGTGTTATGTGTATGCCTGAACAAATGCACAGGATTTGGTGCACATTTGCAAACAGAGAAATTTGAAAGCATTTGTCACATTTTTTTTTTAGCCAGATGAAAATTCCCTGCACTTTTGTCCATGTAAACACCAAATTATCCTTCTGCAAGTTTAGGTGGTGGCAGTTCCTGAACACAGTTATATTTTGCAGATAACAGGATTAGCTTGGATGTGGGTAATAAGTTGGTGAATCTCCCCCCCTGGCCATTTCTCTACACTGTGAGAGCGCTAATCCTTTACGCTTTGATGTCTCCTAGTTTTCCATCAGGTGCGCCACGGCATATTTGTCCCGGGGCAGTCAGCTCTCTTATGAGATCTCATAGTGTCCTCATTAGCTGCGCCTATTTACCCAGCCAGCCTGTTGAACCCAATTTATAGTTTATGTGATTAATTCCCAAAGTACAGTAAACCCTAGCTGTAAGGCTCTCTATTATATGACTGCATCTCCTATAAGGGCGAACATAAGTTTCAGTTCTTTTATTATATGACTGCATCATATATAATGTAATAATTTTTCTCTCGACGACATATTAAACATCATTCTATACACCTTCTTTATAACATACAGCTCATAAAGAAAAGAATGTTCCACAGTGAACTATAAAGAACTAAGTAGAAGAGGAGGTCATCAGGGTGCTTTCTATTTGGGCTGGAATCATAGGACAATCCCACTCTCAGGCTCTAAGCAGTGAACTAGACAAAAATCACATTACTTAACAGCTGTTTAGCAATGGAATTGCAACTTGTAAAAAAGCTCAGGAAGTGAAATAGCAGCCTAAGCATGCAAACATCCTTCCTTCTTAAAAATGCAGTCTTTATGATAAAAGTGGTAAATGGTGTTTAAATATATATATATTAAATATGTATATATGTAAGTAGGTACTTAATACATTGAAATGTGTCTATAGGTACTTATTGTATCTATATATATATCTATATGTTTGTATGTATATATGTATATTGTCATTTACAAATACTTATTTGAGCTTTCCAGTAATTCTTTCTATTGTAGCAAGATTTGTATGGGCAAAATCCTATGGAGTTTGTTGGGAAAATATTCACTTCATTAAAAAAAAAGAACATATTTAACTGTGGACTTGTGTTTTCTATCAATTGCATCTCACTACTCAGTGTTTGTTTTTGTTGTTTTCGTTGAGTTGTATCCAATTTTTCCTGATTCCATAGATCATAGCACATAATGTCCTAGGGATTTTCTAGGAAAAGATAAGAGAAGTGGTTTGTCATTTTCTTCTCCAGTTCACTAAATTCAACAGAAGTTGAGACTAGCCTAGTGTCATACAGCTAGTAAGTGTTTGATGATCGATTTGAACTAGGGATTCTCCTGACTCCTAACCCAGCACTCTATCCACTGAGTCATGTAGCTGTCTTCACTCAAAATTTAGGGACATCTTGAACTTATTTTTAAATTCCAAGTCTATTTTCTCTTTCCTTTCTTTTTGTTGACTACTAGACAATTGGCAACTTAGAAATATCTTCAGGTGAGGTAAATGTTGAATATGTTGGTTTTTTGATATTAAAAAAAGGTTTGGTGAAATAGGGTGCTGAAATGAATAATTTTGTAATCTTTCATACTTTTCACTTGTTCCTATTGTTCCTGTTTGGCTTTGCTATGGATAATCAAGAGTCTATTTACATATGATCTCATTTATATAAATTATAATACTATAATTCCATTCTGGGATATGTCAATAAGTAAATAAATTGAAGTACTGAAGAGGTCCCAGATAGACCACCAATCACAGACCAGTGTTAGACTGATGTCATGGAACAGTCTTAGAAAATTCCTATAATACCAGGGGAGTAGAGAGAGCTTTCCATTTGAATAATCTGTTTCTATTATATTGGCTCCAATACCCTGGAAAACTAGTTAGCTATAGTTGTGGAATAGAAAATCTCTATAGTATAAACTCTCCAGCCACCTTTTCATTCTCTGTGCTACAAGACATACCCTTAGAATTATTGAATCTGTAGGATATATGATTCTGAGTCCTGAGACATGGGCTGGAAGTGATGTCTTCTAGCTCATTTGGGCTTTGGTTTCCTCACATTATAATTATAGCTTATGAGAATGTAAACTTTCCTTAGAAAATTGTGAGGGAAAATTAATCACAAAATAAATTTTAAGGAAACAAAATCATTACATCAATTTTCAAACTCTCAAAAGAGAACAAGTCATGAGCTGGGATGATTCTGTTTGTGTTTCTGGCCAAAGATATTAAAATGATCAAGATCAGAATTTGCCTTTGGATAAAGAATACTATATAAACTTATTTTTTAAAGGATGTTCAACTTTCCCTTTTTAACATGAATAAATGAAAGAATGGATATTCCTGGATATTGAAGAATGACAGAATAATTTTTACTTGGTTTTAACATGCCCTGTGCTACATTTAAATGAATATTAAATTCATTCTGTGTTTTCTGTATATGTATCAACTAATAGTGATGGCAAGAATATCTGCATACCTAAATGGATCTGTGTTCATGAGATCGCAATGTGTGTTACATATCAAAACCCATTCTTGGTTATACATTCTGTGGTTTTATAAATGAGTTCATTTATTAAACCAGTGTTTTTGCTGGCTGCCTCATTTCACCTTTTGGCAAATGAGTCAAGAGTTAGCTAAATAAGAAGCTTTTTAGGCATTTTGGATCTCCTCATTGTGGCAATTGATTCACATTGGTTAGCAGTCAGTATGAAATTGTTACGACTGAGGAGTAATGTTCTTTTTACCATTCTGTTCTAATATTTGGACTCCAATAACTAGTTTGAATGGATCATGTTGGAGTTTTAGTAAAATACCATATCTTTTTCTTTTTTTTTAATTTAGTACTACTAAATCAGAGTTTTGTTCTAACAAATCAGTCATGTCACTGCATATAGACACCTGATTCAGGAATGACTACAAGTTCAATAAAAAGCCATTTCCTGTCCTTGAAAATTTAATCAAATTAGTTTTTTGTGATTTTATTAAGGTTATTGAAACATCTAGCATATTTCAATTCTTTTTTTCAAAGAAAGCACTAATGATATACAGGAGAAAGGCCTTTGTATAATTGTGGAGTATTTCTTATTCCTTACTCCTGAGTCATATTTTCAAACATATTTTTCACTGTCTGTGTCTAATTCATTAAAGTCACTGAATATCAAAGTATATGTTGATTTAATTTGGGGAGTTTTTATCAAGTTCCTCATAGAATTTCTGTACCTCTTCATTATCTACAACAGATGTTGGCATATATGCTACAATTACTTTTGTGGGTATTTTTTTTCAGATATTTTCAATGAGCAACAAGATGGCTAAATGTCGCACAAAATATGTTTTTCTGTTACCTTTGGGCACACCCTAAAACTAAGTCTATCAAATCATTTATTTGTTTCTTCGGGGTAAACTTGAAATACATTATGTAATCCTATTTCATCTGGAGCAAGCCTATCAGGATTTGATATAATTCAGTTTCTTCAGTATCTCCTTTTCCACAGAATATGTGCTTCATCTTTAAAGTATCAATAATCAAATTAAAGTTTGCAAATGGTCTAAAATGTAGTTTTTAGCAACCTCTGCCTACTATTCCTTTGCTCTTTTACCTTCTCTACAAAAGCAGAAAAAAGTCTCATGGGACTGAAAGCCATTTAATATTTTCTCTTGTTTCATGGGTGTTCATGATCAAACAACTCATCACCAAATGTCTGGTCTACTACCCTCTCTGCACTTAGTTATGCTGATCTTTGGAAAACAGCCATTGTCTTTTGTGGGGATGAATGCTACTCATAGCCTGTCCATCATGGAAGAACTAAGCCAGACCTTATGCTCTACTGGCATGTCCTTAGAGTACTCAGGCTCTTTTTGAGGTACTAGATAGGATTTCATACAAAGAAGAGATGATCTACCAAAAGAAAAATTAATTAATGTTTGAAATTTTACTGGTAGCATTTTTAAAAAATATATATTTGACACTAAGATGAAAGCAGGACTTAAGAATCAGGAAGAGTGGGTACAAATCCTGACTTTGAAATTTACTATTTTATGTGACCCTGTTCAAGCCATTTAACCTCTCTGTGCCTTAGTTTCCTAACCTATAAAATGAGAGAGTTGGGCCCCATGATTTTTAAAGATCCTTTCAACTCTAAGTTTTCGATACTCTTAACTACACTAGATAAATAGTCTTAGAATTAAAACTATAATTCTTTTCCCCCACCTAGTTTGAATCCATCAGTAGGGAAAAAATATAATTTCCAAGGAATAGGCTGACCAAGAATATAGTTTGAAAAGGAAACTGGGTAGTAATAATAATAATTCTTAATATAACACAAATATTTACTAAGTATTCTCACAACCATCTGATTGAAATAATGAAAATATCATTGTCTTTATTATGCTATGAGAAAAATGACTCAAAAAGTTAAATGCTTGCCCAAAGTAACAAAACCAAATTTTGAAACTGCGTCACTTCTGACTTAAGGTCCAACCCTCTTGTCACTTAATACCACACAGCCTTCCTGGTTAGAAACCTTTACTATATTCTTGGTAAATACCAGAGAACATGTGTATAATCCTAATTTACCCTAGGCATTATGGGAAACAAGGAATCAGTTTGCAAGGTAAAGCTGTTCTCCATTTGTTCAAATGGCTTCAGAATGCTTCTCCCTGTTTAAATCAACAGTTTTCCTCATGGGAAACATAAGTTGTCTATAATCTGTGTATTAATAAAGTAATAATTATAAAAATATTTTAAATATTAAAAAGATCCTACTACCCTCTTCACTTTTTTCACCAATCATCTGGCTTTCATGTTTTGAATTCATTTGGTCAATACAACAATAAAAAAATATATTTAAAGAATAAGGATAAAGTTTTCCAAAGTGGGCAAGATAGCACTATAATATAGAGATTTGGATGAGAGAATTCTTTGAGTTTCATATTGAGGACACAAAACAAAGAGAGTGTTATGGGCATCTGCTGTGGGCTGAAAGGGTAGGTGAGGGAGAACCAGCTGCTGAGGTCATTTGAACTCTCACAGTGTCAAACTCCTGGGGGATGGGAATTCCCCAGACATCTGCTGGGTTAAAAACCCATGAAGGATCAAAGAAGTTTTAAGATTTGGGGATCTAGGACTTTATAGCATAACAACGGGAAATATAGTTAAAATGAAAATGTATTAGATTCAAAGCTTACTGGCAGGTAAGAATTGACTAAAAGAAGAAAATCACAGTCAGGTTAACGCCAAAGTCCACATGCAACTACTCAATAAAACCCTTCCTACATGCATACACAGGACATATTACAAAAGAATTAAATTCTAAGCAGGTATTTTAGCATTAATTTTATTTTGACTAAAAACCCTGTGTAACTCATAGTTATACCTCCTAGAACATGTAATTTCCTGAATAATTAAGCAAAGCACTAGAGAACATAGTAGTTCCCAATTAGTACCTGTATTCATAATCTATAGTAGTTTACTATTTGAAAAAAATGAATTTAGGTGCTTTAATTTTAATAAATGAGTACCAGTGATGTCCATTAAAAAATATGAGCTTTGTTGCTGTTTAAAGTTATCTAAGAAGTCATTTGTATCATATTAAGTATAATAAGAACAAAGGGAACTACTTGGACTCATTCTGTTGAATAACTAAAGTATTGTGAAGGATAATCCTAAGTAAAACTCACTAGTCTGCAATAATTTGAAAAGAGAAGGGGGGGAGTATTGAGAAACCAATAAACATCTATGGAGACTTTGGGTTTATCAAAGTTTGATATGGGTAATGACAAGACTCTCCATGCTTGTGCTACAAATATTCTATCAGTTAAGACAGCTACAGAAAAGATAAGACCAGCAGGGCATCTAGAATCAATTAATGACAGCAACAAGGTTAAAGAGAAAAGGGGATTTTATGGAGATATGCTAAGCAAAGAGAAGAGATCAGAGAGAAAGTTGTCTGGAGAAAAAAAAAGAATAGAGGTCAGAAGTCATGAATTTCAGATTTTAATCTCATTTCTCTGTGAGTTCTGAAGGAAATGACTTGACCTATTCAAACCTCAGTGTCCCCTTCTTTATAAATAGAAAGAGTAGTAAGCTGCCTCTGTAGAGTGATTACAGGGAACTCTGAGAAGGTCTAGTACCCCTTCTCCCAAATAATATCTCTTCTATTATTTAGGCCTGAAATTCCATTATTACAGATTAAAGCTTTTTATTCCTTTTATAAAGTGCATGTACCCCATTGGAGAAATGATATATTAAGTTTAACTTTGTTTATAAAGGGAGAATTTGGTGTAGTAGAGTACTGCTTATTTGTTTTTTGGATTTTTTTTTAGATTTAATTTGGAATAAAGAAGACCTGGATTTAGATTCCGCTTGTCAGCTTCAGGATACTGGGCCTCTGAGTCCTTATTTCTAAGAAGACACTGTTGATAACAATCATAAGACTTCTCACATTCTGAGGATAAAATAAGTTTATATAGTTAGTATTTTGCAATTCTTAAAGTATTAATTACATCATTGTAATTATTGTATGTTTGTATAGAAAAGTACATTAAATACAGGATTTGAATTTCAAATCTGAATTTGAACCCAAGTTCTGCTACTTACTATTTGTGGAACCACAAGACAGTTATTTTAATTCCACTGACCCTCAGTGTTTTTATTTATAAAATGGGTATAATCAGTTTTGTATTTACTCACCACCCAGGATTTGTGGTGAGGCTCAAATGAGAGAAAGTGTCTGAAAGTACTTTAAAATCCAAAAGGCCTACATAAAGCAATGCAATTAGAATGAAGAGTAAGTTGTTTAGATCAATTTTTGGGAGAATATTGGAGAGGATCTAGCCAGTAAACCCCAAGATATCTTGTGCAAAAGAAAAGAAAAAAGTGCTTTTAAAAACATCTATAGTAAGGGTATGACACCCTAAGTCAACAAAAGAATCATGCCTTAATCCAAAACCAATCTGATTCTCATGGACCACTAACAGGTTCTGGGCCAAGCCCCATTTTGTCATTGTTTAGGTCTCAATTGATTCAAATTGGATGTAAATAACAATTATTTCTGCTTTGACCAGAAATCCTTTATTGCACCTTATAGATCTAGAGTACTGAAAAGAATAGGGATACTTTCCTACATTCTACCTATTGGGGTGGAAAGAAAGAATCTTGTCCAGGAAGAGTTGAACATGATTTTTCTACTATTAGGATAAACATAGCAGCCATTTCCTAAAGTGGCATAGCAAGATTTAATTTAGAGACATCATCTAAGCTTGAAGGTGGATATACTGCCTCTGACAGTTGTTTTCAAGAAAGTAGTACAACTGGATATTGAAATAAGCCAGAGAGAAGACTAGAGGATTGACTCTAGCTGAGATGTCATGCCTAGGAAGGCACAGGTTTGCAATGGAATCCTTTGTTCACACAGAGGCTATACTCATAAAGGAATTTGTATGGGTGAGGGGATTATTGGAGTTTCCAGTTTGAGAACTGTGAGTTGACATGTATATTTTTTAAGTATATGAATTACTACCCTACGATCACCCTAGGAAGTGTGCTCTCTACCTCCATCTCTCTCTGTCTCTTTGAATTTCTTTCTTTGTCTCTCTATCTTTCTCTGTTTGTCTGTTTCTCCTATGTCTGTCTCTCTTTTCTTCTTTCATTTCCATATTTTCATAGTTAATGTTAAATGAATATTAAGTGCTGACATTTATGGAAAATAAATTAGTGAGCATTCATGAGCTACAGTGTTGATAGGAATAGTCACCCATAAGGTTTATCCATAATGCCCTGGGAACATGTGGGTCAGCAGCTGCTTCCTCCTGAAGAAAGAAGAGGCAGATTGAGGAGAAACAAGCCACAGAAAGAAAAAGAGTGATTATCTCTTGGAGTAGGAGATGTGGGCAGAAGGGAATGAGAAATCACCCACTGTCTGGATAATTACTGTTATTAATAACAATAATGATAATAGAAAACATTTAATCAAATAAGCATTTATTAAGCACTTATTCTATGCCCTGCATTGTCCCTAGTCTTAAAAACAAAAATATACGCAATTGCCTTCAAGGAGCTTGCATTCTAATGAGGCAGGCAACAATAAGACAAAGTCTAATAAAGTTTACCTAATATTTAAAGACTTGCAAAGTGCCTTGTGATATATTATCTTTTTTGATTCTCTCTACAATCTTGTGCCAGCATGGTAAACAGAGAACAGGATTCAGAGCAAGAAAGACCTGGGTTCAAGTGGTTTCTGACACCTACTTTGCTCATGTCATTTAACCTCTGATAAGCAAATTTAATACCATGGAAAAAACATCTGTTTGCCTTAACAGAAGTTTACTAATCCGGTGGAGCCAATGAAATTGCATCTAATTCTGATTCTCTTCAGGAATGAAAGATGTATCAACAACAATAAATTCCTAGCAACTCTGTAAAATAGGTGTTTCATAGATGAGGAAACTGAGGCTGAGAAAAAAAAGTAAATGAATTATTACAGCTAGTAAGTGGATGAAGCTGATTTTGAAATTAAGTTTTCCTGATTCCAGGCTGACTTAATTACCACATAAATACAGGTAATGTATCATAGTGGAAAATGGGTTGATTTTGGAGTCCAGAAGACAGCTTCAATTTCTGCCTCAGACACATATTGACTGTGTAACAATGGTTAAGTTAGTTAACTCTCTAAGACTTTAAATTACAAGCGAACTGCCAATCTGTATGAGAAAATCTGTATTTGTAGAAGGAATTCTGGGATTCCTTCTACACTTGAAATTATAGTTCTGGGTTTCTACCCTGCCAACCCTCCCTGCCTTCCCCCCCAAAATAAAAGTATAAGTACTCTATTCTCATTAACTGGAAATATATATTCTCTTTTGGCAGCTAGAATTCTGGGCTTAAGAAATTTATTAAGAAAATATGAGTTCAAGTGCATTCTTAGCACTTGTGACACTTAGCCATGTGACACTGGGCAAGTCACAACTTCAGCCTGCACAATTTCCTCAGCTGTAAAATGGAGATAGTAACAGCCCCTATCTGTGAGAATCAAATGGGAGTGCTTTGTAAAATACTTACTATATAGAAGGGAATTAATAAATGTTTGTTCCCTTCACTTCATTTCTCATATTTTGAAAGGCATCTAAATTAAACTATGGAATTGTATGTAAAAACTATTCTCATCAGAGACAAATTGCATAATATGTATTATTATTATTCAGAATATGAATGAATTCAGAATACTTTAAAAATGAGTTTTATTCCAGAATTGACTCCATGTTTGGTTGATTTCTATTTATCAGATTTTTTTTAACAATTATTAATGCACTTAGATCAGAAAAAAATACTTTATATATGTATTCTTATGTTTTTGCAGTTTAGGTTTTAGGTTACCTTTATGATATAAGCTCATAAAGGTTATTAGAGCAGGAAAGAATCTTAGAGATCAAACATACTTGATATGAGGTCAGAGGACCTGAATTTGAATACATCTAGTATTTCTTCATTTGTAAATTGAGGGACTTTAAATAAATTTTGTCAGACTCAAAATGAAGCATATTCTTGAGGGACATATGTTGACTTAGAAAACCACAAATGAACATTATCTTTATTGTATTATATTATTATTTATTCTGTTAAGCTATTCCCAATTGCATATTAATCTGGTGGCAGCCACACTTAAACTTTAAGGACGTGATATAGCTCCTAAGATCTGAATGAACTCTCCATTTTGTACATGACGAAATGGAATCTTGGGGAATGCTTGATGAGAAAAAGGATCATGTCTTTTCTAATTAGACAGGGTACCTTCTATGCTTCTTCATATCCTCAGACCCTTCTTAGGCTTAATTTTCCTCTTCATTTTAGAGAGGAACCTAATAACAACCTGCCTTTTTCCTATATATAGAAATGACCAGGGGGTAGAAGATATTGTGTTGAACATAGGGTTGGGAAAACCTAAATTCAGATATCACATCTGTTACCTACAATTTTTAATCTCTCTTTATAGATGGAACCCTAGTTTCTATCTATAAAAATAAAATGAAAATACCTAGAGTACCTGTCTTACATAGTTATTGTCAGGCTCATAGGAGATAATACTATTTACTTAAAGCATGTTAGAAACTTGAAAGAACTGCATACTAGTCATTTGTTTTTATTATTCTGCTCCTAGATTTTTTTTTGTATGTGTGGTAATAGATTTATACTTGAAGGCTCCAGAAAATCTTGTTTTCTCCTTTCCATTTTTCTTGCTAAAAGACCTGGGAAGAGCTTGTATCTTTTTCTTCTTTCCTCTCTATGTTTTGAGAAGCAATTCTGTATAATTTGAATAACTCCACCCTGGAGTAAGCATTAACAAGTAGATTACTTTTCCCCAATTAGACCTAGCAGAACACCCAGGTAGTAGGAGTGAGAAAATGTGAATAGCAATAATTTCTCATGAATTTATGTGGCATTATTCAGAGATTAGCTACTGTTACAAGAGAAGATTGTTTCTGTAACCCCTAATGATAGCCTGTGTGAGTAAGGCTTGGGTTTGTAGGAACAGCTGTATGAAAGAAAACCATGTCAAATGGTAGCCTTCTCTAGTGTGGTATAAGGAAGGAAACAGGGAGACAGTTCAGAATTTAAAATATAATCTCCCAAATTAATTTTTTATTAAAAGGAAACTTCAGAAGAATGGGGTCCAGAGGTATGTTTTTAAATTGTAAACACATCTAGCCATGATAGAGACCTGAGTAGTTTCCTCAAATTGTACAGACTTCTGGGAAAAGGATAGATCCCAACCTGCTGAAACTGAGCAAAATAGCAATAAGAAGAACTAAAGAAAGAATTTACACCGGTGTGGGAGAGTAGTATTGGTGATAAATGACTTCTACTTTCTGGGAACTGAATAAAACTACACAAAGCAAAACTGAAAGGATATTATATCTGATCTCTGCTTTGACAAGTGAATTGGTCAAATGTATATGTAGTTCATTCAGAAATGATTCCCCAAATGGTTGTCACTCATTTTCTATCAGATACTAATAAAATAAAACCAGTTTCTTTCTGTATTTGATCATAATTGGCGCTCTAAATGTATAATACCTTCCAAATGTCCCTTGAAAAAAGTATTCACATAAGTAGGTGTTAGGTTTTTTCATGATCTATGAGTCTTTGACCTTTTCATTTCTCACTTCTGAATCATTCTTTTCACCATTCTACCTATGCCCATCTTTACATTGAGGTCACTATCAAAATATATTCTCAATTTAATTTGAAGACATTATAAAAGTCTTTCAGAACACCTCTTTCTTTTTATCCTATGCAAAAATAAATCATAGGTCATAATCAATAAATCAAGAAGAATTTATTTATTATGGACCAATATTATGTCAGGTGATGGAAATGTAAATACAATGAATGAAATAATTTAAGTTCAAAAGGATCCTACATTTTAATGGAGGACAACAGACACATGGTGTGTTGTAGTGTGTGTGTGTGTTTGTGTCTGTGTGTGTGCTTATGTAAAAGGCACACTGAAGAACAGAGATAAGACAAGCTTAAGCTAAATCAGCATGTTATATGGAGGGGAGATGGAGAGTAGTACACAAGGTGGATTATGAATAGCTTTATAAAATAAACAGAGAAGTTTTAGACAACAGAAAAACACTGTTATCTATTAAGAAAGGAACTAATGAAGATAGATCTGCATTTGAAAATCAGCTTTATAACACTGTGGAAGATGGATTGAAGTGAGTAGAGATGATGCAAAGAGACCTGTGAGAAGATTGCTACAATAATCTAGAAAATTGGGTGAAGCTAAAGTATTAGCTCATAAGAGAGTCAGATACAAAAGATATTGTGGAGATAGAAATGGCAAGATTTGTCAACTAATTAGTATATGAGGTAAAGTGCAAGGAGGAAGTCATTTAGGATAACACCAAGTTTATAAAACTGGATTCCAAAAGAATAGTGGTTCTTTTAAGGGAAATAGAGAATGGTGAAAAGAATGGATTTTATTTTAAAATGTTGAGTTTAAGATGTTTCTGGAACATTTTCTTTGGAATATCCAATAAGCAGCTTTTGAAGCAAAGATAAAGTTTTGGCAGGAAGCTAGGGTGAAATACTGTGTAATATCATGCAATATATATCCAATATTATATATTTGAGAGTCATTGGCCCAGATGATAATTAAACCAATAGTAGCTGATGAGATCACTAAGAAATAAAATATATATAGAGAAAGAAGGTCATGGGGATTAGAACAGACCATGGGGAATACTCAGATTAAGCTGCTTAATGAACTAGCAAAGGAGACTGAGGAGAAGTAGTTATGTGGAGAGTATTTGAACCATGAAAAAATAGTGTTAAGGAATCCCAGAAAGTACAGTGTTTAAGGGAAGGAGAATGATCAGTGGTGTCAAATGTAGCAAACAGATCAAAAAGAATGATAATTAAAAAAAGGTCACTAGAGTGTGTTTTTATGGGATCACTGATAACTTTAGAGAAAAATGTTTTAGTTAAATAATAATATCAGAAGCTAGATCACAAAGAATTGAAGAGGGAGGGACAGAAGAAAAAGTGGGGGTAGTGAGTGTTTTGATAAGTCATTTCAGTTATATCCAAACCTTCATGAATTCATTTAAGATTTTCTAGGGGGTTGCCATTACCTTCTCCAACTCTCTTTACTGATGAGGAAACTGAGGCAAACAGCATTAAGGGCTTAGCTCAGGGATACACAACTTGTAAGAGTCTGAAGGTAAGATTTGAACTCACAAAGATGAGCCTTTCTGAATGCAAACCCAGTACTCTATCCGCTGTGCCACCAAGTGAATGTGTTTGTATGAACACACAATGCATGTATATATGTATGCATACAAACACATGATAGGGCAGACGGGTGGAGTTTTGTTTGCTTGTTTTAGAATGAGGGAAACTTGGATGTGCTGTCAGGCAGTAGAGAGGAAACTAAAAGGAAGAAGTTGAAAAAGAAAAGAGAAGACTGAGTTTGCTATCTGCTGGAAAAGATAGGAAGGGATGAGATTAAGAACATATGTAGGGAGGTTGGTATTAACAAGAAAAATCAATATATTGTCAGAGAAGACATAATAAGAAGAAAATAGAGGATGATATTGAAACAATTTAAGATGAAGCAGGGAGCAAAAGAGGATGCTCTCCAATTCTCTCAGCAATGCAAGAGTTGGGTAAGGCAGAGATAAGGAGGTATAGAAGTTCTGAAGAAAAACTTTTGTTGGGTGTGTGTATGAAAGCAATGCTTTACTGTAGTGAGGATAACATGAATTTATAATGTACTCAATGTGTTCAGACTTCAGCTTTCTCTAACAGGAAGTGAATAGGAGTAGAGGAAGTGATTAGCGTTAGTAAGAAAGGACTTAATTTTTAAAAGGAGTTAGTAATGTTAGGACAAAGAGACAAGAAATTAAAGAATAAAATCAGCTAATCATTTGAATTAGTTAATCATACATCAAGACTGGAGGGAGGGTAAGTGAAGTTAGAATAGGATTAATGGTTTGGCAAAGTTCTGAGAGGTGAAGGATTGGATGCCTTGATAAAGAAAAAGAATTAGTTTGATGGTGTGTTTGTAGGCCATGATCAATGATAAAAAAGGAAATAAAAATGAAATGCCCCCCAGTTCTATGTGAACTTCTTCCACTTCTACACTGCCAGTAGCAAAGTGTAGAAAGGGACAGAAGGAAAGAAACATATTTATTGTGTACTTAATAAGTCCAATGAGATGAGATGGTTGAGTTGCAAAGATAGGAGGTTGTGGTCAGATAGAGGAATGTCAGAGCTTTTAATTAGGAAAGTAGACTCAGTGAGATCTAGTATATAACTGACCCTTTATGTGGCTGAGGTGGAGTGAAAGAATAGGTTAAGGGAGTTAAGGTGACAAAATAATTATAAATTTAGTGTATTTGAGGGAGCATCAAAGTGAATTTTGAAGTCCCCCGAAGAAGATGGTGAACCAGGTACTATATTCATTGGTCAAAAATGATCTTAATTATCTTTATGATGGTCTTTTTGCAAATGCATCTCATGACTACTGTAATTTAAGATGATCAAGGGTCCCATGAAGTAGAATTTCTTCTTGCCTTTTTATGGATAATAAAACCAAACTGATCAATTTCTTTATTTGCCTCTCTATTGAGAACCTGTGACTTATTCACCCAATTCCCATCAACTCTGTTTTGGTTACTAGGTATATTTATAGTGAAAATATCAGGAATGACATGCTTCAGTTCTTCTGATAGTGTGTTTGCTTGGTTACAGGGCAAGGACTTAACATTGAGATTTTGTTATTCAGTCATTTGCAACTCCATTTAGCCTTTTCTCATCAAAGATACTAGAGTGGTTTGCCATTTCCTTCTCCAACTCATTTTATAGATGAGGAAACTGAGGCAAACATGGTTAAGTGTCTTGCCCAGGGTTGCACAACTATTAAGTTTCTGAAACAAGATTTTACCTCAAGAAGATGGTCTTCCAAACTCCAAACCTGGCATTTTATTCACTAGGCTAGCTAGCTGCCCACATTTAGATTACCAGAAGCTAAAGGAATATTTGGAAATGATCAAGAAATTGTGAATCTTAGCAAATTTAGCTCTCTCTCTCTCTTTTTTTTGTTAGGCCAGTAGGTGACTCAGTAGATGGGGTAAAAGGCATGTTTTCAGAAGCTCCTTCTGACACTTTCTCTCTGTGTGCCAATGGTCAAATCACTTAACTCCCGTCAGTCTCAGTTTTAATTGTAAAATGGGAATTATAATAACATCTATCTCTCCCTCTTGTTGTGTCAGATGAGATGATATTTGTTAAAACAACAACAAAACAAAACAAAATTAAAAAAAACAAACCCTAACATAGTACCTGGTACATAGTACATAATTAATAAATATATATTTCCTTCCTTCTGTCCCTTTCTACCATTCTGCTATGGTCACTGTAGAAGCAGTGGGGTTTGTATAGAACTGGGCACCATTTATTATTTTTCTTTGCTTTTTCATTGATTATGACCTACAAAACATCATCAAGTAACCTTCCCACTGGTGAATAGACTCTCCAAACTTAGTTATACTTACCCTTGGGAGCAAATATTGTCTATTGGTGGGACAGTACACGAATCCTGCCTGTCAGAACCTAAAATCTCCTGTTTCGTGATTTGTTGCATGGGCTTTGAGAGCTTATCTTAACAGTGTCATAAAGAACTGACACAGGACTTTGTGGAAGAAGCTCATTTTCTCCAAGGTCGGCTTAATAAATGAAACTTAAAGTGTTACTTCTCATAGTGGGCTTTGAAGTGCTAGATGATTAACTGGAGCCCTATTGTATTGTTGTATAATTTCTGATAATAGACCTCAGACTTGTGAACTGCAGATTATAACTTCACTTGATTAATCAGAGGAAAGTAACTGGAATACTTTTACCCTTGTTATTCCATGCCTATGGTGACTAACTCCAATATGGTAGAGATGACTCAATTAGATGAAAATTGTCCCTGCTATTTTTATGCCCCTTAATCGCTTATCATCCTTTTATTAACTAACATTAACCATAAGCACTTGGCCAATGAGTGACCCTGGTTGCAGGCCTGTGACCTGACTTTCAATCAACAAAAGGGTATGCTCATTGGCTTAATGGGACCTCCTGTCTGCCAAAGTCTGTCTATCAACAATAGGATTCTATATTTTGTCTAAAGCCTTCTAGAAAGACAATAAGACTCTGTGTTTTTGGTTTGCTCTATCTGTACTGTTTGGGTATCAAACATATAAAACAAAGACACTGGAGGAAGGGTGCATTTTAGATCATGAAGAAGAGCTAAGGTCCATTTCATTACAGGGAGCCATGGACCCTTTTAAAATGTCCTATTGGCTTAGAGCTCACCTCAGTGGTTTTTCTCAAAGATTGGACAATTTTTGGACAATTGTGCAATCCCCATATTATGTTTTTTTTTATCTCACAAATATAAATAAGGCATTTAAGTAACTCACTGCATAGAGGGCTAGACCTAGAGTCAAGAAGAGCTGAATTCCAATATAGCCTCAGACATACTAGCTATTTAACCCTGGGCAAGTTGCTTATATTACATCTGCCCCAGTTACCTCATCCATTAAAACAGATAATAAGAATATCTACTTCCAGTTGTGAGGATCAAGTGAAATAATTATTTGTAAAGCTTTTTGGAGACCTTAAAGCATTATGTAAATGTTAACTATCATTGTTATTATTCTTATTAGCCAAAGAAATACTAATTACAGAATTCAAACATCTGCTTTTGGGTTGGGAAGATATTTTGAGGGGCAGGTGGAGATTTCCTTAATGTCTTGAAATTACATCATACAGACATCTGCCTCCTTCACTGAATCCTAAAGCCAGGTCTGGGAAGTTTTATTTGGCCCTTGGTAGGTAAAGGCCTTCTGGTAAGCTTAATCTATTATCTAACGTCTCATTCAATATCCATAAACAATTTTCTGGAGAGAGAGAGCCATTTGAAATATTTTATAGAATCACAATATTAGATCTGGAATGGCCCTGAGAGATCATCTTAATCAGGAGCCCATAGACTCCTTAGAGGTATATGGATCACTTTCAGAGATCCTATGAAGCTGAATGGAAAAAAACACAACTGCATCTTTATCTTTACTAATTTTTTATATTTATATTATTCTATTTAAAGATTATCCTGAGAAAGGATTCTTAGTTGTCACTAATGTGTAGAGGGGTTCATGATACAAAAAATGTTAAAAACTCTCAACGTAACACAAATATCTCATTTTTACATGAAGAAATGGTTCTACACTGCCCCAGACCATGTACCCATGGTCACAACCAACAGAATTGGTTGGTGTATTAATGAAAGCCTGCATCTGCTATCTTCCAAAAGATAATAATAGTTAGTTATGATATAAGAAAGCAGGGAGGGCAGCTAGGTGGGGCAGTGGACAGAGCTCCAGTCCTAAAGTCAGGAGGGCTTGAGTTCCAATATGGCCTCAGACCCTTAACTCCTAGCTGTGTGACCCTGGGCAAATCAATTAACCCCAATTGCCTTACCAAAAAAAAAAAAAGGAATAAGAAAAAAAAAGAAAGCAGGGTAACATAGCTGAGAAAGACCTGGGTTTTAATTCCAACTATTTGTTGTTATTCATTCATTTAATTTATATCCGACTCTTCATGACCCCATAGACTATCAAACACCAATATTGTCCATAGGACTTTCTTGGTAAAGATACTAGAATGAGTTCCTTCTACACTGAATTAAGGCAAAAGTTAAATTACTTGTTCAAAGTCACACAGCTTGTATCTGAGGCTGGATTTGAATTTAGGTCTGATTCTGGGCATCTTATACACTGAGCAACTTAGATCCTTTCTTCTGACAGTAGGCACAGGCTTAATTTTTTGAGTTTATTTCTTCATCTGCAAAACGGAGAATATTTCCTATAGTGCTTTTCCTTCAGAATTGTTAAGAGAATTAAATGAAATAAAGTTAAAGAAAACTTAAAACTTAAAGTGTTATATGCATTTCAACTATTATTATGATGTTTGTATTGAAGATGACAAAAATGAGAATAGTTGAAGGTGAAAAGATTGTGGGAGGACATTGTTGGTGGAGATATGAATCAGCGCACCTTTTTGGAAAGTAATTTGGAATTATACAAATAAAGTGACTAAAACATTCATACACTTTGATCAAGAGATTCCATTACTTGGATTATGCCCAAAGGTGGCCATTGATTACAAGAAAGTCCTTAAATATCCCCAAATATTTATAATATCATTTTTATGATACCAACAAATTTGAAAAAAAATAGCTCAATGTCCATTGATTGGGGAATTGTGGTACAGTAATGTAACGGAACATTACTGTGCTGTAAGAAATGACACAAGATGAACTCATAGAAGCATAAGAAGAGACAGAATTACAAAGTAAGAAAAGTAAAAAAATGCAATGATCATAACAATATAAATAAGGACCACTATAAATGTTGAAAAATTATATATATGAAGTAATGTAAAACATTTCCATGTTGTCCAAGAAAGAAAAATGGACAAAGAAGAAAAAATGTACAATATATAGTTAGAGTTCATCAGTTATTTCTCTGGAGGTGGATACATTTTTCATCATAAGTCCTTTGCAATTGTCATGGATCTTTGTTTTGATCCAAGTCTAAGTCTTTCTCAGTTGATTTCCGTTAGAATACTGCTATACATGTGTACAGTGTTCTCCTGTTTCTGCTTATGACTTAGAGATTTCCCAGGATGAAAAAGCCTCAGGTAATGACACAGGTGAGGCATACTGGCAAAGTTTAGAAAGATAGAAGTAAAGCTATCAGGGAAGAATGGATGAATAAATGAATGAAATCTATTTATTAAGCACTATATTCTTAGCTTTGTGTTAAATGATATTATACCAGGGGCAAGGAAAAGAAACACAATTAGACCCTGATTGATGGATATCTGAGATAGTGTATTTCTAGCTTTTCTTTCTCTTATGGCTGGGTAGAAATAATCCATGAGTTAGATAAGTCTGGAGGTTTATAGGGGAAATTAGTCATGAGCACCTGGCCAGGGTGAGGAAGGCAGTATATTGGGGGAATATATAGCAGGCCTGACGACTTCAGTTTACGTGCTTGAAAAGATCTGGAGCTTTTGCCAATAACCATAACTTTACAAGGGCATACAAAATTAGTATCATGCTTTATACTTTTATCATTGATTCATTGATTTGCAAAATGTGCCCCAAACTCTTGACTTCAAAAAAAATGAAATCTGAACAAACAAAAAATTGAAAGCTAGCCAGATAACATAACTGGCATTCACAAACATTTGTAGAAATGGAATTGTGGATGCCAAAGAATCATCAAGGGAAATTTGTGACGAATAAAGTAAGATTGGTGAATATAACAATTGTACTGAGAATCAATGATTTACTGCAATGTTTTGATAACAGAAACATGTTCTGACTCTATACCAGGGATTCTTGGCATGACTGAATTTGTTTTTTTTAATTTAAGTTATTTAGATAACATTGGATTCTTTTTTAATCTTATTGATATTTGTATGAACCTAAAATATTTATTTTAAGAAGGGGTCTATAGAAGTCAACAACTTGTCAAAGGAGTCCATGACAAACAGAAAAATAAGAATCCTTACCTTAAATAAACCCAAGATTTCCCCCCAAATGTTAAAATCTTATAAGAGTAACCAAAGGTTACCCAATCCAGCTTTCTTTCAAATATAAGAATCACCTACTCTTTAGCACCCCTGACAAGTGATGATCTACCCTCTGGTTGCAGACTCTGATAATAGGAAATTCCCTACTTCCTGAGGCATCCTCTTCTATGTTTGTCTAGTTTTACTTGATCGGAAATTTTCCTTATAGTGATTCTCTCTAACTCTCATTCATTTGTCTTAGTTGTGCTTTATGGGACCAAGTAGAACAAGTATAATTCATCTTCCATGTGTCAACAATGCAAATATTTGAATGCTGTATTAATATCATGTTTAGTTTTCTTATTCCTTAAACCAAACATTCCTAATTCTTTCAACAGATCCTTGCATAACATGGCTTGGACTACATTTCCAGTAGAAAATAAAATTATATATAAAGAACTTTGGAAATATGGGAATGGATTACTAAAGCAGGTTATGGAATCTCTTTTATGGAGATAGTTCAAATATAAGAGAGATATTAATCTTTCTCAGATGGTTTAGGTGTGGCCCTTCCCGGAGGCTGGGGAATAAGCCTTTGGAGGTCCTTGCCAACCTATCATCCTTTTTGAATAATTGAACTCTTTGTTGACATTAAGAAAGGGTGTGATATCTTTTATTCTCCTCTCCCACAGTAAATGCCAAATGGTAGTAAAGTGGGTAGTTAAGCAGTGGAATACCAAAATTCATTGTGTAGTTTGTGGTGAGTTTTCCCTTGGAGCCTGATTTTCATAGAACCAGCCATTTCAGGGTTATTATTATAGTAGAAATCTGTTACCACGAGGCAAGAGAGTTTTCTTATAATGAAAGAACTCCCTCTTTTTGACATAGAGGTGAGGCACTACTCAGTTAGAATGTTGCATACGTTATCCATTGAGTTGACTGTTTCTCTTTAGTTGTTTTTGTTATAATGACAATTTTAAGTGTGTGTGTGAAGGATAATCTATAGAAATAGCAAGTTATACCTACTTAAGATATGTATGGAGAGAGACAGAGACAGAGAGTGCTTCCTATGGGCCAGACATTGTGCTAAGCACTTTATAATTATTATACCATTTGATCATTGCAACAACCCTGGGAGTTAGAAGAATTGGAATAATAATATTATTATCATTATTATTTTATTGATAAGATGACTTAGGCATACAGAAGCTAAGTGATTTGTCCATGTTAGTAGGTGTCAGAAGTCAGTTTTGAACTTTGGTGCTCTACTATTCCATCCAGATGCTCCAAACTTAAATTGTTGAAATGTGGGGAATGATTGTGATATAAAAAGGACCAAAAGAACTTAAATTTTTTTTTCCAAAAATTAAATGATATGTGAAACATTCTCCGTTCTACCTTAAATTATTCTTCAAAACTGTCACCATCAAAAAGCATGATCAAGATTTACTTGTTTCCACCACAGAAGGAAATTAATTCAGTTTTGAATCCTTCTATAAGACCTAAACATTTCTGCTCTAACTAGTACCTAGGGGAAAATTAAAGCACCCCTGAGTACTTTTTTCTGTTTAAAGTAAGTCCTGATAACAGAACTAACAAAATTTTTTAAAAATTACAAAATCTTTGAAGTCATCTGGTCCAATCCTCTCATCTTCCATAAGAGAAAACTTAGGCTCATAAAAACTAAATGACTTCCCTAACGTCACACAGTTTTCCTACTCCAGTTGGACAATTTGGGGGGAAAGAGTAAACTTTCCTATATTACTTTTTTCCCATTTCACTTATAGGCAGGAGACAGATGTCTGCTTCCCAGGTGTACTCAAGGTTATTTCCACCTTTTGTTTAAGGAAAACTGGAGATGTAGCTCCTATCTGAAAATCTGAAAGAGTGCCAGATTGAGATTTCCATGAGAACAAATGAGTTTCAATCCTCTGGATTCAGTAGGTGATCAAATTCATGTTCTTTTATCAATGGCCTGGATAGCCTTGGGAAATAAAAGATTATATCTACCCAAAAGCTATAATCTAGAAGAATAAGGTACATAAATAATGGCTACCCACCATCAATTTTTGCCGGATTACTAAATTTAATTTTTGTTGTTAAAAACCCATTTTTAATTATTGTAACAATAACTCAAAACATCAAAAAGTATATTTTACTCATAAAGATTCTCTTTTTGTTTAATATTTAACAAATGTCTTTGTTATAATAGTCATTTAATGAAGACAAACTATTAGTTAAACAATGTGAACCATTAGCTTAGAATCTATAGGTTCTACTTTAAGTGTAGTCTACTGATCTCCCTTCTTCTCTTGCCTTCTCTTGCCTTCCCTTGTCTTCCCTTGTTTTCCCTTGGCTTCCCTTGTCTTCCTTTCCCTTCCCTTCCAGAAAAAATATTACTTTTTTTCCTTTGTTTCTTTGTTTGTTTTTTTCCTTCCTCCCTTTTACTGAGACATTTGTTTTTATTAAAAACTTAATATCACATTACCTTGGCAACTTTCCCCCTTCTTCACAGATCATACACCTGTGAAGTATGATAAAATCTAGAAATGTTTTCTGTTTACAGAATAGTTCAAAATATCTTTCCAATTCCTTTGGTTTATTAAAGCACCAGATGTGTTTAATTTTTTTTAATATTAAACTTAGATCTATTTCTAGGTATTGTTAAGTTATATGTTACTGGTTTGTTTACTTTCCGCTAATACTTCAAAGTTTAGTGATTTCATTTGTATAGATTCTTCTTCCAGTGATGCAAATCACAAGCCCCTTTATATTTTTGTAGATTGTTACAGGAGTTTCTGTGGGCAAAATATTACTTATCTGGTGTCTAGCTTTCTCTTGAGAAGCTTCTCCATACTTAGCCTCATCCTCATAAGGCAGATTTAGTTTCCCATGTGTTTCCTACTCAAAACATTTGCAGTTTGGTCAAATTGACCAGCGTTCATACTGTACAGGCAGAGAATTTTTTTTTTTAATGTCACCTTGATCCTAAGATTCAGGGTGACTTTATTAGAGTTGTTTATTCAACTCATAAAGAGGGTTTGTAGAAACTATGTAGATTTAAATAGATCTTATTAAACCATTGGA
>JAJPUD010000266.1:0-17342 GCA_023553655.1 Myrmecobius fasciatus | reverse complement strand
TGGATATATATATATATATATATATACATATATTGATTTATTTGATTTCTCCCCCTTAGAACAGCTGATTCACCCCAGGTATAGTAATAGGACGATAGTTTGTTCTAGAACAAGCAACATAGTTTTAAGTTCCTCTAGGACTTAAGAGGGCACCTAGTTCCAGTTCCCTCATTTTATTTATTAATGAGGACAAAAGCTCAGAGAGCTTAAGTGATTTAGCTGGGGTTGCATATGTTCTTAGTGGAAGCCAGTACATCTGATAACAAATCTTGTATTCTTTTCAACATGGCATCAAGTCCATTAATCTTCATTGTTAAAACACACTGATAGTACTTTAGACTCCCAGGTTTTCAAAGTATAGAAGGATTTTAAACAAAATAAGAAGGTTAAATAACAATAAAAACACCCCTCCCCCAAAAAACCCCCAGAAAACAACAAAAATAAGTCCACTCAAATTACAAATTGCTGAGTTGAGGAGTTTCATAATGATGTGCAGTAATGGAAATTATTAATAGATTTTAAAGAAGAGGGTGATATACTGCCAGTAAGGTAGTATTTTTTTTATGATTTGTTGTGGTGTAATTGAGATGTAATAATGCATTTGAGAAACTTCTGAAAGAGAAGTTGTCTCTATAATTCCCCTTATATTTATAGGGAATCTAATTACCCAGCATATAAACCAATGGAAAAGTATATTTCTATAAGGTATATAGTAAAAGTATTATTTGGATTTTAGGTGAAGAAATGGGGTCATAGAAATGAACTCAACTTGCTCCTGGTTATACAATTTTTGATATACATTACAGTCTATCTGCCCCTTACTAATCTAGAAATCTAAGAAGTAAAAATATTTCAAGATAGGGATTAATACTATACTACTGTATTATGACAGTATTACATAGGTCTGAGGAGCTATGCTTTCAAATTTACAGTAAATATTACCTAACAACACATACTCTCTCTCTTTGTCTCTGCTTTTCTATCTCTTTTCCTCTTACTTTTTCTTTCTCTCCCCTCTGTTTGTCTCTTACTGTCTGCATAACTCTGTTTCTATGTCTTTCTTTCTTTTCACTTACACACACACACACACACACACACACACACACACTCTCACACACACAACATTGTTGATAACTGTAACTTAGCTAGAATTTTAAAGGTTTCAATTCAACAAATATTTACTAAGTGCTAATAATGTATTAGAGTAGTTGCATTAGATAGTGGTGATATACCAAGGAAAAGTAAACCAATTCCTTTACTCAATATATTTATGATTCAATCAAAAGGATATTCTGGCCACAAAAATAATGATGCAAGGTAGATTGTTAGGCGCAAAGAAGAAATCCAAATGTAAACTTCTAAGAAAATTTCTTTCAGCAATTGAAAATATTTTTTAAGAGAAAAGTCATTCCCTAAGTATTCTTGTCTTTAGAAAGTTAGGAACCATGAAGTTTAGAGATGCAGGCCAGTTCTCTTTTACATAGGTGCTTTGCATTTATCTCAGATTTTAGGTAATTCATTCCTCCTCTGGCAAATTTTGTTAGAAGGAAAAGTTGGGATAGTTACCCTAATAAACAAAAGTTTATTGAATGACTAGTTCAGTCATTCCATTGTGTTTGACTTTGTGACCATGTGCATTATAGTATCCAAAGAACTTTCTCGGCAAAAATATATTTCCTTCTCTAATGGATTAAGATAAACAAAAAATTAAATACCTTATCCCACAGTCACACAACTAGGAAGTATCTGAGGTCAGTTTTGAATTCAAGTTTTCCTGAGTTAATACTGAGAAAGTACTATTTCCATTAAATCACCCCGCTTACTCCTTATGTAACCTTAAGTGAGTTGTTTAAAAATAAAATACATAAGATTAAGAAGAAAATCAATTCTATTGAAAACATTTTTAAAATCAAATTTATGGATCCTAAACTAAGAACACTTTGTTTAGACCTTCTCTAAGGTTTTTTCCAGCCTTAACATTGTCTACTATAAAATTGATTTCAATTTCTGTCTGTGTGGAACTAGGTAACATAAAACATACTAGGTACTATAGAAATTATATGACTATAAATATGGTTCTGTTCTTCCCATGTAAACTTATAAAATCTTCTATGTAATTTTGCTTTGGAATAGTCTATTCCTTCAAGTTGACAATTAACTTATTGAACAAGCTAATAAGTACTAAAATGCTAATGGAAAGAGATATGAAACACCTAATTATTCCACCACTTCTTAGGCACCTAACACATCCTTGGAACATAGCAAACACTTGGTAACTAATTTGGTCATCAACTTCATCTATCTATCCATCTATATGAGATAGTGAGATATTTATCTGTCTTCATAGGATAGTGGCAAAGCCATGTACAGTGGTTTTTTCTTTCATCTTCCATTATGTTTTCTAGCTTGAAAAATTTTCAATTTTAATCCTAAGCCCAGACCACATTCTTTTCATCTCCCTTAACCAATTAAGGTTTTTAAAACATACAACATGAAGATCTAGAAATACAACCAAGTCCTATCTCTTTTTTTTTACTTGCTAAAATGTTGGTCCTTTTTTAATACTTCATCTTCAATGTCTAACTGACACCCAATTCTTACCTGTAGCCCAGCATGAGCAACAGGCAACTCTCCACACACACACACACACACACACACACACACACACACACACACACACACTGAGGATGATGAGTCAGCAAAGAAGATTAAGAACGTTCCAGTTAAGATTTTTGGGATATTTGACTTTTTAATTTCTGCATTATTTTTGTTTCTTATATATAGCCTACTATAATTGGGAAAGACCTTCATTCAGAACACATTTCCCTATACCCATGTACTCACTCATAAAGACATATATATATACACACATACAAAGTGATCTGGAATCTCCTCTAGCTTTGTGAAGATATATGGACAAACCTAAAGTGGAAATTTTATTTTTAATCATTCAACAAATTTAGACTACTTAAATTTACCTAAAAACATTTTTATAATAATAATATAACTTCACTTTACCTAGAAATAGATCCAAGTTTAATATTAAAAATCATATATATATATATAATATAATATATGTTATATAATATAATACATGCAAAGATAGTTTTCAGCATAAATGCTTGCAAAATCTCATGTTCCATGTTTTTCTCCCTTCTTCTCCATGACCCCCTTCCCTAGACAGCAAGTAATTTAATATAGGTTAAAGATGTGCAAGTCTTTTAAACATATTTCTGCATTTATCATGTTGCACAAGAAAAATCAGATCAAAAAGGAAAAAAAAAATGAGAGAGAAAAAAAAACAAGCAAGCAAACAACAAAAGTGAAAATACTATGTTGTGATCCACATTCAGTGCTCATAGTCCTCTCTCTCTGAATGCAAATGGCTCTTTCCATCACAAGTCTATTGGAATTGACCTGAATCACCTCATTGTTGAAAAGAGCCAAGCCCATCACAGTTGGTCACATATGTTGTTTGTGTGTACATTGTTCTTTTGGTTCTACTCATTTCATTTAGAATCAATTTGTATAGATCTCTCCAGGCTTATCTAAAATCAGATTGCTGATCATTTCTTATGGAACAATAATATTCCATTACATTCATATGCCATAATTTATTTAACTATTCTGCAACTGATGAGCATCCACTCAGTGTCCAGTCCCTTGCCACTACAAAAAGGGCTGCTACAAACTTTTTTGCACATGTGGGTTCTTTTCCATTTTTTTCAGGATCTCTGTTGATACAGACCCAGTACAGATACTAGTGGATCAAAGTCTATGAACAGTTTTATAGCCCTTTGGGCATAGTTCCAAATTGGAACATTTTCCAGAATGGCTGGATCAGTTCACAACTCCACCAACACTGTATTAGTGTCCCAGTTTTCTCATATCCACTCCCATATTTCTCATTATCATTTTCTGGCATCTTAACCAACTAAAAATATGTGTAAAAGAAATTACAAATCAAAAAGAGTTGTTGTAATATGTTAATTCTGAGAAAAAGAAAGCATTTTACAAGATTTTTTGGTCTTCTCTGTAGCACTTAGACCACAATTTTATTAAATATTTCATCATAATATACTCATTTTAAACCCAAATAAAATATAAATGTGGGATCATATAACTTCAGCAAATGCAATATTACAGTCTTAGTAATTAAATAGAAGGTAGGCATTCTGTAGCTTTATTTTCAGGCTTCCATTTGTATTCTTTATGGCTTCCTCTGTTTCAGCATAAAATAAAGTACTTTGTAATCTACACTGCACAAGCAATTCTCTCTCTCTCTCTCTCTCTCTCTCTCTCTCTCTCTCTCTCTCTCTTTCTCTCTGTATATATGTAGGTAGGTAGGTAATACTCTTGAAACTGATATGACCATTTTTTGTGATTATCTTTCTTTGAACATCTTCATTTATATTATCCTTATGCTTAAGAGGTAATCACAGTGAAACTCTTTAGTTTGCTAGGGAAATTAAAATAATGGATATGTTAACTTGTTACATTAAAACATTTCTACAAGGTATCAAATCAAAATGGCAGAATCTAAGAAAGTTTTTTTTTGCCATACAATCATAATCAAGATCATACAAGACTTATGAGTCAATATTATAAAGCAGCAGAGAACTTGTAATATGACATTACATAAGGCAAAGAATTTAGCATTATAACAAGAATAACATATGAAGAAAACCTGAACATATTCTTATAGGGCAAAAACATATATATATATATCTTTAAATGAAATAGAATATGTTCAAGCATAAAGTGATGAAAATATCAGAATGAGTAGAAAATATGACATTCAAGTAAAGAAATCAAGAGAAATATAAAATTATAAGGGATGAAATAAGGTTAAACCTTTTATATTCTTATATGCAAAGATTACATAAAATTTTACTATTACCAGGGATCTTCAGGAGCTTTTTTGATAGAAATTAAATGTTACTCCTAAAGAATGGATGGATCAAAAACAATTAGAAACAATAAACAATATCATTAAATATGACAAAAATGAGGAAACATTAAAATTTGTGGGATGCAGTAAAAAACAGCACTTAGAAGAAAATACATATTTTTGCACACTTGTTTTTTAATAAAAGAAAGACCAGATCAATTAATTGACCATGCAATTAAAAAAATGTATAACCAACAAATCAACTCCCAAATTAAATATCAAAGTAGAAATCCTGAAAACCAAAGCAAGATTAGCATTCTAAATTGCTAATATGCCAAAACAATTGCCAAAATTGCCAAAACAATATTGCAAGTAAAAACAGAGTGTTGAGTTACTACATTAAAGTAGTATTTTTTAAAATAAAATAAAAGTCAACAATTTAATTTTATAAAGAAAATCAAATTACCAATATAAAAATTTTAAAAATGACTTTACAACTAATGAAGAAGAAACAAAAAATAATTATTAAGAGCTATTTTGCCCAACTATCTAGTGCCAATAAAGCTGACAACTTAAAGAAAATGAATGTATGTCTATAGAATGGATAATTTGCCTAGAATAATGTAACAGAAAATAAGATACTTAGCCCTTTTTAGAAAAAAGATCTTGAAAAAACTGCACTGGACTCCTGAAGGGAAGGGGAATGTGACCAGATATGGATTTAAAAGTGAATTCTACAAAAACATTTAAAGAACAATTCACAGTAATGCTTCATAAATTCTTTAGAAAAAAAAAACAGGCCATTAATACTGAAGAATTACCTGCCAATTTCTCTAATGAATGATGATAAAAATCTTAAATATAATATTATCTAAGAAATTACTACAGCATTATATTACAATGATAATATGCTATGACCAGGTTGAATTTTTTCAATATTAGGAAATTTATATTCCATATTAGGAAAACCACAAACTTGATTGACTACATTAATAGCAAAACAACAAAAATCTTATGATTATTTCAATAAATATGGAAAAACTTTTGTCAAAATATAACACTTCTTCCTGTTAAAAATACTAGAAGTTAAAACAATAAGCAAAGAGTTTCTTATAATAATAAGTGGTATGCATCTAATATCAAGAGTGAGCATTATCTCTAATGGGGATAGCATTTTCTAAGAACATAAAGGGTAAAGTAATGATCTCCATTATCATCATTACTATGCAATATATTAATAAAAATGTTTTAGCAGTAAGATTAAAAAGAAATTGGCAGAATAAGGATAGAAAACAGGAAAGAAATATTTCACTTTTTGCGTACACTTTGTTTACTTAGAGAATCCTAAAGTCAACTAAAAAACTAATCAAAACAATTAAAAACTTGAACAAACCTTCAGGCTATAAAACAAATTCACAAATATCATTATGTAATTGTATATCTACAAAATCTAGAAGAGAGATAAAGAAAATTCCATTTAAAATAACTATGGGCTGTATAAACTACTTGGACATCTCAAATGCCAAGACATATATCAGAATTCTATGAACACTATCACAAAATACTCATCACATCAATAAAGACAGATTTAAACAAATGGAAGATTGTTTGCTCTTAGATAGTTTGAACAAATAAAATAAAAATGACAATACAACATAAATGAATTTGTTTATTCAGTGCCAAGGAAACCAAAATTCTGAAAGATTATTTTATATAGCTAGGGAAAAAATGCTAAATAAAATCATCTGGAGGAACAAAAGTTCAAAAATACTAAGAAAATTAATTTTTAAAAATCAGAAAGGGCTTAATAGTAATTATAACAAAAGCATTGTATCAAAATAATTTGATAAGAAATGGAGAAGTTGAGCAGTAGAACAAGTTGGAAATATGATATATATATATATATGGAAATGAGCACAGTAACATAGAATTTGATGATAAACCCAAAGATTTTAGCTATTGAGACAAGGATTCACTACTTAACAAAAACTGTTGGGAAAACTGAAGAACTAGTTTTAGATTTAGATCTAGATCTAGATTTAGACCTTATGCTGAAGGCCAATATCATAAGCCAATGGAGTGAAGCTTGAAAAAAATGACCTGTGAGATCTGTGGATAGGAGAAGAGACTAGGACTAAAGAAAAGAAGAAGATTCACAGAAGGTATGATGGATAATTTTAGTTACATAAAAGTAATTATCTTGTGCAAATGAAACCAATATAGCTAAAATTAGGAAAGTAGGATGCTGAGAAATGTTTAAAATAAGTTTCTTTGATTAAGATCAAATCTAGAAGATAGATCTAAATTAAATTCACAAGAAAAAGAGCCATTACCCACTAAATGAATAGATCATTTTAAGTTTAAAAAATCCAAACTATCAATAAATATATTTTTAAAATATTCTAAATAATAGAGAAATGCAAATTGAAACAACTCTTAGGTACTACTTTGTTATTACAGATTGAGCAAGGTTTCAAAAAAAAAGTAAACATCAAGTGCTGAAAGGGATGTAGGAAAATAGGAAAACTAATGCTCATGTGGGTGAAGCTGTGGACTAGTCCAAACATTCTGGAAAACAATCTGTAACTATGTGCAGAAAACAATTAAACTGTGAATATTATTTGATCCACTATGTTCTCTACTAGTTCTATATCCCAAAGGAATGAAAGAAAGAGGGAAAGGACCACTATGTACAAGATTGTTTAGAGCATTTTTTTTGTAGTGGAAAAGAATGGGAAATGGAGGGTAAGCCCATCAACTGGGAAATGGCTGAATAACTAATGTTATATGAAAGTGATGTAATATTATTTTGTTGCAAGAAATAATAAAATAGATGGTTTCAAAAATACACGGGAAGATTGTATGAACTGATACATAGTTCATATGTATTCAATAACAACAATATTGTAAAGATAAATAACTTAAGAACTCTTATCTATACAGTGAAGAATCACAATTCAAAATGACTCCATGAAATATACTATGTGCCTCCAGACAGAGTCTATGCACAGAGGACTATTAATCACTGGAAGAAGCATACTGATGAATGAGACACAAGATCCATTCTAATAGGACTTATATCTAGAAGACAGAAACAGAATTATATTGGTTGTATAGGAACACTTAGTGTGTGAATTATTTTGGACAAGCATTAAGTATGTATATTTACATACATGTTAAAGTCTTTATTATTATGTATTGTGAATAGTTGGTTTTCTAGTATTCCAAAGGAAGCAAATTTCAATACAATCAATAATTTTGATATTGTTTTATTTTGTGATTTTGTAGTCATGAATATGTATTTCTACCAATATTAGGCTGACCCAGAATATCTGACTTAATGCTTATAAAATTGCATTAAGTTCATTTCTCTACCTTTACTTAATTCTTTGTCACTTGAGTGCTGAATTTTGTGCTATACGCACATATTTAATTGCTCTTTTTGTTGTATTTTTATTTTTTTGTTGTTTAAAAATTTATATTATTCCAAGGAAATGTGTCACAATTGCAACTTTTAAAGACTACACTTCGACGATTATTAGAGGTATTGTAGTAGCTCTTACTCAGGAGAAATAAAGAGTTTCCTGCATCATTCAAATCCAGAATGAAATAAGATCAACTGCATTACAAGGCAAAGTGTTGTCAGAAACCGAACACTTAAAAATTGCTGGAAAAATGCTTTTAATAAATCCTCAGAAAATCTACAAAGATTCTCAAAAGGTTCTAACAGCTAAAGTGATTGCTATTAATTCCTTTAAAATTAAAAAGAGATTCCTTGAAGTTGGAAGAACAAAGAAAAGATAGATAAAATAAATGACTACTAACCACTGTGATGAACAAAAAAGTAAAACAAAACACTTTTTTTGTGGGCAAGACAATACAAAAATTGGAATACTGAAGATTGGAGAATAGTTATTTTTGGAACTCACTTTTTCATTCATGCATAATACTCAAGTCTTTAGTAGAAGCCCAGGTAGAGCTGTAAGATCTAGGGGTTTTCATTAACCTATAAAATAAATGTCAAATTATATTTTGGTAATATTTGTTTCCAGTGGGCTTTGTCTTGTGCCCATTTGTAATATAATTAACTCTGATAAATATATTGCTATGCTGAAAAGCAGAATTGTTCTGGAATTACAGAAAATCCCATATGGAGGGTGGAATCTTGGAATACATTGCAGCCCTGTACCATCATGCCATACATCATGAAAGGTTTGGACTTGTATCCAATAAATGAAGATAAACATACTTCAGTGATCTGGGAACTCTCATGATTTTAACCCCTTTGAAGACCTACCACAAATAGACTAGCATATAATAGGTATGTGACACACTTCAGAAATCCTTGCTTAATAAAGCCTTGTTTCCTGGCTAACATATTGATTAATAAATATACCAGGATGCCTCTGGAGACACTATAACACTATGAAGATAAAGACATGGACTTGAAGATGTGAAGTCCTGGGTTCAAGTGTTGCCGCTGGCATAGAATGATTTTGTGATCCTATGACCAAATCACTTAGCTTTCGACTCAGTACTAGACAACTAGACAGTGATAGAGAACATGTTGACTTGCATTTGAAGAAGTAGTTTTCTTATCTAGGTAGTCCTTATAACAGTGAAATTCCAGGACCATTCCCCATTTCCTACACATAAATATGAAATTTTGGTGGCTTTTCAATAATATTTGATTCTTCATCAGACTCCATTTGGGATTTTCTTGGCAAAAACACTGGAGTGTTTTGCCATTTTGTTCTCTTGCTTATTTTTACAAATGAGGAAACTGAAGCAAACAGAATTGTGACTTTCCCAGAGCCAGTAAGTGAGTGTCTAGTAAGTGTTTGAAGCCCAGTTTGAACTCAGGAAAAGTTCAGGTCCAGCACTGTAACTATCTGTGTACCTACCTGTTCTAAATATGTAATACAATATTGTAATTATAGTACAAAATTAAACATAATTAAAGAGTAAAAGAGAGGGTCCTATGAAAGATTGGAGGGAGATATTATTTCTGAATTAAGATTAATTAAACTTTCTAGTTGATACTTTGGTTCTTGAACAGATAACATCTGGGACAGTTAAATGCAAGAGAAAAATCTAGAGGTAGGGGGAGGGAGAAAAGCATGGCAATAATAGTGATAATATCAGGATGATGATAGCATACCAGGAAGGGGAGGTTCAGAGTGATAGAATGCCTGGTTTGGGAGTTGGGGTTGATATTTAAAAAGAAGGAAGAAGGACTGAAGATGAATTAAAATTTTTGTTCCAGGCTATTTCCAGGCCAGACATATATGTATGTCTTCAATCATATACCCGCATTTCTCCCTTGATGGCCATGACTTGATTTATAGTTATAATATACAGAATATTTACAGATTCTGACACATCAAGCATCATTTAACTATACACAGAGAAGGAAGTCTATAGGATCATAACATTATAAACATAGCCCTGGAAAGTATATCAGAGACCATGATAGAGTCCAAATCCTATCATTTTATTATATATATTTTTATATGTGTCACAGGATTTTCTGAGGATTTATTAAAGCATTTTTTCAGCAATTTTTTAAGTGCTTGGTTTCTGACAACACTTTGACTGTGATGCAGTGCCTATCTTATCTAGCTTGGAAATTCAAAGAGCACTTATGGCCTGATGGCACTGTTATTTGGCACAAAATCTTTGATCAACTCTATTTCCAATCTGGACTGCTTCATGTTCTCCTTAGCCAGTCTGTTGACTCCAGAGCTCAAGTGATCCACTAGCCTTAGGATCCTCCACAGTGGGAATAGACGCTTGCATCATCATGTCTGGCACCCCCCCTCTTATTTTACAGATGAGGAAACTGAGGTCCAGGGAGTTTAAGTGAATTTCTTAAGATCACATAGGTGGTTAGTACTAGAGATGATATGTAGAGCCAGATAGTTCCAAAATCAGTTTCTTCCCATCATATCCTTGGCCTTCAATATCTCGCTTGAATTCCATTGTCAATATTTTTATGTGTATACTTCCTAGAAGAAGATTGCTTTGTACCCACCAAGAGCAAGAGATAAGCTTTTTGGACTAGTTTGTAATCTGTGGTACTTTCTTCTTTTGATTAGAAGGAGATGCAGTTGCGGGGCCCTGATTGTATAGAAGTTAAACTACATAAACACAGATTAAAGTTTTAACCAAAAGGTTAACCAAGCCTCATTAAATTTTCCATAAAATTGACTGACAAGCATTTGACCAAAGACATTAACAGGTGAAGTTAATTTAGGAAGAAGACACATGAGTTTGCTCAATATTGCCTAGTTGGCAAGCTTTTAGAGAACCTAAGCTTGGAAGTTTTTTGTCAGGATTTCAGCTTGTTACATTTCTTACCTTTTATATTTTGAGAAATTATTGATTTATTTATGAAAAAGTCTAGATTGTGAGCCTGCCCCTATGATATGCTTCACTTATCTTACTTTGGGTATCATTTCCAACAATTTCACCCATCTACATCCTACTTACTTTCAACCATAACCAGAAAGATTGAATCTACAAAATATGAATTCCTGAGCCAATTTGATTCACAATGACAAAATTAACCCCACTTACCAAGACAAGAGTAGATTTTTTTGGTAGTCCAAGTTACAGTAACTGTAGGGGCACAGTTGAAGTGTCAGGTAAATGTATATACCATAGCCATCTATTCTGTATTCAGTTTATTTCAAGCCTATAACCATAGTCACAGTGAAAAATGAAAGCCCAAAATGGACTTTAAGCCTGTGTCCATTTTGTGGCTTCCTACATTGTCAAAACAAAGGGTTATAAGAATAGAAGGTAATTTAGATTTGGTTGAATCATCTTAGAGCTGGGTGAGCAGTTAGGGAGCACATCTTAAAAGTGACCACAATATGATTATGCCATTAGAGTTGAAATATCCAACTCACAATATTCTATATGAGGGTTATATAGTATAGTCCATCTGTGTCATCATAAGCGACTATTTCCCTATATGGACTTCAGCTGAAAGCTTTCCAGTTCTGAATCTATGATCTTAGATAGAATAGATCTAGCACAAATCTACTTTTCTTTTTTTTTTCTTTTCCTTTCCTCCCCCTCTCTTCTCTCCTCTTCTTTCCATTGTTTGAGTCCGAGAAGATCATAATCTCATACTACTAAAGTAGTTTTGAAAGTAAATTTCACAAAAAAATTTTAAATACCTACTATGTGTAATAAATCTGACACAGTTCCATATACATAGTTCTTCATTCCTTTTCTTTTAAATTAAAGACATCATGCTAACAAGTGCAACTACAAATGAAACACTTTTCCTTCATCTACATTAAAGTTTGCAGGAAAGCATTTAGTATTTGGAGTGACCATAAATATGGATTTTGGCATACAATTAACTTTTATATAGAGCCTGACTCCAATTGACAAAGTTACTAAACACGGATCACCAATGTGCAACTTAATGGTTGATCTATATTACTGTACAGTTTTATATGATATTAATGTATTATGCTGTAATTCACTTGAATAGATGAAAAAGGACTTTCCATGGAGAACAGTAATTCATCTATTCTGCTTTCAGTTTATTTCAAGCCTATAACCATAGTCACAGTGAAAAATGAAAGTCCAAAATGGACTTTAAGCCTGTGTCCATTTTGTGGCTTCCTACATTGCTAAAATCAGTTTTTTTAACAGTAAAATGAACATTTAATTTGGTCACAGGTAGTTATTATTTCAAAAGAAAATTTGAATTATGTGGTAAAATACATTTTCAATAAACACAGACATACATAAACATGCACACATAAATCATGTCACAACTACCAGAACTGAATTGAACCAAGATTGAAATACTTTTCCTTCTGGTTCATGTTTCTTTGTTGTCCAAGAGGTCCAAGTGATATTGCTCTCTTTACAAAACTATTATTCCTCCCCATTTAAATGTATATTCTGTAGCTGGGATGGGATATTTAGAAAAGATATAACAAATCAGACCAACTAATATTTTCAATTTGTTCCCATTCAGTTGTACTCGTGGAGAAGAATCATAGAATCATTGATTTAGAGCTGGTAGGGATTAGAAAAGGTATTCAGTTTGAAGCTCTTATATTATAGCTGAGGAAATAGAGGGATGAAAAAGGGAAGTAAATTGTCAGCTGGCAAGTGATAGTACTGGAATTGGAATTCAAGAAGTCTGAGTCCATATGCATTATCACATCCATTGAACTGTCCTGATTCTTGGACTCATGTGTTCATATGTAAGAATACTTATTTTTGCTTTGCTTTGCAAACTATATGACTGTGATGCAATTAATCAGGTATGCAAAAAATACATTCCAAAATGGTATTGAAATCTAACATATTCATTTAAAAATGAAAAATTGCAATATAAGTAAATCACCTTAATGACTTCTTTGGAGTTTTTTCTATTTGTAGTTTTAGAAATACGACACAACTCATTGATGGGTTATAATGAAACTAAAGAAAATAATGATTAACTTTTTTTTCCAGATGAGATTTTTTTCTTTTTTCTTCCAGATGAGATATTTTTGTTAAAGCAGTTGACTGAAACCAATATAGAGAAAATGTGACAGGTGCCAGTTTTGTTATTCAATCCCAGGCTCTGAGCGTCTGACTTTAAAATGAGATCCCATATTGGTTGTGCATGTGTTAAAAGTCAGAGGATATGAAAGCATGAGTGGAGCTGAATGGGTCTCACTTCACTGATTCACTCCAAAGTCTTCATTAAACATGGACATAACATTTGCACTTGTTTTGTTTGTTCTAGACAGTTTGGATAATTACCCTCTGAAATGGTGTGTGCCTGTGTAGATTTGTGTATTTATTGAAAGGCAGGAGATGGGGGAGGGTTAAAGGATAGGAGGAGGAGCAGAAGGAGGAATCAGTGCAATGTTAATTTTAATCATTCAATGATGATTGCATTTCTCTAACCTACATGCCAAACCTCATCACTTGCTTCTTAAAACTGCTAGTTCAGGTCATTCAATTGAAATTTTATTTGATTTTGAGGCTGGCTTCTCCCCATGCTCATCACCAGCCGTAGCACTTCCTCCCACTACACATGCTACATGCTTTTCCCTTACCCCTTCTGCTCTGAGAGTTCCCATTGATTTGGAAAGGAATTCTGCCCTTGAAGGGTGAATAGAGTGAAGGGAAAAGCAGTGGTGAATATATAAGATTACTAACTATTCCTTACTCTTCCTCTTTTATACTCCAAATGAATGGGATAAAAGGAGAATATGAAAGAAGCACTAACTTTATTTTATGATTTTCTTACAGAATCCAAAAATGGAGATTGACAGAAACAAAGGGCAGGAATGATAAGTAGAGGCAGCATAATGTAGTAGATAGAAATTGGATCTCAGAAAACCTGGATTAAAAACCTGTTGAAAAGATGATGAAGAGTATTTCTGAGAAATGATTGAGTCTAGATAATAAGATTCAGTGAATATCTGTATAGCCATTCCATATTTTTTAAATAATTTTTTCAGTACATTTAGCTGATAGTTTATTTATTTAATTTCATAGTATCTAGAGTTTAAAGAATAGTCAGAAGTCACCCATTAAAACCCTCTCATTTTACAGATAAAGACTCATGCTCAGGAAAATTAATTTCCTTATTCATGTCACAAAGAGGAAAAGTGTCAGAGGGAAGATTGGATTTAAGTTCTCTTATTCCATAATTGACATGCTTTCCCACAGATCCAAATTATTAATGAAGTTATAGGATTATAAATTTATCACAGTCATTTTCAATCATGTCCAACTCTTCATGAACAAAAGGTTGGGGTTTTCTTAGCAGAGAGTCTGGAGTGGTTTGCCATTTCCTCTTCCAGCTCATTTTACAGATGAGGAAACTGAGACAAACAGCATTAAGTGCTTTGCCCAGGATCACACAACTAGTATTTGAGGTTGGATTTTAATTCAGGTCTTTCTGACTTTAAGCCTATTACCTATCCATGGCTCTATTTAGCTGCTCCTAGGATTGCAAGAATGAAGCTGGAAAGTACCTGAGAAGACATTGCATCCAACCATCTTACTTTACATGGTGAGGAAATGGAGTCCCAGTGATTTGTCCAGGTCACAAAGTTAACTAGTATCAGTCACAGGATGAACCCAAGTATTCTTGATCCCCAAGTGCTCCATCTACTATTTCATGCTTCCTCTTATTGTCAATTTCTTCCTTTGTCTGGAGTAGTAATGTCAACTCACCCTTGCAAAATGGAGAGGATTCTTTGTCTTTCTTCATCTAATACAGTCTTATAATTAAAAGATGTTTGACTATTACATTAATCATGCTTACAAGTAAGCTAGTTCCCTTCCATCCATAGCTTCTTGACTTTGGGGTGAAAAAAAAACAAAGAAAGTATTCTTAAGTAAACATGTGCATAAAGCTAAGTTAGGTATTCCCTTCCTTACCTCTCCAGATCAGTAATTCATCAGTGTTAGGCACCCTTGCTAAGGAAACTATACATCAAATCAATAGGCAACTGATCTGAAATTTATAAGTTTTAGAAACTTTCTTGGGGCAACCATAGTTTAAATGACTCATCGAGGGTCACATAGTTTACAAGACTTGAATACAAATCTTTGTAGCTTTGAAATCGATTCTCCATTAGCTATGACATGCTATTGTGCTTCATTAAGCATGATCTTAATGATTTTGGGATCCAATACAAGGATTATTATTAACTTGTAGCTTTTGATTTTGTTGTTAATTTTTAAGAAAAGTATATTTTGATAACTGTTTCAATATAATTAGTTTTTTCTGAGATCCTATATATTTTATTTTATACATTTAAAAGCATTATTCTGAGAATTCACCTGTTGACCACAGGAGTAAGATCAAGAATTTCTATTCTAACAGATAGCTTTGACATAGAACAAATGAGACATAAATAAGTACTTTTGATTTCCTTTTGTATTTATGTGATCATTGAAACACACACACACACACACACACACACACACACACACACACACACATACACCCACACCCTGAGTAGAAAAGAACCAGAACCCAAAATATTGATCAACTAATTGTTCTGCTTATAATATGAAAAAAGCCATTTTAATTTTTAAAAAGACCAAAAATTAATTGACTAATTGTGTTCAGCCTCAGAAACATAGAGACAGAAACAGTCAATATATGGTTACAAAATGGTACTTTTTGGGCAACAACATTAAAGACTACAGGATATAAGGAAAGATTAGTCTTTTAAGGAGTTTGTAGATTTCTTGAGGAAATAAGATTATTGCATATGATGCAATTAGAGAATAATTTAAGGGAATTATAGATTTAAATACAAACTATACGTTATTAAAATTAGTTAAAACAAAGTAAGCTGAAAATATCTATAAATGAGAAAAGAGATAGGTCAAACAACATTTTTTTAATGTCATGTGAAAGCAATATGGGGATACAAAAGAAACACAGTAAAAATATCTTGTATGTTTTTTATATGTTCTATGTTATCTTCTTGACAGGATGTAGGCTCCCATATTCCCATTGCTTACCAGAGCGCTAAATACATAGTCAGCCCTTAATAAATCTTTGCCTGCTTGAGGATTCATCTTTTTCTCACAAGAAATTTATAATGATACTGGGAAAATGAGGGAACGATGGAAAATAGTATATAAATAAAAATCAAATTATCTATTAAAGAATATGGGGGATATGTGTCCAAAGAAATGATATATTGGTTTGAAGTTGAGATAAATGTTGAAAGAGCACTGAATTTTAATTCTGAAGACTTGGGTTCAAATCCTGTCCTTTTTCTTACTCTTGTGAAATTTACTTCATTTCTTCTTTTTTTCCTTTTTTAAAAAATAAAATCTAGGGCGGAGCCAAGATGGCGAACAGCAAACAGCTTTCTCTGTGAACTCCTGGGACCTTCCCTCAAACCCAGACAAAGTGAGCTTTCGAACTGGTTTTTGAGTGAGGACTCCGCCAAACATTTGGACTACAACGCACTTCTATCAAAAATCTACATTGAAAGAACTCTGGAGAAGGTTAGCCTCAGGGGAAATCGGCCACTGTTCGCCATCAGACTCCAGCCGGGGCGGAAGTCAGGGCTGCGATAGAGGGGCGGATTTTAGGCACCCAGGAAGCCCCTGGGAGATGCCTGGGCCACTTTGCCCTGCTTGCAGGCAGGTGCTTTGGCAGATCTGCCTTTGGTAAAGGGTGGATCGAGAGCAGCTGAAAACATGGTCCTAGTGCGAATCTAGCCCGACCAGCCTCAGACCGGAAGTCAACTCGGCAAACTGCCCCAGGGCAAATACAAATTGTTGCAGTTTTCTCTGCTTTTGACCAATATCCCAACTTCAAATCATGAGCAAGAAGCAGAAGAGAGCTCTCACCATAGAAAGCTTTTACAGAGAAAAAATAGAACATTCCCCAGATTCTGACATTATGAAAACAATCCCAGATGAAGCCACAAAGGCAGACTTA
>JAJPUD010000265.1:741875-798504 GCA_023553655.1 Myrmecobius fasciatus | reverse complement strand
AGTATGGAAGAAATTAGGGCTTGACCCACATCTAACACCACATACCCTAAAAATGGGTTCAAGATTTGGATATAAAGAGTGATATTATAAGCAAATTAGAGGAACATAGTATAGTTTACCTCTCAGACTGTGGAGATGGAATAAATTTATGCCCAAAGAAGAATTGGAACTCTTAATTGAACACCAGATGGATAATTTAGATTATATTAAGTTAAAAAGTTTTTGTAAAACAAAACTAATGCAGACAAGATTAGGAGGGAAGCAATAAATTGGGAAATCATCTTTACATTTAAGGGTTCTGATAAAGGCCTCATTTCTAAAATATATAGAGAATTGTCTCATATTTATAAGAATTCAAGCCGCTCTCCAATCGATAAATGGTCAAAAGATATGAACAGACAATTTTCAGATGAAGAAATTGAAACTATTTCTAGTCACATGAAAAGGTGCTCCAAATCTCTATTGATCAGAGAAATCCAAATTAAGACAACTCTGAGGTACCACTACACACCTGTCAGATTGGCTAAGATGACAAGAAAAGATAGTGACGAATGTTGGAGGGGATGTGGGAAAACTGGGACTCTGATACATTGTTGGTGGAACTGTGAACAGATCCAACCATTCTGGAGAGTAATTTGGAACAATGCTCAAAAAGTGATCAAACTGTGCATACCCTTTGACCCAGCAATGTTTCTATTGGACTTATATCCCAAAGAGATCTTAAAGGAGGGAAAGGTACCCACATGTGCAAGAATGTTTGTGGCAGCCCTTTTTGTAGTGGCTAGAAACTGGAAACTGAATGGATGCCCATCAATTGGAGAATGGCTGAATAAATTATGGTATATGAATGTTATGGAATATTATTGTTCTGTAAGAAATGATCAGCAGGATGATTTCAAGTCCCCCCCTGGAGGGACTTGCATGAACTGATGCTGAGTGAAATGAGCAGAACCAGGAGATCATTATATATGGCAACAACAATACTATATGATGATCAATTCTGATGGACATGGCTCTCTTCAACAATGAGATGTTTCAAACCAGTTCCAATTGTTCAGTGAAGAAAGCCATATACACCCTGAGAGAGGGATATGAAATGTGGACCACAACATAACATTTTCATGCTTTCTATTGATATTTGCTTGCATTGTGTTTCCTTTCTCTGATTTTTTTTCTTATAGGTACAATTTTCTTGCACAGCAAGATAAGTATGGAAATATGTATACATATATTGGATTTGTCAAGTATTTTAACATAATTAACATGTCATGGACTTCCTGCCATCTAGGGGAGGGGTGGGGACTAGGGGGAAAAAAATTTGTAACAGAAAGCTTTGTAAGGGTCAGTGTTGAAGAATTACCCATACATATGCTTTGCAAATAAAAAGTTTTAATAATAATAAAAAAAAAAAGAAAAAAAATGGCCAGCAGGATGATGTCAGAGAGGCCTGGAGAGACTTGCATGAACTGATGCTGAGTAAAATGAGCAGAACCAGGAGATCATTATACACGGCAACAACAAGATTATATGATGATCAATTCTGATGGACATGGCCCTCTTCAACAATGAAATGCTTCAAACCAGTTCCAATTGGTCAGTGCATTAAGTGCATTATGTTTCTCTTCTCAGATTTTTCTCTTCTCTTCTCAGATTTTTTTTTCTTGTAGATCCGATTTTTCTTGCACAGAAAGATAACTGTAAAAATATGTATACACATATTCGATTTGTCAAGTATTTTATTTTATTTTAACGCAATTAACATGTAGTAGACTTCCTGCCATCTAGGGGAGGGGTCGGGGCTAGGGGGGAAAAATTTGTAACAGAAAGCTTTGCAAGGGTCAATGTTGAAAAATTACCCATACAAATGTTTTGCAAATAAAAAGCTTTAATAAAATGAAAAAAAAAAACTATTCTCACCTATATCAAATATTTTTTAAACTGAATCTTATTTTCAGATCAGTATTCTTTCCTTTTCCCTACTCTCCACCATACCCCCAAAAGAAAAAGCAGAAAACATAAAACTCTCGTTACAACTATGCTTAGTCAAACAAAACAAATTCTGCATTGGTCATTTGCAAAAAGTCTCAATCTATATTCTAAATCTATTACTTCTGTATCATGAGATTCATGATATCTTTTATTTTGGGTCTTCTGGAGTCAATCATAACATCTCAAAGATAGAAGTGATCTCAGAATTCAACCTCATTTTACAAATAAAGAACCAGAACCAATACTATATTAACACTTTAATGCTTGTCCCATCACATGAACCACCAATAACTAATTCTGAGTTAATAGTCAACTAAAAAAACTAATCTTTCTCATAAAAATTCTATAACCCAAGGGTAGGGCTGGGGAATAATCTCCAGATCAATTGAGGATGGTCTCCAAAATTTGATTATTACTGACCAGATCATCAGTCAGCAATGAACTGAGAAGTAGCCTTATTCAGAATCAGATAGATTAGAGATTAGAAACTATCTGGCTAAGGAGTGATCAGATACACTTTGGAGCAGACTCCCAAACCAAAAGTTTTAGGGTTTCATATTACATCATTTCCCCCCTCATGTGGTCATCCCCAAATTCATTTGGGACAAAGGGACGAAGGTCTCACCTTCTGGAGCTGCTTCAGGCTGACAAGGGGAGTAGAGCTGTAGGGGCAGGGGCCCATTGGGGGCCCGGACTGAAGAGGGGAGACAAGTGACTTGCAGGCTGTGTCAGCAGCATTCAGAGGGGTGCTGTGTCAGAATCAGTTAGCCAGCAGTATTCAGAGTGAATAGTTGGAAGTTCATAGCTTGGAGCCTGGAGGAAACAACTCTCACAAGCAGGTTAGAAATGCAGGGGCCAAAAATGAGCAAAAAGAATAATTACAAGTGGAATTATAGGGACACTAGCCAGGAACCCCACCCAGAGGAAGGCTGGGGGTGGGGGGTGGTGAGGCTCTCCTGGATGCCTCATCCAGACAGCTGTTCTAGGATAAGTACCAAGGAATGTTTTCCCTCAAATCTCCTCTTTTGTCTCCTTGAAGGGGTGGGGGCAGTGTCTGAAGCAGGGGTGTTATAGACAGTGAAAGGAGCTCCATATGACCTGGGGTGCAAGAACCATAATGTTTAAAAAAGGGGTGAAGCATTGGGCAGAGAGGATGACATACAGAGTGCAGATAATTAATCTTAAATGTGTTTGATCTCCTTTAGCAAAAACCTGAGTCTTCAAGAAAGGCTCTTACCCAATTAATAAAGGTGACAACAAAAACCAAAAAACAGTTTAAAGCTCCTGAGAGGGGGCTTATATATAGAATCCTTCTGCCAGTCCTTCCCTGAGTAAATACCCCTCCTCCAGATAGGCTTCAGGATGATATTCTTAGTTTTTATGTGTGAAATGCAGGTTATGCAAAAACAAAATATATTGATAAAAATTATTTTTAAAAAGTCTGATTTCCCTTATCCTATGAACATGCATTTGATTTTTAGAACTTAAATTCAAGACTTGACACTTGTACTTATTAAACTTCATTTCCTTGATTCTAGCTATTTTTTCAGTCTTTGGGCTATTATGAATATTGATTACGCCATGCAGTATATTGACTATTTCTCCCAGCTTTGCCATCCATTAAAATTCTGTATCAGTAGTTTATCATAATATAGAGGTGACCCTGAATTGCCAGGCTTTGCCAACAGAACATATTTCCTAGCAAGTTGGATCAAAGTCATAAAGCTTTAAATAAAGGCCAATAATGGACTACTCTATGATATCCAAGAACTACTCTAAGTATGGAATAGAGCATCAATAGTTTGCTTGCATGCTAATTTTTTTTGTTATAATAATTCTCATATATGATCTACTAAATTACAGCAGGGATGCATTTGGCATTAGTGGAGCATCTTCACCAATGAAATGACATTGAAGTGATTTCTAAATGGTTAATTTGATAAAAGTTCCTTCTGTGCTTTTACTAAGAGCATTGACAGATCCCCATTATAGCACATCACTAGAAAATTTTCTTAAGGCTCACACTAAACAGAAAACAAAATTCATTTATTTCAATTTTGCCTCAGGCTGGTTCTATCCTTAGTGAGAGAACCCATTTTTAGATTAAATAAAATATTCCTTGGTAATGTAGGAACAAGTGGAATGGATCACAGCTATTTTGTCTTTAAAACATGAAGCTTGGACAGAGTAATTTCAAAGCTCCCTTCCAGTTCTAAATCCTATGATTTCCTAATCATAGACTGGGAATTCTCTAAGACAGCTGAATATTTTTGCCACTGAACATGAATTTCTTTTTTTTTTTTTTTTTTTGCTTTTTTTGCTGAGGCAATTGGGGTTAAGTGACTTGCCCAGGGTCACACAGCTAGGAAGTGTCTGAGACCAGATTTGAACTCAGGTCCTCCTGACTTCAGGGCTGGTGCTCTAACCACTGCGCCACCTAGCTGCCCTTGAACATGAATTTCTGATGGGGTAAATGGACTCCAGCTTAAGACCATATCCCTGGTAGCAACCCAGCAAGTCCAGTGAGGAACAAACTAGCTCTGTAGAATTATCTTATACTGACATTATCTTGTACAGACAGAGCTATCTTGTAATGACTCACATTGTTACCTTATACAATTTGGAGGATAAGATATAGATATTTACTCCTGAGGCTACCTTGTATAAACAGGATGGCCACCAGAGGGTTTACTGAAGCACACAAATAGCATAGTTAGCACACCTTGCTCAGGGTTCTTTCCCATAAAAAGACCTACTTCTCTTCTTAATTTGAATTCCTTAGGATCATTACAGGGAAACTTCATCCTTTAACCTAGAGATGGTTTGAGTCTGTGAATTCATTCCAGATTACTTCCCACATTCTTAACTTGTTGGACCTCATCATTGTCAGTAAGAGATTTTTATACGGGATCTGACCCAAAAATTTATGATTTGAAAAGAAGTTGAACAAAAATATAGAGAAATCAAAGGTTAATGGCTTATCCAAACACCTTGAGTAAGATCTATAATCCTTAGTGTATTTATGGGAGGACATGAACAACAATAGTACAAGCAAATGTATGAAATATGTCTTTTACTTAAAAAGCACATATTTGTTTTTCATTTATCTTGGTTTTTTTTTTATCAGTAAAAATTTGCCTTCTCATTCCCCTCAACAACCCACTTCCACGAGGAAGAAAAACAACTTATTACAAACATGTATATGCAAACAAAATCAATTTCTGCATTGTCCATGTATCAAATAGTGGAATGCACCCCTCCCCCCAATTCTCCTTCTGTGCTCTGAGTACTTCACCTACCTTTTGTAGTAAGTTTCACCATTAGTGTTCCGGATTCTTGAATGGTCTTTACACTGATCAGTTACCTAATTCTTTCAAAGTTACTTGTCCTTACCCTATTGCTGTCTTAGTATAAGCTATTGAACTGGTTATTTACTTTACGCTTCATATATTTATTTATATCTCCCCAGGTTTTTCTGAAACTATGCCCTTCAACACTTCTTACAACACAATAGCATTATCACATTTAAACTCAATAATTCGTTCTGTAATTGGTATCCAATAAGATTTCTATATTTAGCTTCCAAAAAAACCTATATTTTTTACTTTTGTATCCTCAAGGTTTATTTTGCTTAGAATTAATTTAGATTAAGCAAAAAAATTTAACCCTTTTAATACTCCTACCCTTCCAATCTTTTCTATCCTCCTAATTATTCCTTTCTATCCATTTTGCCTATTGAATGAAATATTTTTTGGTTTTCTTTTATATTCCTCTTCCCCTTTCTTTCTTAGTTTATGATTAATAGAATTCTTTTTTATGATAATTTATAAAAATTCAAGCCATTCTTCAATTGATAAATGGTCAAAGGATATGAACAATTTTCAGATGAAGAAATTGAAACTATTTTTAGTCATATGAAAAGGTGCTCCAAATCACTATTGATGAGAGAAATGCAAATTAAGACAATTCTGAGATACCACTATACACTTGTCAGATTGACTAAGATGACAGGAAAAGATAATGACAAATGTTGGAGCGGATGTGGGAAAACTGGGACACTGACACATTGTTGGTGGAACTGTGAACGGATCCAACCATTCTGGGGAGCAATTTGGAACTATGCTCAAAAAGTTATCAAACTGTGCATACCCTTTGACCCGGCAGTGTTTCTATTGGGCTTATATCCCAAAGAGATCTTAAAGGAAGGAAAGGGATCCACATGTGCAAGAATGTTTGTGGCAGCCCTTTTTGTAGTGGCTAGAAACTGGAAACTGAATGGATGCCCATCAATTGGAGAATGGCTGAATAAATTATGGTAAATGAACATTATGGAATATTATTGTTCTGTGAGAAACGACCAGCAGGATGATTTCAGAGAAGCCTGGAGAGACTTGCATGAACTGTTGCTGAGTGAAATGAGCAGAACCAGGAGATCATTGTACATGGCAACAACAATACTATATGATGATCAATTCTGATGGACATGGCTCTCTTCAACAATGAAACATTTCAATTGTTCATTGATGTAGAAAGCCATCTATTCCTAGAGAGAGAACTGTGGGATTTGAGTGTGGACCACAAAATAGCATTTAAGGCTTTCTGTTGATGTTTGCTTGCATTTTGTTTTCCTTCTCAGGTTTTTTTTTTCCCCCCCTCTACATTCAATTTTTCTTGTGCACCAAAATAACTGTGTAAATTTGTATATAAATACTAGATTTACCACACATTTTAACATATTTAATATGTACTGGATTACCTGCCATATAGGGAAGGGGATGGGGGTAAGGAGGGAAAAATTTGGAACAGAAAGTTTTGCAAGGGTCAATGTTGAAAAATTACCCATGCATATGTAAATAAAGTTTTAATAAAAACCCAAAAAAACAACTTCCTAGTTTCTTCTCCCTCCTGTCTGTAAAAATTGCCCCTTCCCAAAGTATGACCCAAAATCCTAATTGGATTTTTTCTGGTTTGGCAGGAGAACACCTCATTGTGATTCTTCACAATATTTGCACTTTATTTTGCTCTCCTGAGCCATGTCACATGACTACAAAAATAGGGTTTACAGAGAACATAAATATTATCTCATGTTACAATGAAAGCAGCCTGTCCTTTTGTTGCTTTTCATTATATACCTTTTAATGATTTAACTCCTGTTTTTGAACTTTAAAGTTTCTATAAGCTGTGGTCTTTTTATCAGAAATGACTGGAAATTCTCTATTTCATTAAAAATCTATTTTTTTCTCCTATATGTTTATATACTCAGTTTTGCTGAGTCAGTTATTCTTGGTTGTAAGCCTACATATGCTCTGCCTTCTGAACATCATATTTTACTTTGATAAATAAAGTCTAAAGTTTGGCTATAATCTCCTTGAGAGTTTTCATTTTGACGTTTCTTTTGGAAGGTGAATGGATTTCCTTCTATTTCTCCTTTGTCCTCTAATTCTAAATCTGCTATTGATGGAGTATAGCTTGTAGTGGAAAACATAGAAGTGATGAGGTCCTCTGACCTTAAGAGTGCTTTTGTTCTAACAATGTCAATGTCTTTTGGCCTTAGGATAGTCTTACATACATTGCTGACTGTCAGATACATAATCTGCTGGTCAGGAATAACTAAATTCCTGAGACAATAGTGAAAAGATCATCTGTTACTTTTTAATGGCATTTTCCTCCTGGTTAACTGTGAGTTCCACAAGAGAACTTTCCTCTTGTTAAACTGTTAAAACCCCTTTCCTTGATAATTTCTCTATGAATCTAGCCTGCTCTTAGCAGTGTGATAAAATCTTTGCCCCTTGATTTGGAGGACATCTAAGTGTACAATGCCTTTTGAGGTGATTTGCAACACTGGCCTGTAACCCCAATACTTTTGGTGTATCACCCCATCATTTTGATAGTCTGGTATGGGGAGTTTGACTGCAACACCATACTTCAACAATGACATTACCTCCCCGATATCATGGTCATCTTCAAGAAAGAAGAACAAACAACTTTGCTTACAAGCTGTTTTCCTCACTCTGAAGTTAGTTAAATTTCTTTCTGATTGCTGATTCTCCTATCTCTAGCCTACTCTGTTCAGTTGGGTCATTTACAGGTTATGGGCTAGTTCTGATACAGTTTGATACCCTAATCTCTCTACCCCTTAGTTCTTTCCCAGGGTCTCATCTCTTAATGTTTACTGCCTACAAATATGCTCATCTTTCTTCATACCCAGAAAGCCATCCTTTGACTCAAACAAATTCTCTATTATCCCATCTCTTTCCTTCCTTTTGTAGCTAAATTTCTTAAGATGATGTATAATAGATGCCTCCACTTTCTTTCATTTCACTCTCTTAACTTACTCATTTGGCTTCTAACCCTCTCACATTCAGCCAAAAAAAAAATATATATATATATATACCTTGGAACAAACATATCCATCTACATCATATACATTTCACATTTTTTTTTTGTCAATGACATTCTGAAAAGAGCAAATATTAGTTAATTTTTTTTTTTACCTATTTATACAAAAGTGTGAATGTTTTTAGGGAGATACAACTACCACGATGAAAATCTGAAATATTTTTCTAGCTTTCCTGAAGCATTTATAATGTAAAATGTCTGAAATAACAAGGTAAGCCATCACAGAGAAAGGAAAATAAACACAACATAAATTTTAATGTCGTTAGGCCACCGCTCCAGATTTAACAGGTACAAATCCCAATATAATTCAGAAACACGTCAAGGTTTTCTGTAGGTTTTTTTTTTTTTTATTACATAAGTCATAAACTTTCAACATATAAACTTTAAGATAAAACAACTCAGTAAGTTCTATCCATAAACCCATGCTCAGAGAAAATGTTATCAATAAATAAATTCCCTTCAAATGATTCTTGAGGCTTTTTCCAAGGGAACTGTAGTTACAACTTTCAAATTGAATGCTGTGATTTAAAAGCAATTGTTAATTGTAAAAAAGTTGCAGCATTCCACTACTGAAAAATAAAGTTATTTATCAAGAAAATTACAGTATTAGTTCCAATTCTCTACTAACTCCTGACAAAGAGAAGTTGCCAAGCAGAAATCCTCCTATAATGTTCACTTCTAGTGTTACAATTGCAGGTTAGGTTTCAGTAGCGATGTTCATGTGCTCCTATTGAGAAAAAACACACACAAAAAATCTACTAGTCAAAATCAGAGCCAAATGCAAGTTAAGAGTTTAACCCATACCCTTGTTTATATCATAAAGCTTCATGATGACTAATATACAAAGCACCATCCTGACATCCTTGCAAAGACACAGGGGACACCAAAGAGGAAAACTAATATTTAATAAACAGAATCAAAATATAGTATAAGATAGGCTGGCAAGATTGAGTAAAAAAAATCAATACTAGTGTGTATTGGGTTAATGGAAAAAGGACTCTGCCATATGGTTCTTATGATCAACCATGTCACCAAGAGTCCAATTAAAGTTGCTAAGGTTTGGAAATAACCCATCTTATAGGAATTGTCTCTTACATCCTATTTTTATATTCCCAACAAGAATCCCAAATGACACTTTTTCATCCCATTATAATGGCATCTATTGCAAAAACCTTGTTTTTATCCTCAAGGAGCATACAATCAGAGCAGTAATACTGATTCTCTCCCAATATTTTTATTGCAGTTTCTCATTGGAACAAGATGACTGGGTAAGTTGCTTACCACCTAGTCTATGCCAGTTTCAAGATGCTCTAGTAGTTAATAGGCTAATACTAATAAGACTGTGCCTGTGAGTGACAGGTACATGGATGAATCTTATCTCTTACTGTTGTTCCTGTGATCTGGGAGTACTGTCATGGGTCTGAAATCTTTTAAAAATCATTGGTCAAAGTTCTGATGAATTTTTCTTTGACAGTGGATACAGTAAAGGAGAAGGGAAATAAGGAATGAATGATGGCCCCTGATAAAGCCAGGGGAAGGAATTTATGTATCAACAATTTTCAACCAGGAAATTCTTTTGGTTGTATTTTCCATGTTCTTCTGTTCTTTTCCCCCCAATAGAGATTTTTTTTATAGTAGATTCTCTGTCACTTTGCACAGTAAAACCATTTTTCTCATTTGAAAGTCTAAAAGCCACATGTAACTCCTAGCCTGGCTGATAGCAAAGAAATTCCTAAGGGAACACATTTTAAACATTCATTAACAAATGTGTACTTGGGATCACTATATAAAAGAAGTAAGTTTTCAGTAAGAAAGATGTCAGTTAACATAGCAGAATTACACAAACAAGATCATGATTTAAGTTTAATGAATACAAAAGTCTATATTGTAATAAGAACTGAAACACTAAATTGCTAAACAAGTTGGAGACAAGACCATGCAACTTAACAAGAGGAAAAAGTGGAACGGCACATTTTTTAGGGACATTTAAAAAATTAAGAATGCATATCCTTACCTGTATTACTAGCACCTTACATAATTAAAACTGAAAGAAATTTAAAAGTGGATTTATTTATTTATTTTGCCATTTACCTGTCTGGAAATTTTTTATTTCAAAAACAGTGGTAGTGGTTATTATCTCATTTTCATAATTTCTATGAGTTAAAAATTTTCATAATAGAATTGTTCAGTATAGATTTTTACATCTTTGTAGTAGATGCTGTAAACTTTATTCCTCCAATTGTGTCGTTTTAATTACCTACTACAATGCATTTAATGTATTTATTGATTAAAAAAAGAGAATTCAAGCATTTCGCTTCAGAAAAATTAGTCTTATTTTTTTCACTAGAAATCATTAAAAAGCTAATTCTAAAATTTGTTGAATTAGTCCTTTAATTTGGAAAGCTATGTATATCTATGCTTCACCATGCTGCCCTTCATAACATACAATTCACTAAATGCTCTCTACTTATACGTTGTAAATATGGAAATATATGAAATATTCTTATATTCTTATCAATACTGGAGATCTTTCTCTCCTCTCATTCATAGGATTTTTCATCTCATCAATAACTGTTAACCCCATTGTTATCACCACTCCCTGTAATGATTCACATTGTTCCAAACCTCAATTATGGTGATTATCTTCTAAATCCAGCTGGTTTTTTTCTCCTTCAAATCTCTACGGATACAACCTGTATTACTACTTTTTCCCCTTCCCAAATTAATATAATTAAAACCTCATTTGCTTCACATCATTCCCCTACTTAAGGCTGCTTACAATCTTAATATTGTACTCAAATTTCTCAAATGGTTTTCCAGGTCTTGGATAAATGGGATCCATTGCAGCAATCCTTATTACTGCCTAAGATTGGAAACTTGGTTCCCAAACTCTCTGCATGCTTTCCAATCTCCAAAGATCAGCTTAGTTTTTTTCATCTTCTCGATTTCACTGATGACTACAGGCCACTAGAACTTCTAAGAATTCTCTATGCATTCATAATCTGTACTGCAAAATTTAGAAATTCATTGTAGTCTTGTTGACTATTTTATACCTTTGTTCCACCAAAACATAGCATATTGCAGTCAAAATAAAATTGGACTTAAGATTCAGAAAACTTAGATATGAATCTAATTCATGCAATTTTTTAGATCATAGGCAAATCCCAATTTTAGAATCTGTCTTCTCAACTGTAAAACTGAGATAATAACATACCTAATATCTTGTAAAAGCTGTATACTTTAAAGCATAATATGTGGGGTTATTGCCATCATCATTTTTACACACAGGGTTATTAAATATGCCTTTAGGGCAATGGGGGCAATTTTTAAAAGACTAGATTGAATATCAAAATGATAGCTGAAGCTGTCTTCTAAAGGTTTTCTAAACAGCCCTTAAAAGAATACGGACCCCCCCAAATGCTTCTGTGAAACACCTGGAGGGACATGAAAATTCACTCACCTCATAATTGTCTCTCATAATTTACAAATATGACACTTTATGCTTATTTTTTATTTCTCTTATGTCTTTTGTACATCATATTAATTTTACTCAGTTTTAAGTTCAACTTCAATTTTCATTATGCTTTTCACATAGTTACATATTTTACATGAAACAAATATATGCCTGGGGAAAACAGTATTCAGTCAGTGGCTATTTGCAATTTCTGTTTGGACATTTACATTGTAAAAATTAAATACTTACCATGTAGTTCCACTGTTACATTCTGATCAAATCCATTTTCTACAAAGGTGGCAACTGGTAATTATAGAGCTATGTATATTTGATTTATGGGAAGTTAGAAAGCAAACACACATGCACGCACATGCACACACACACTCTCACACACACACTCCTAAAAATTAAATTTTTAGGATAAATTAAACAACCAAGTAGTATAGATGGCTTTTTTTTTTAAATGTAAAGATTCTTTTCTTATCTTTGTACCTTCTTTCAATTTAAAACAGTACCCCTCAGGATAAAGGGGAGACCTATTCTCAGTGTCAAAACAAAACCAAAACCTCAAACTAATTTTTTAAAAAATACAGATTTATTTCTTGCCTACTTCTAATTATTTTCTAACCCAGCTTATACTACATATGTGGACTTGGTTTCTATGTTGGAATACATACAAGAACTGGATTAAGAACAAGTAATTGCTTACTTCATCATTAACTGATAATGGCTCATATGATAAATGGCTATTGACTTGGAATACATATGCAAGTACAACTGAAGATCCCTCTTTCCCCCCTCCCTTCTAATTCTTCTTACTACTGCTTGGTCAAGTATTTCTAAAACAAAACTCATGTCTGACTAAAGAACTCTTATTAGTCATATCGTTATTCTATTGCAGAATTTTTATAGAAACCAAAACATGACAGACTATAATATTATCATTTGTGAAAGGGTCATTTATGTTTTCATTTATATATAAGTTAATTTTATATATTCCTAGATTTTCTAGAAGACAATTTCCCTGAATTTGAAGTCAAGAATATAACTAAAACAAAGAAAGTAAGACTAAGATGATATAATATCTTGGTACTTTTGATCACAGAATAAGAGATTCTATTTTGGAGAAAAAATAATAAGATTTTAAAACAACTTCTATTGAGTGAGAATTGGCTGATTAATATAAAATTTACTCTAGTGAATGGGGAAAAACTGGGGAGTAATAATGACTGAAGCCAAAGAATAATAGTAATTTCAACATTTTTCAAATACTTGAGTTGTATGGCCCTAGAGTTGTGTTAGGTGCTAGGAATAAAAGAAAGAAATGAATGAAAACATTTATTAAGCCCTTACTATGTGCAAAATACTTTGTTAAATGTTGGGAATAAATATAGCAAAATAAGATTATGTCTACTCTCACTGAGCTTATGTCCTAATGGGGGAAACAAAACAGATTTTAGCTGCAAGGCAGTTGGAGAGAGCCAGTGACTTTTAGGGTAGAGCAACAAAACAGATAAATTTACCTTCCACAATGTCATTTACACTGATAAAATCAAAAAGAATGACTCTAAGTTCACAAAACTTACAATGCAAATGAAGGCAAAACAGTGTCCCATTGGGCCAGAGAACTAAGGAAGAGAGGGAGGCAGGCCATGTGTGTGGGATTATGTGGTAGTTCACTAAATGCGAAACAATCCAGGATTTCTTTATCTCTCCAATTTTTTTTTTTTTTTAAAAACGGCCTGATTACAAAACACTGATATATAAGAGAGGTCACTTAGAACATGATCAAATGTCTTCAAATAAATACAGACAAAATGTATAATTTTTTTCTCTTGTAAATAAACTGGCATAATCTTAAAAAAAAAAAAAAAAGCACACATCCACCCATCAATAAGATGTGAGAGACTTCACAAAAAGATAAGGAACCATAGAGCTTACAAAAGAGGTCCAGCCAGGAAAGCCACAGTGGGGATGGAACACCAGCGGCAGCAGATGAGCTGAAGAAGTCTCAAGAGAAACAGAAAAACTAGGTTCTAGCACCATAAACTGCAAAACTCTGATCTGAGATGTTAAAGCCTAGGATTTGAACCTAATCATAAGAGAGAAAATAAGTCAGGGCAGAAGCAAAATTGAGCCTAGAAACAGGGTCTGACTACCCAATGCAAAACTGTAGAAGGCAGTACCTACACCTGGCTCAAACTCTAAAATCAGGAACTGACACTAGGGATATGATCAAAGAGAAGACTACGTCAAATATGGTAAAGAAATATAGGAAAAGAACTTAAAATAGAAGGCAGAAAATCTTACCAACTAGGGGATTCTCTGAACTTAGGAAGAAAAAAAAAGAGACTTGACAAGACAGATAACAGAAACTTCTTAAAGATTTTTCCTCACTTAAGATATTTCCATGGCATGACTATCCTTCCACCTATAGAAGGAAACAGGTTCCTGCAATTGCTTCAGATGGCTGCCACCTTATCAGAAAGTAGAAAGGCTCTTAGTCTAAAGCATGGTGTGCCTGGTTTTAAGACTTCATTTTTCCTCCTAATTCCTTTACTTGTGTTTTCAGCCCCTGCTTTTAACTAAACTGACTTAATTATCATAGACAAGAGCAGCTAGACTTATCCAGCCCAGCCAAGAAACACAGCATTAGGACTAATGGGTAGAAGTTACTGGGATAAAAACTAAAGCTCATTTAGGGAAAACTGAAGAACTTTATCTGTCCAATTATAAAATGGGCTATCTTGGGAATCACAGTGATAAGATAGCCTTTCTTCTGTTATCTCATTTAACCCTTACCAAAGTCCTAGGAGGAAGTGTTATTATAAGCTACATTTTACAGGTGAGAAAACTGAGGCAAAATATGCTGAGTGACTTGCTTAAGGTAGCAAAACTAATAATTACCTAAGGCAGGATTTGAATTCAGGTCTTCCTGACTAAAGGTCCACTATTCTGCCCAATACATTAACTATCACCTACTTCTTACTGTGAAGTAGTGAGTTACTCATTCTTGGAGGTTTTCAGGCATAAATGAGGAAGATCATTTACTGGGGAAGTTTTACAGCTTATTGCTCTGAATGTGAGTCAAATGATATGATTTTAGGAGGTTCTTTATAATTCATAGTTCTATTTCCTAATTCCTTGAAAAGGTGTAATATCTGGTTCTGCCCATTTGACTGGCCTGAGATATTTGTATCTTTTTTGGTTCCCAAAAACTTGTAAAAAATTGTTGTTATACATCACCCTTTACCCTTTACCTTATGGGTGCTTATTGGCCCGAATCCTCTTCCTGGCTTTTGACTTGCCATTCCTTCTTTATCAGTCTCTACAAATTGCATGAGTAGCTGGGTGGCAGAGGATAGAATTCAGGGCCCTCAAGTCACTTAACCCTGTTTGCCTCAGTTTCTTCATCTGTAAAATAAGCTGAAGGAGGAAATGGCAAACAGTTCCAGTATCTTTGCCAAGAAAACATCAAATGGGACCATGATCAGTAGAACATGACTGAAAAACTGAACCAAACAATATAAATTTTGTTTACACCTTTCTTGTTCTTACGCCTAGAAATGGCAAATAAAATCCTAATGCTTTCATTACCTCACAATCTCACCTTTTCAAATCATATTCTGCTACTGATACTATGCCTGTGATGCATACTATACCAAATCATTCATCAGAAACAGCAAATGTATAGTCAAGCAAAACAAATACTCTCATTTGCCAAGTCTCTGCAACTGAATCTATCACTTCTCTGGAAGAAGATAAAGAATGTATTTCAAGAATCCTCTAAAATGATGGATGGCAATTCTAAAATCTATCAAAGTTATTTTTTGTTTTGTTTTGATAATACACTAATAGTTTAAAAACATTAATGTATTGTTTAAAATGGACTATTTGGAATTATTAAGCAATCAGCTCATACTGGATACAAAATGCAGTTTTCTACACCTTCTCCTCATATATTCCAGGCAAACCTATTTTCATGAACAACAAAAGTACCCCTAGTGATTTCAACCAATTTCAAACAATTATGTAAAAGTATCTATTTCATATTATGACTAGGATAAATGCTCAGTATTTGAGAAACAATTACAATGTGCCAACCTGGTTTTTTTTTTGTCTTTTGATGTAGATCTGTAATACATCCGTATAGATAAGTCCTAGCATAGAAACCCTCTCCTCCAATAGATTAGAAGCTCTTCTATAACTTAAGTCCTAGAGAGTTACACGGGTAACTAAGAAATCGAATGACTTGTCCATGGTTAAAATTTGTATGATGGAGGCAATACCTGCATCTAGAGACTCCAAGACCAGCTCTGCAATCTAATATACCAAGCTACTACTTTTTACCATCTTTCATACTCATAGCAGAGTAACATCTGAGTGTGGTGAATAAAATGCCATTTGAAGTTCTAAAAAATATTCATTGAAAACCTTAAGCTCAAAAAATCTTGAAGGAATAAATTGGCAGAGTAGCAGGAAAGGAAGAACAGGAAGAGCCAAAATTGTCTAATCTCTTCCATAAACATAAATTTGACAAACAGCACACTAGACATGAGATCCTTGTCAAATGACCAATAAAACTTATTTCTGGAAAAGTTGAAGTATATAAATGTTGAACTCTATAAACAGAACAAAGAGAAAATTGCATAAAAATGGAATGATGACTCCCTAGTAACTCATTGGTATTTCTCAGGTGAAAAAAATAGTTGATAAAGTTTATTTTATTATATGAGAAGATAACAAGAAAACATATTTTAAAAATCAACTTCATTTTATTTTCAGTATCAAAATATCTCCCTCCCTCTATTTTCTCTACCAATCATTGAGAAGGCAAAAAATAAATATGTATTGTCATATAAGATATTTTCATATTAGCCATGTTATGAAAAATAAAGAGAAAAAATATGCTTCAATCTGCTCTAAGTCATCAATTCTCTATTTAGAGGTGTGTAGCATTTTTCATCATGAGTTCTTTAGAAATATGGTGGGTCATTGTATGATCAGTTATTTAGGTTTTTCAGTTGATTATTATTGTTAAAATTATTCACCTGGTTCTAGTCACTTCTTTGTAACTGACCATTTAAGTCTTCCCAGGTTTTTCTGAAACCACTTCCACCATCCTATAAGGATGCTATAAGAACAATAGTATTTTACTTAGGTTTACCTTTTTATGCTTCTTGAGTGTTGGATCTGATTGTCCAAGTTTCTACTGAGCACTGGATTTTTTTCATTGGGAATGCTTCAAAATAATCCTTTTCAATGAAGATCCCTTTTCATTCCAGTAGGATTATATTCAGTTTTGTTGGGTAGATTACTCTTGGTTATAATCCTAGCTCTTTTGCTTCCCATAATATCACATTCCACATTCTCTGCTTCTTTATCATGGTATGAATGGTTAATGTATTTTGTCAAGTCTTTTCTGTATCTATTAGGGTAATCACATGATTTTTTGGTTTATATTATTAATATAGTCAACTATGGTTAAAGTTTTCCAAATATTGGACCAGCTCTACATTCATGGTATAAATCCCACATGGTCATAGTGATATATTGTTATAATCTTCTCACTAGTGTTTTATTTAAAATTGTTAATAATGACCTATTGTTGCCTTTCCCTGGTTCTGTTCTTCGAATTTGGTAGCACTCAACCTACCTTTTCAAACAGTTTATATAGCATAGGAATTAATTGTTCTTTAAATGTCTAGCAGAAATGTCTTTTAAAATTATCTTCTCCTGGGTTTTCTGAACTCATTTATTGTATTTTTAATTTTTTTAAAAAAAAGATGGTGAAATATTTTTTTTTCCTTCTTTACTCATCTGGACAACTTGTATTTTTGTAATTGTCCATTTCATTCATAGTGTCAATGTTCTTGGCATATAGTTGGGCAAAATAGCTAATCATTGTTTTTTTTTTGATGCTTTTAAATAAGTGCAATTATCCAATGACCTATTTTACTGATTTCTTTTCAATAAAATCAGATTTCGTGTTAATAGTTCATTTTAATTTTTTTCAATTTTATTAATCTCATTTTTTTATTTTGATATTTAACTGGGAATCCTTGGTTGTTTTCTAAGTTTTTTAGCTGCATGCCCAATTCATTAACCTGCTCTTTCTCCTTTATTATAGAAAGAATTGAGAAGTTCACTTCTAAATACTACTTTGGCTGCACTCCACCCAATTACCTTTAATAAAGCTGATTATTTTTATGAGTTGTTTTTTGACTTGCTCATTTGTTAAGATGAGATTGTTTTGTTTCCAATTTTTAATCAAAGCTTCAAAGATTCTTTACTGAATGTAATTTTTTAATTACATTTTGGTCAGAAGATACATTTATTTTATTTATTTTTATTATATATAAATTTATATATATAATATTTTCTATTATTTTATTTATTATTTCTGCATGTTTGTGAAGTTTTTATGGCTTAACATATGATTAATTTTTATGAAGGCATTTTACCATGCATGGCTGAAAAAAGACCTACTCTTTTCTATTTTCATTCAATATAATCCAGAAATCTATAACAAGTAACTTTTCTATCCATCTCCTTAACTTTTTTTTTTTTAATTTTATGGTTAGATTTATCTAGGTCTGAGAGGAACAAAGAGGTCCCCCACTATAATATAAAAATTTCCACTATTTCTTCTCATAATTCATTTAATTTTTCCTTTAGGAATTTGGATACTATGCTATTTGGTACATATCAATATTATTAATCAATTAAATATATTTTATTTAAATTATTTTAAATATATTTACTTATCACCAGCATCTTTTAGGACAATGCAGGTTTTCCTGATTATCTTAATAGTTACTTTTATTTTATCTGAGATCATGATTGCTACCCCTGGCTCTTTTTGCTTCAGTTCCTTATTTTGATTCAATGTGCATCTGTTTCAAGTATGTCTATTATAAACAACATATTGCTGGATTCTGGTTTTTAATCCATTTTGCTGTTTTAGGGTTAAGTTTATCTAATTTACCTTCACAATTATGACTACTGTGTGTTTTCCTTCTTATTTTCTATCCATCTCCTCCTTTTTGATAATGAACCATGCTTCCCTAATCTCCCCTTCCCTCAAGCTTTTTCTCCAACTTTCTTGTAAAATTAATTTCTGTGCCTAAATGTATATATGTATATTCTTCTTACTTAAGCCAGTTCAGGTAAGTGTGATTCAAGAATTGCTCTACTTTCCACTTTTATATTCCAGTCTATAACTTTTCCTTGCAAGCCTCATTTATGGGAAAATTTCCTCCTCCTCCATTCTCCCAGTGCACTGCCTTTTTATTTTTTGCTCTTTCAGTCTTCTTCTGAGCTCCTTACACAATAGACTCAAAACCCATTTTGACTTTTTGTGACTCCATTTTGGGAGGTTTTCTTGGTAAAAATACTTGAATGGTTTGCCATTCCATTCTCCAGGTCATTTACAGATGATATATTGAGAAAAACAGGGTCAAGTGACTTGCCCAGAGTCACAGAGTATTTAAGGCCAGATTTGAACTCAGGAAGAGGAGTCTTTCTGAAGGAGTATATGTAGACAGAGGGCACAGGTATGAATTGTATATGAAGGGATAATATTTTTTTAAAATGAAATTAAAGGTGAGAGGGGAATGTAGTGGGGGAAAGAGAAAGGAAGAATTAGAAAGGTATAAATTATCTGCCACAAAAAAGAGAAAAGAAAACTTTTTTTTCCCCCTTTTTTGCTGAGGTAATTGGAATTAAGTGACTTGCCCAGGGTCACACAGCTAGGGAATGTTAAGTGTCTGAGATCACATTTGAACTCAGGTCTTCCTGACTTCAGGGCTGGTGCTCTATCCACTGTGCCACCTAGCTGCCCTAAGAAAAATCTTTTACAGTATAAGAGAAGAAGGGAAGGTGAAGGAGGGAGTGAACCTTAACTCTCATCAGAACTGGCTCAAAGAGGAAATAATATACACACTCAATATGGCTAGAGAAATCTATCTTGCCCTGTAGGAAAATAGGAGAGGAATGGGATATAGAAAGGGAGAAGGCTGATAAAAGAAAGAGCATATTGGGGAAGGGAGTGGTCAGTAGCAAAACATTTTTGAGGATGAACAAAATGGAAAGAGAGAGAGAGAAAACAGAATAAACACTGCTACAATTAGCAATAGAAATTTTAAAAAGGAATTTTCAAGCAATAAGGCTTGAATAAGGCTTCAGTTCTTAAACAAGAGGAAACTGAGTCAAATTTATAAAAATATAAGAGCCATTTCCCAACTGATAAATAATTAAAAGATATGATGTATGCTCAAAGGGCTATAAATTCATGCATATTCTTTGACCTAACAGTACCAATGCTGGGCATGAATACCAAAAAAGATTAAAAAGGACTTATATGTGCAAAAGCATTTTCAGCAGTATTCTTCTCAAGGCAATAAACTGGAAATTGAGGGGATGCCCATCAATTGGTAATGGCTGAATAAAAAACTGATTGTGTTTGAATACAGATTGAAGTAGTTTTTATTTTTTTTGAAGGTTTTTTCTTATAAGGGTGGGAGATCTATTTTCTTTCACAACATGACTTTTATGGAAATGTTTTACATAATTTCACATGTGATTTCATGATGAAGACCTGCAACTGATTGGGTTTCTAAGAATTTGTAATGTTTGGGGAATACACTGAAACCATGGGCTACTTCATACCGGTATCAATCTATATACTTATATCTATATGTATGTGTGTATATATATAATGAATTTTTTAAAACAAATTGCTCATATATTACTTTAACTCTAAATTTAAAAATATGCAGGTTAAAAGGTAGCTTTGTAGTACTTGCCATTTTATGTGTTCTTAGACATGTGTTAAAAAATTGTATTAAAATCTGAAAACAAGCTCAGTTCAATAAAGTCACCATTAGAAGGGAGTGAGATATAATGACACAAGAACCATGAATCTGGAGTGGGGAGTCCTGAATTTAAATCCCAAGTCCTTTAATATGCAACTTTCTATAAACCTCATCATCTCTTCAGGCCTATAAATTAAGAAGGATGTATTCAATGGTCTCTAAGTTCTCTTGTAGCTCAAAATCCTATGATCTTATTAAATGGACTACATGAATAACCTTACAGTATTTAATATACACACCTCTAGTTTTACGTATTGTTTCTCTATAGAAGCTCTCATTGAAAATGGTAATGCATAATGAAAATTTACAGAAACTAACATCTTCAATTTGATATTATAACTAAACAAAACTACATTTTTAATGCTGTTCATTGTTTATGCACATTTTATACATTTTAATTGGCAATAATAACAACAGATGCCAGAAGATACCCCTCACATTGTACTCTGCCATAAGAAAAATTGCTATATTCAGAAATTTTAATTAAAATCAAGTAAAATCTCCCAAGACAAATTCTAATATAAATTAAAAATTTTAAATATGACTTTAATTAAACTAACCTTTTCTTTCTTTAGAAATTCTCTGAATTTATTAGTGGTAAATCCCCTTGAACCAGTAAAACGTAAACGCTGGTACTTAGCTTGAACATACAAACCCTTCAGTACTAGGCCTGATTTATAATGGGGCTGGAATCTGCCATCTATCAAATTGTTCTGTTAAAAAAAAAAAAAAAAAAAAAAAAAGAGAGAAAATCAGTTTAAAACTGTTAAATCTCTAATTATACCTTATTAACACAATAACAGAAGTAATTTTAAAATGTGACGTTTGTAGTATTTTAAAATATAACACACTGATTTTATCTTGTTCAATAATCCCTCCATTTCATTTTTAATATTTTCAGACATTACTTTGATGCAGTCAAATTGTTACAACAGTGGTGATTACAGAAAAATCCATTACAGAATAACTCTGAATATTAGGTACTTCAGATATTCAAAGAATTCAATAAGATGATGAGCTCATTAGTGTAAATTAAAAACAGCTTGCCTGTGAAAATAAGCTATTACTTAAATGGAAAGATGTCCAAATTTCAAATATGAATGTAAGTAGTTCACTAGATTACATGCTTGGTATCTCAAAAAAAAAAATCTTTTATTTTATATCCCTACTAATATATCTATGCCTGATTAAGCTCAAAAATAAACCTTTAGTTTTTGAGCTTTAAAAAACAACTTTAAAAAACCCAAAATATTTTTCTATATTAATATTTATTTATCTCCCCTCCCCCTGCTGAGACAATTAGGGTTAAATGACTTGCCCAGGATCACACAGCTAGGAAGTGTCTGAGTGTCTAGCCACTACGCCACCTAGCTGCCCTTATATTAATATTTAATAATATAAAATGACTTTCCTCCCCCCCCAAAAAAATCTAATTGTTGATACATAAAAAAAGAAACAAAATTAAAAAACACTTGTTTTTTGAAAAATGTGTTAAGAAAGACAGTATATACAAACTATCTCATGAGCTATAAATCACACTGCTAATCCAATGTATTTCATGTAATTCCTTCCTCACGTATATCTCACAGAATAAACCTCTTCAAGATTCAACTCAAGCATTATCTTCTACAAATTGTAGAAGAATGGCTTCTCAATGGAGGATTTAATAAAATGTAAGCTCCATTTGAGGGCAGGGAGTGTTTCATTTTTATATTCCCATCTCTTAATACAATGCCTTCCATATAGAGGGTAACTAACAGATGCCTATTCAGTTACACTTAAGGGAAAATAATAAGAATTACAAAGAACTAGAGGACAGGGAGAAGTTAATTGTGTACTCAGATAGATAAATGAAAGTAAGAATCTTTCGAAGTAATTCTTAAAATAGTGGTGTCAAACTCAAATAAAAATGAGGGCTATTAAGCAGTATATGAGGACTTCTGCAGACTACATATTAGTTGAGGAAAACCACTCATGGTCACATTTCTTTTTATTATTAATGTATCAACATGTTAAAATCAGATAGGCACTATATTCTAATGTCAGGCCACATTCAGGAACATTATGGACCACAATCTCAACAGTTTTACCTTACAATATTAATATGATGTAAACTTTTCCTAAGTATCATTCCTAATTTTCCGAAAAGGGAAGAGATTGAAAGATTGACCCTTGTTCAGGATAACATAGAAAATAAATATAAAACAACCAGGACTAGAACTTCATTCTCAAATGCTTTCCAAAATATTTAACATCTTAACATCAGGAATACTTCGATAGTACAAACAATTCCAAAGTAATGGAAAAAGTAGTGTTTCCCCCCTCTCCCAATACTACCTATCAAATACCATCTACCACTTCTACTACCTTTCTTCTTGTAACATAAATTACCTGTTATTGCCTTCAGACTTATTAAAGGACAAATAAAACAAAGACAGAATGCCTTTCTGGATTCCTTTGTATATATTTGAAAACAAACAGTAAACTGAATTATTTTTAAAGGAAGAAAAATACAAGTATGTGCTTATTTTGTAAAATCTGTGAATTCCAAAGTCTGTTAAAAGATGAATTTCTGTAAACTGACATTGTATTTGTTGATTTCCATAATAAAATTATATCATATATCCATACAGACAAACTCTCAAATAGATCGACAACCCGGAAAAAAAGCTAAAGCAAGGGCTAAGCATAGAACACTCATGGAAGGAGGTGAGGAGCAATGTTTGCATAACTTGAAAGAAACAAAACCAAAGGGTCAGCAAAAGCAAATACTGCCATAGTCAGCATGCCTGCCCCAAACTACCAACAGGGATCCCTGATAAGAAATATTCTTCAACTCCATCTCCAACTTAGAGGGAAGACTACGCTACCTAAAAAATACCAGATGGCAGTAACAAAAATAGTTAATCAACGTACCTAACTTTGTTAGCATGTCAATACCAGTGAATCTGAGACTCACAGTCTACTCAATTTTCAAGATCCCAAGAGAATTACAGTCATGCAATTTTCAGATGATGAAATTAAAACCATCTCTAGTCATATGAAAAGTTGCTCCAAATCACTATTGATCAGAGAAATGCAAATTAAGACAGCTCTGAGATACCACTACACACCTGTCAGATTGGCTAAAATGACAGGAAAAGATAACGATGAATGTTGGAGGGGATGTGGGAGGGCTGGGACACTAATACATTGTTGGTGGAACTGTGAACGGATCCAACCATTCTGGAGAGCAATTTGGAGATATGCTCAAAAAGTTGTCAAACTGTGCATACCCTTTGACCCAGCAGTGTTTCTACTGGGCCTATATCCCAAAGAGATCTTAGAGGAGGGAAAGGGACCCACATGTGCAAGAATGTTTGTGGCAGCCCTTTTTGTAGTGGCTAGAAACTGGAAACTGAAGGGATGCCCATCAATTGGAGAGTGGCTGAATAAATTATGGTATATGAATGTTATGGAATATTATTGTTCTGTAAGAAACGACCAGCAGGACGATTTCAGAGAGGCCTGGAGAGACTTGCATGAAATGATGGTGAGTGAAATGAGCAGAACCAGGAGATCATCATGCACAGCAACAACAGTATTACATGATGATCAATTCTGATGGACATGGCTCTCTGCAATAAAGAATTGTCTCAAACCAGTTCCAGTTGTTCACTGAAGAAAACCATATACACCCAGAAAGAGGGACATGAAATATGGACCACAACGTAACATTTTCATGATCTCTATTGACATTTGCTTGCATTGTGTTGCCTTTCTCTGATTCTTTTTTTTTCTTGCAGATAGGATTTTTCTTGCATAACTTCTCAAGCATTTCAACATTATTAACATGTAGTGGACTTCCTGCCATCTGGGGGAGGGGAGGGGACTGGGGGTAAAATTTGTATTGGAAAGCTTTGTAAAGATCAAGGTTGGGGAACTACCCATACATATGTTATACAAATAAAAAGCTTAAAAAAAAAAAGAGAGAATTACAGTCATGTTTGGGAGAATTATGAACTCAAGCTAATCAATAATCATTTATTAAACATCTACTATGTGTCAGTGTTAGGGAGACCAAAAAAAAAGGGGGGGGGGAGAGAGACAATCACTACACTTGGGAGCTCACAATTTAACGAGGGAGACAGTATGAAAGCAACTACATAAATAAATAAGTTATTAAAAAAAAAAAAGGCACCGGAATTACAGGCCTCCTACAGAAGGCAGGATTTTAGTTAAGCTTTTAAAGAAACCAGGAGATGAAGATAATAAAGAAAGGGAACAAGAGGTTCTCCTCTATGCAAAAATTCCCACTCAGAAAATAAAGTGTACTGTCTGGCTATAGCAAGGAGGGTAACATCACTCAATCAAATAGCAGCACATAGTAGGGTAAAAAGCCTAAGAAGAATAGGAATTGGGTGGCTGATTATGAAGAATTAAGAGGATTTTCAAAATGACAGGCAATTAATTTTATTGACTGGGAAGTAACATGGTTGGATCTGTGCTTTAGCAAAATCACTTTGATGGCTGAGTGGAGGATGGGCTAGAGTGGGGAGAGATTTGTACTAAGCTGAACAACCAATAGTCTAAGTGTGAAGTGATGAGGTTTTATAAACTTCTGCTGTACTGTACTATACCAGCAGCACAGTAGTATCAGAAGAGAGAAAGGGGCTTATTTTACAAAGGTAAATCAACAGACCTTAGCAACAGATTGGGAGATGATGGCACCCTTGACAATGAATTTCAGGAGATAGAGATAATGAGTTCAGTTTTGAACATGTCTATATAACTTTTTAAACTTGTCTATGTAACTTCTAGTTCTACAAGTCCAACAGGTAGAGATACAAGACTGGAAGTCAGCAGAGAGGTTAGAGTTTAATTAAGTAGACCTGAGAATCATCAGCAAAGCCAAGATCACCAAATGAAATATAGAAGGAGAAGAGAAAAGGACCAGGACCGAATTTTATGGACCACCCAAGATTAGTGAGTTTAACAGGGATGAAAAATTCATCAAAGAAGAATAAGGAGGAATCACACAGGTAGGAGAACCAAGAAAGAATGTTATTCTGAAAACTGCAAGAATTCTGAGGATTAAGAAAAGGCCAGTCTATAGATTTGGATCACACATTAAAAATGGCTGACATTTATAAAATGCCTAAAGATTTGCCAAATTACTTGCCACACAAAACCCTTGTGAGGTAAGTGGTTTAAAATTTTCTACTAAAAAGGGAGTGGCTTATAGGACTGCATATTTAGAAATAAAAGAATATTTAGGGCCTCTCTTATTTTTCTCATTTTACAAATGGGAAGAATGAAGCTTAGGGAAGTTAAGTGATTTACCTATATACATCTATATCAAAACTGCAATTTAAAATTTCTTTTCTTTTTTTTTTAAAGTTTTTTTTTTATTTTTCAAAATATATGCATGGATAATTCTGTGACATTAACCCTCACAAAACCTTGTGTTCCAATTTCCCCACCCTCTCCCTTAGATGGCAAGTAGTACAATATATGTTAAACATGGTAGAAATATTTGTTAAAGCCAATATATGCATACATATTTATACAATTATTTTGCTACATAAGAAAACTCAAATTAGACTGGAAAAAAAATGAGAAAGAAAATAATGCAAGTTAACAACAAAAAAAGTGAAAATGTATGCTGTGAACCACACTCAGTTTCTACAGTCCTCTGAGTGCAAATGGCTCTCTTCATCACAAGATCATTAGAATCTGAATCATTAAGATAATTTCTGATCTCAATTCAGGGTTTTTTAAACTATATAATATGTAAAACTGCTTTCATTGAATGAAGGACTATAGCCAAATCTATTTACCTATCTCTATTCTAGCGTCTATAAAATGTCAAATTTATAAATTCCTGACATATTTCCAAATTTCCTATGAGAACTGACATAAAAGTATAAAAATCAGATGTCCTCATCTTAGAAATGTAAATGTGCATCTAGTAATCTGAAGGATTTGAGTTAAAAAACAAAAACAACAACAACAACAACAAATTAAATTCTTTCCTGATTTTGTTAGGGCTGACTATAAATTAGTAACAACAGAGAATTGCATAATATTAAATCATTATATAGCATTGTGAAATTTTAGACAGGAAAATAGGAATAGTTTAACTTTTTTTTGGTAAAATTTTTATTCATTTTAAACTTTAACACAAAACAAGAAAGAAAACAAAAAAAAATGACATGTATAAAGCAGAACAGAAGAAGATTCCATATAAAACAATAAATTTCCATTTCAAGAAAAACTATGTAATAAATACTACATATTGTTTTCCAAGCTGCTCAGATTTTTTTTATCCCTGTAGGCTTTTTGTTCTCTGCTGTGTACTTTTTAACTTTCTCTCTCCCCATCTCACCCAATAAAGAAAGGTATAATTAAACACAAAAGATGTTCTCACCTTATAATATAGTTTAAGGTCTGATCCTGCTAAATCTTTCTCCTTTGTATCTTCTCCTTTTGGTTTCTTTTCTCTGATTTCTTTGAAGTTCCTGACCTTTTTTTTTTCTTCTTCCAAATGATCTAACTCGGTAAGATAAATTTTTAGTAATTTAATTGGAGTGACACTGAATAAGATTGCTTAGTGGTCTTGTATAATCCTTACTGTATCTCCATGATATTTAAATTGTGTTGTTGTTTTTTTTTTTCCTTAGGGCTTGGAATATTTTGTCCTTAACCTTAGAGCTTTGAAACTGTAAGTTTCTTCCTGGGATCTCTTTCAGGTAGTGATTCGTGAATTTTTTTTTTCTCCCCCTATTTCTGCTTTGCTTTCTTGTTCTACAACTTCAGGGCAGTTTTTCATAATAATCTCTTGTATTTTTTCAAGATTTTTTTTAAATCATAATTTTCATGTAGTCTAACTATTTACATCATTCTTCCTTCTGATGAAATGTTTCACATTCTCTTCTATTTAAATTTGATTTTGGTGTCTTAGAATGTCACTAATTTTCCTTTGCTCAATTCTAGTTTTCATCAATTTTCTAAAGTTTTTGGTTCTCTATTTCAAGTTGGCTAATTTTCTTTTCTTGTTTTTGAGAGAATAAGGTTCAGGGACTTGCCCAGGGTCACACAGGAAGTGTTAAATGTCTGAAGTTGCATTAGAACTTGGGTCCTTTTGACTCCAGGACCAGAACTCTATCCACTGTGTCACCTAGCTTGCTCAATTAACTTCTTTTCATAATTTTCTTGGATTGTTCTTATTTATTTATTTGTTTATTTATTTTTGATCTCTCTTATTTGGTTTTTAAAGTCTTTTATAACTCATTCCAAGAATTCTTTTTGTTCTTGGGGTCATCTGATATTTCTTAGTGAAAAAAGTGTAGCTTTTTTTTCCTTCCTTTTTTAAAGTGCATTATATTCTTCTAAATAAAAACCCTGACCTTCCTTATCCCCACAGTAGCTATCTATGGTTGGGTTCTTTCTACTTTGATTGCTCATTTTTATTTTTGCGTTATTTTGTTTTCAGTACTTATAGTATGATCAAGTTCTAGTCCCAAGATAGGGAAATGATGCCAAGTTACAGGTCCTTCTCACTGTTATTTTCTGAGGTCTGTTTTGAGGCCCAATCATAGGCTCTCCTCCACTCCTAAGCCATGAGGAGTCCCCCCTTTACCCCCCAACTCTTGCTCACTCACTACAATCCCTTCAGTGGCTACAAACTACAGCTATCCTCTCGATCCTGGAATTGAATGAAACCAGGGCCAGTTCTTCAAGGGCCTACAGTCCACAGAGTCCCTAGATCTGCACTCACCAAGCATGTGCTAGCTCCTTCTCCCTGCAGGCGTGGCCTGGTCAACATATATGTGTTTATTGTCCATGGACAGTGAAAGGTCCTTCAATCTTCTAGTCAGTCTTCTGACTGTTAACACTGAACTTGAGATGAAAATTCCAGATGCTGGCTGGGGTTGCTCTCCCAACTCAGCTGGCCCCAGGTGAGTTGTTGGTAAAATCCACAAAGTGGCCTGAAGGTGTTTGCATGTCACTTGGGCCAACCTTAGCCCCAGGAGGTCAGGACTTTCCAGGGGCTTTCTTAAACTGTGTTAGGAGGACAACTGCTTTACCCCAACTTTTGTTTATTTCTGCTGCTCTACATTCCCTCAGAGGCAATTTTTTTTTTTTTGGGGGGGGGGGAAGAATCTGGACAGCCTAAAATTTTCTGACCCACTGCACCATTTTTTCTGTTAATTTTGAAAAAAAACTTTCAAAATCTCTGTCCAAAGAGGTTGAGGAATCACTTAAGATCCTTGTAGAGGCCTAAACACATTCCAAAGAATAACTAAGAAATATAGTATATATTTTTGTAAACAACTACAACCAGCAAAAATCACTGTGAATTACAAGGTATTTGGCAGTTAAGAGAAATAATCATTTTATGCAAGAGATCAAGATCACTCATATCACCCAGATGGCCAGAACTAATCTTTCATACAGCCTCTTTCCATTTTTGTCTAGTCCATTTCAGTGCTCCAACGATCCATTCATTTCAACTATGAAAAAGTCTGGCTTGTAACTTAACCAAGACAGATAGAAGATACATACAATACCAAAAATGATAAAAGCAAGGAAACAAACAAACAAACAAAAAAATGGATGAATAGAATGTTTTGGTTAATCAAAAATGTAAAATTCTTAGGAACTGTGAATTTATCAATATATAATAGATATTCTTTCTAATAAAGAAGATTACAACATCCTTTATTATTTGGAAATGGTGAGCATAAATTCCTACAGCTGAAAAAATTCATTAGCTAGTACTCAACCTTCAAGTGTTGACTTTTCTTTATCTTTAGTTTAATTCTTGGAATGTAAATAGGTTGGTAAAATTATCTAGTTCTAGTGCTCTGCTACAGGTTTGCCTATGAGAAACCAGAGTAATCTCTGAGGCATGTAAGTAGAATTTTAGTGGCAATCAAAATTTAGTTAAAAACAAGCTATTACCAAGTACAAAATGATCATTTTTCAAATAATTATAATAAAATATCTTTAACATTATACAAAAATTTATGTTGCATTTGGTAATTTTTATCAGTACTTCAATGTCATCTTAAGAAAATTTACTAAACAAAAACAAAAATTTACTAAATAATACGCATTCAAGGGTTCTGAAAGATAAATTTTCAGTTAACAGGATATCACACAAACCATTTGTTATTCATTAACATTAGAAATGAAACAAATCCAAACTATGCCTACGAGTCATTTTATGGGCAAAACTGAAGGTTAATATAAACACATAAACAATACCTTAAAAGGTCTTCTAAAGGTTCCTGGGTTTTGGAGATTGTCTCTAATTCCAAATGGTTGGTCATTAATAATGTCTTTTGGTTTTGAGGTATGATATGCATTCTGAAGAGGGGGAAAAAAAAGCATATGTACTTTGCTGTATCTTTTTTTTAAAAGCTCATTTTGACCACAAAATATCTAATATCATATATTTATGATCTTAGAAACGAAAGAAAAATGGGCATGCCTCCATTTATATATATGTGCATGCGCATGCACACACACATATACCCACATCCCATGGCCCATCATGGCTATCAATACTCTAGATTATCTTACAATGTTAATATAACATCTAATAAATTAAGCACATTTCAGAAATGCAATACAAATTTAATGTAAAATCAGGACAGTTAAAAAACCCTATGACCAATAATTCCTGATATGTCTATCATTATTCTCTAAACCATTAACAAGTTGGATAGTATAACTCAGGCAAGTGTCCCAAATCTTTTTCAACAATGAAGAGAAATCTTGAATATGAGAAATAGAAGACACCTCTGTGACCACAGTCCTTTTGCACAAAAGCTCATAATTTATCATTTTTTTTAAAATTAGAATTTTGTTTCCCAAAAGAACCCAATGAAATAGTGTGCTTATAAGGTGCTTATTCATTGGGAATGGTTAGCAAATTATCTAAATAGAAGTAATTCAGTAATTACACAGCAAGAAATGATGAAAAGGATTGGCTCAGAGAAACTTGTAAAGATTCATATGAAGTGATATAGAGAGGAAAAAGTAGGAATAGGGGAAAAAATTAACACTCTCAAGAAAAACCAAAAAAAATTAAGAACTCTATTCCATAATTCCAGAGTATAAGTGGTGAAGAACATTATTACTTAAGTGATAAACTCAAAAGATAGAATGAGATACTTTTGGACACAGGTAATGTGGGAATTTGATTTGCTTATTAATGATATGTACTGTTCTAAGAGTTTTGCATTTTTTTTTCATTTGGGAATTTGGAAGACAAAGAATGGTATAGGACTGGGTTTCAGGGGGGAAAAATGCCTCACAGAAAAGTTAAGACAGCTTTGAAAGTTACATTTTAAAAGAAAAGCAGATTCTCATACCCTAAGAAAAACAGGACAGCAAGAAAGGGGGAAGGAATAGATGATAATCTAACACCCTTATTGAGGAAGCTTTAGGGAGAACTTAAGTCAAATCAAATACAGTGCTCTGATCAGGTACACTAAAGCTTGCTTATGCTCTGGGAAGAAATACACAAAAAGAAGCTGAAGTAAGCAGCAGAGACTCAGACTATGATCAACCTATTTAACAGTATACAAGGGAGCAAAGCTTGGCTATGGCAGAAATCAACTCTATAAAGATGGCTAATATATATAAAAAGAAAGTACTAAAAGTAAGCACTGTGGAGAAATATTATAGATTAAGAATTTCTCAAGAGGAAAATCCATTAAAATAAAATTATTACAACAATTTTAAGATCACTTGGAAAACACAACACAAGAAATGTTTTAAAATAAAAAGTTCAATAGGAAAAAATTGAAAAAAAAAAACAACTTAAAAGAGAAGATGGGAAATCTTAGAATAGATTAATTAGAAATTAGAATAGATTAAACAGAACTCAATAACAATTTTATGAAACAAGAAATATTAAAACAAAAATTGTTTAAAGAGGGGCAGCTAGGTGACACAGTGGATAGAGCACCAGCCCTGACGTCAGGAGGACCTGAGTTCAAATTTGGTCTCAGACACTTAACATTCCCTAGCTGTGTGACCCTGGGCAAGTCACTTAACAGGAGGAGGAGGAGGAGGTGGAGGAAACAGCAAGGGTTAACTGACCTGGAAAATAAATCAGAAATAATTTAAGGCACATAACTCTTGGAAAGACCAACCTATCCCCTGTACCCCAACCTGGCAAAAAATAAAATAAAACAAAGCCACACAAAAAATAATTTTATCAAATAAAGATAACTGAAAACTACCCAAATTTTTTATTACCAGAGGGCATATGAAAATAAAAAGTGGCTAGTTACCTCTTGAAAAGAATTCCTGTAAGAAATCTTCTAGTAAAAAAAAAAACAAAACAAAAAAACCTTCCTAGTGAGAGGAAAAATATTTCAAGGAACCCCAAAGAGTTCAAGTACAAAAAAGACATCGTCAGAATCACCAAGGACCTGAAAGCTTTGACATAATGGAGGGAAAAGATAGAATAAACATTTATTAAGTACCTATGTGCTGGGCACTGTTCTAAAGAAGACTTTACAAATATTATCTCATTTAATCTTAACAATAACCCTGGGAGGTTGGTGCTAAATATGATATTCATTTTATAGTTGAAAAAACTAAGGCAAATAAAGTTAAGTGTTTTGCCCAGGGCAAAATGGCTATGAAGTGTCTGAGGCCATTATTGAACTCAGTCTTCTTGAATTCAAGCTCTCCAATGCACAATCTGACTCCCTAAACATGATGAGGTAGTTTAGATTCTCAAAAGAATAGAAGAGACAAGTGGCCCTTTAAAATTCTAATGATTTTAAATTAAAGGTCACCTAGGGAACAGAATGAGACAAACAATGGGGTTAAGGGGTGGTTCTGTTTTGATGGTCTTGAGAGCAAAGAAAAGGAAAAGGTAAAAGGATTTATTGAGCAAGAAATTAGAAATGGGGCATTCTCAATTGTGTATAGCATTATGAGGCAGGTTCTGAGAAGAATATACAAAAATAGAAGGAGTAAGGATCACATGAAACAGAATTTCATCTGAACTAGATGAAAAGGAATTATACACAAACACAGAGTTTAACATAGTAAAAAACTGAAAAGAAAAAGGTAGATAGGAAGAAAACATAGTGATGGATGTAGGAGTGGAGATCTAGGATGCGTCAAAGAAGGGAATAATCACAAGTCAAATGAACTTCAAATTCATGGGACAGACTGCAAAGGGAGACTTAAATGGAAAGAGCATGTGAAAACCAGTGATTAGGGACTAGGCAAGGAAAGCAAATTATTTCAGCATCAAAGCATTTATTGTTGATTTCATTCTTTCTCTTCAACCCATTTTTCCTTAAAGGAAGATGGAAATAAAAAGATAATGATATATATGGAACTATCCTATTAACAATCAAAATCTGATTGGGTTAAAATTCACTTATAAAATAGAAGAAAGCAGCAGAATGGACTAAGAAAACAGAATTATTGAAATAAGTTTACAATAAATACATTTGAAAAAATTAGCTAAGAACTTAAAATGAGGAATGATATGAAATTATAAAAAAGATTCAGAGTAATTTGATGAGACTTTTATGGAATGATATGGAGTGAAGTGAGCAAAACCAGAAAAACTTATACAATAATATTAAAAAACAAACCAATTTTAAAAGACTTCAGAACTCTTATCAATGCAATGAATGACAAATCATGGTCCAGAATTAATGATGAAGCAAACTACCTACATATCAGGAAAAAAATGCAAGATGCTAAATAAGATACATTTTCAAACAAAAACACAGGAATTTGTTTTGATTTTGTTTATCTATTATAAAGGATTTGCTGACACTTATTTTCTCGCCCCCCCAAGAGAAAGGTGGAAAGAGGAGGGTAAATGGCAAGAGGGCACAGGCAAGAAAAAAATGAAGTAAAATAAATATAAAAAAGAAAAGTTATTGAAACTGTTTTTAATGTCCAAGAGAACAAGCAAAGACAGAATTGGATATGTAGAGCTGTTCTGAAAGTTAAAAGTTGAATATAATTTTAAAAAGCAAAGCAATAGCTATACATAATAGAGACCCACAGTTACATGCACAATCCTCTTCTTTTGTTCTACTCTGTATAAAAATTTTATTTGATTTTTATTATTCTAAATGAAAATTTTTTTCCCTAAAAGACACCTGAAATAAATGAGGGTCTGCTTCAAGTAAACTTAAAAACTGGGGTATCCATCATAGTCTCAGACAAAACAACAATGATTAAGACAAGATTAAAAGAAATGAAAAGGAAATCTTTATTATGCTTAAATGCATCATAGGTAATGAATCAATGTCAATAACTAATATAAGCACACTGGAAGGAATAGCATCTAAATATTCAAAAGGAAAAGGTAATTAAATTCATAAGGAAAAGCAGCACTGAAGAACAATAAGAAATCCTTGACATACAACTTTAAAACTAATATGAATATAATAAAAATAAACCAAAAAAGTAGGGATCAGAACAAAATATAAGAAAAGTTAGATATGCTAAATCTCTGGCCAGTAATGAATAAGAATAGAAAAAAGTTCTCAACTGTGTATAGCATTGTTGTAAAAACTGATCACATGATAGGGCATATAAACTTCATAGGCAAATGCATTTTTACTGGGCCCAACATATTAAAATGAACAAATTGTTTTGAATAAAAGTTTCACACTCAACAGAATGCTTTAATAATGTATTACTACAGAATTGGGGTGGGGAGGGTGGGTCAAAAATAAACCATACAAATAATAATTTTTTCACCCTGAGGCAATCAGGCTTAAGTGACTTTGCCCCAGGTCACAGAGGTAGGAAGTGTTAAGTGTCTGAGACCACATTTGAACTCAGGTCCAGTTGACTTTAGGGCCAGTTCTCTATCCACTGTGTTACCTACCTACCCCTAAATTATTTTTTAAAAGAAAATTCAAATAATGAGACATCACCAGAACTTTTGGGAGGTAAACAATATAGCTTTAGGAAGAAAATTTATATCCCTAAATACTGTCATCATCAAGGAAAGAACAGATCAGTGAATTAGATATTCAATTAAAAAAAAAAACAAAAACAAGACCAACTAAATACAAAAAGGGGAATAAAAAATTATATATAAATTATCGATTGTTGAAACTAAGTACATTAAAAACCCTAATCAAATAATCTATTAACTATTCTCATAAAGAAAAATAACCAATAGACAAAATAAAATGTAGAATTACAATAAAGAAAATTGTTACACACATCTTTGACTAACAACAGGGCAGCTATCAAATAGGATTTAAAACAAATGTACTCTTGATTCAATAAGGAAAACTATAAATGTAAAAGTTTATATTATTTTTATTAACAATTTTAAAAAGTCATGTATTTCTGAAAAATCTAACACCTAAGAAAATATATTCATACACACACATACATATTAAAAGCATAAAAAATTTGTCTTCCTTAATATGAGAAAAAGTATTATGTTAAATGGAAAAATATGAGGTTTTTACAGTTATCATCCAGGATATAAGAAAGATGCCGATTATCACCACTTCTATTTTAAATATTTATAGAAAAATGAATACTATACAAAAAGATGTTGGGGGAATAAGCCCCCAAAGAAAAAACAAAATCATCTTCTTTTTTTGTTGTTGTAGATGATAGCCTACTTTAATCGAAATGATAAATGTTAACAAAAGAAACTTATCAAATAAACATACAAATAATTAACTTTTGTACACTAGTAATAAAGCTCAGCTACAAGAGATTACATTCAAAATCTAACTATAGTACATTCCAATTAACTATATAGTGCATCTAAAATATATTGGAGTCCATGTACAAAAATACACAGGAGTTTCCTAACTACTAGGAGACACTCTTGTAGAAATAAATACAAGTCTAAGGAACTGCAGAGATATTAAATGTACATGGTTGCAACGACCCATTACAATAGAAATGGTAATGACCTAAATTTCCTCACTTATTTATGATTCAAATCACTAAAGTTTCATTATAGAACTAGACAAAAGTAACAAAAGTCATCTAGAGGAGCAAATCTCAAGAATATCAAGAAAAAGGATGAAAGAAACTAGGCAAGTATCAACTCTCAAATTATATTAATGAGCAGTTATCATTAAAATTATTTGGTACTAGTGAAATGAGCAGAACTAGGAGATCATTATACACGGCAACAACAATACTATATGACGATCAATTCTGATGGGCATGGCTCTCTTCAACAATGAAATGTTTCAAACCACTTCCAATTGTTCAGTGAAGAAAGCCACATATACCCAGAGAGAGGGATGTGAAATGTGGACCACAACATAACACATTTTCATGCTCTCTATTGATGTTTGCTTACATTGTGTTTCCTTTATCTGATATTTCTTTCTTGTAGATACGATTTTTCTTGCACAACAATAAGTGTGGAAATATGTATACATATATTCGATTTGTCAAGTATTTTGATATAATTAACATGTAGTGGATATCCTGCCATCTGGGGAGGGATGGGAAGTAGGGGGAAGAAATTTGTAACAGAAAGCTTTGTAAGGGTTAATATGTTGAAGAATTATCCATACATATGTTTTGCAAATAAAAAAAATTATTTGGTACTGGTTAAGAAAAAATAGAAAAATTGATCAGTAAGACAAATTACCAACACAAGATCCAAAAGCAAGGGAACATAAGCTCCAAATACATACATGATGTACTCAATATTAAAAGTCACAACATAAACAAATTAGGTGCAAAAGTTCCTTTCACAACTATGTATAAAAGAATTTTTGCCTAATCAAGGGATTAAGAGGATCATAAAGACATAAAAATGGTTACTCGACATAAAATTGGAAAGCTTTTGAACAAACAAAATATATGGAGTAAAAAAGCTAACAGATGGGGAAAAAAATCTTTGCATCAAGTAAAAAATGTAATTAAAAAAAAGTACCACTGTTGGTGGGCCTACAAATTAGCCAAACCATTTTAAAAAAAAAATTAAAGCTATTTATTTTCAAAACCTATACATAATGTTCAACATTCACCTTTTTTGCAAAACCCTGTGTTCCAAATTATCTCCTTCCTTAGACAGCAAGCAATAAACTATATGTTAAACATGTGCAATTCTTATATATATATATTTCCACAATTATCATGCTGCACAAGAAAAATTAGATCAAAAAGAAAAATATGAGAAAAGAAAACAAAAGGCAAGCAAACAACAATAAAAAATAAAAAAAAAAGTGAAAATACTATGTTGTGGTTCTTCTCTCTGGGTACAGATAGCTCTCTTCCTCACAAGACCATAGAAATTGGCCTGAATCATTTCACTATTGCAAAGAGCCACATCCATCAGAACTGATCATCATATAATCTTGCTATTGCTGTGTACAATGTTCTGGTTCTACTCACTTCACTTTGCATCAGTTCATGTAAGTCTCTCCAGGCCTCTCTGAAATCATCCTGCTGATTGTTTCTTATAGAACAATAATATTCCATAACATTCATAAACCATACCTTAATCAGTCATTCTCCAACTGATGGGCAGCCACTTAAGTTTCCTGTTTCTTGCTATTACAAAAAGTAGCCAAACCATTCTATAAAGTAATTTGCAATCATAAGAGAGTGACTAAGATGTTCATACTCTTTGACCCAGAGATTCCACTACTAGCCATATACTCTAAGCAGTTCATTAATAAAAAGATCCTATATAAATTGAAATATGTGACAGTACTTTCTTTATAGTACCAAAGATTACACAAACAAGGCAGATGCCCTCAGATTGGAGAATGGCTGGAAAAATGGTACTTAAATGTAATAGAATGAAAGTTATTTCTACTATAAGAAATGTTGATTATAAGAATTGTGATTTTATAAATTATAAAGAAACCATAAGAAATGTGATGAATACAGAAACATGGGATAACTTAAATATAGGTTTTGTAACAGAAATGTAACAGAAACACAAGATAAACAAATATAAATGGAAGCAACAACAAAATTAACTGAATGCTGCAAAATTATATGACCAAATTGGGTTCTGAATTAATAGTGAAAAGGCAGTTCCTACTCTTCACTGAAAGGATAAGCAAAGGGTAAGAAAAGGCAGACAGTTATGAGCACAAAATAGTGTTATGTTGGTTAGTTTTGCTGAATTGTTTCATTTTTTATAAAAAGGGACAGAATTTTTTAAATTGGCTTTTTAAATTTTTTAAAATCACCAACCATTATGATCCAATTTTTGAAGAAGTTAGTATTAAATAAAAATTTGTAATATTTACTTGGCTGTCCAAGAAGAAAAAACAGCTGCAATTCTCAATGTCTGTCAGCCCAACTAAAACTTACTGTGTGAGGTAGGAAAAGAAAAATATTAACAATATTAACATAAAAGATGTTACTTTTTTGTTTTCTTACCTTGTATGATTTTCTAACAAATTTCCTGAAGTATGGTTTAAAAAATCTTATAGGTTTCTGGAATCCACCTGTATGGACATTCTGCAATTTTGAATAACTGAAGTTTTGATCATTCCTGGACAAATGAGAGAAAAAAAAAATTAACTTATTTCAAAACAATTTTACCCTTATGTCAAGGTAATCTCATTCCAAATCAAAAGTAGGGTACATTAGAGATGCCCACAACTTAATAAAGTTAACACTTTGCTTCTCTAATATAACAACAGGTACTTAATAAACATGTGATCAATGAACCATGCTAAATAAAGTGAATATTTAAGAAATTAAAATTTACTATTTCAAACACCAAGTTCTAAATGTTAGCTATTTTTGATGAAAATCTTCCTAAAACTAACCTAACTTAATACGCTGAACAAAACTTTAATATCAACTAATGTGCTTTGCTAAAATAATAACAAAATCCTCTCAAAGGCTGCTGAGGGCTGTTTACAACTAAATTAAATGCCTTAAGATGGCTGTGATTTTTAGTTTTCTCTTTCCTCAGTTATCAGGTTGTCAAATATAGCTTCATAAAATTCCAATCACTAGCAGGCCCCCATTTACTCACCCCAGTTTCTTAGGATTTTTTGTCAAATCAGAGTGAATGAGCTCACCATGAGAGCATGAAGGGTTCTAAGGAAAACATATGAGCTTTGGTGTGTACATTTTCCTATCTTTTTATAGGTGCTGAAAGCTCTTTTACTTACTTTTTGTTTCTTCATGGTTCTATATAGTTGAAGTTGAAAAAAAAAATGACCTTTGGATAAATGTATTACTATAATTGGTAATAATGTGTCAAATTCTGTTTGGACAAAAACATTCAATTTGATAGATCTTCCACTGATCAAGTAGGAAATGGCTAGTGGCCATATTTACAGAAAATATAACCGCATAGTATAAATTATTAAAATGATGAGTCCAATCTTACAGGGTTAAGATATTACCTTAAACAAACCTCTACTAAATCATGATTTAAACTATCCCTATCCTATTTACATTTTTTATACCAAAATAAATAATAAAATAAGCAACTTTCAATCTTAAACTGACAATTTTTAAATTCATGAATTATAAACAATTAGTAAACTCCCCCATACTTTATAATTCACTATTAAGATTGTAAATCTCAGTCAGATTAAGTTCCATATCCCAAATTTTCATTTATACAAATCCACCTAATTCAATTGTAAGGTTAGCAACAGAAACATATAATCTCTATTTTTAAAACACTGCAACTTTGTATCATCTATGTAATAAAAATTATAACTTAAAATTTAACGAGTTCACTTTAAAGTTTATTAGGGTTCCAAATACCAAATGAGAGTTTTATTATCTCATTTGACCCTGATAATAATTTTTGTGAAGTAGGAACTACTAGTATGATTCCCATTTTACAGATGAAGAAACTGTGACAAAGGCAAAACTCAATTCAATAAATGTCACTCACCCTAAGATTAAAGGCTAAATAGAAGTTTATATTTTAAGTTCTTCAGAACCTGGCCACAATCTCTCTGGCCTCAGGGCCATTTACTTCCCCCTTCCATTCCTTTCCTTACCCATGACTTTCCATCACCCTCCTTGTCCCTTTTACACTGGCAATTGCAAATTCCTCTCACTTTTATCTTCCATTCCTCTCCTCCTTCCCACTTGGTATGATTTTTTTCCTTTGTAGGACCTTTCTTCTTTCAGGGTCTAATTAAGTTAAAGTACCTTCTAAATTAATTTTTTCCTCAATCCCTCCTTGCTAATGTCCATCCTTACCACCTTGCTTTTTTCCCCTTATATTTATTCTATATACACATATATACTGTGTATACATTCATATCTATAGACAGAAAGACAGACAAGATAAACACACCATTTTTCTGATAGGATTTAAATCCATTGACAATGGAAACTTTCATTCTTTGTCTTGCTAGTTGCACCTAGCATAGTATCTGGCATATAACAGGCATACTAAATACTTGTTAACTGAGAGCACATTAAGTCTTCTTAAATAGAGAGTATTACATTTTCTCATGTCTTTTTCTGGGCTAATGTTGGTTTTTATAATCAATTTCTTTCTTCTTTTCACTTATGTTATTGTAGTCATTACATATATTATTTTCTTCGCTTTGTTTACTTTGTATCAGTGCCAAACATATTCTCATAGTTCCCTAATTTCCTTGTACTTATTTTTCCTTATGGTATAGCAGTATTTCCTTCTACTCTTGTACCATAACTATTCCCCCACCAATGGGCATCTACTTTGTTTTCAGGTACTACTTGTGCTATCTACTCTTACATATTGCTCTAAATATGGGTGTGCATATAATCTTCTAAGTTCCTTGGTAAATATGACTAAGAAAGGGATCTCTAAGTCAAAAGTACAGACAAATTCATTAATTTCCTAGTAATTCTAAATTGTGAAGCAGCCTCACCATTCTGGAAAGCAGAGATACTTGTTTTTAATTTATGAAGGATTAAAAATGTGAATTTTACACAAGAAACAAATAAGATTCTCTATGATCAACTAAACAGAAAATTCTATATTAAACTCACTGTTACTGATTCCTGCTAATAGTAAAGAAGATGAACAATAAGACTAAGCACTCTGCCCTGCTTGAATGCTGAACCAGTATTTTCAAAATATAGGGTTTTTTAAGTCACTTATGACTATCTATCTTCACCCAGCCCTCTTTTGTAACAAAGGAAAAACAACTTAGCAAAAGTAATCAACACATCAACTTCTTATCTGACAAAGTAGGCAACATCATCCCATTTTATTTCCAACAAGTTCAGAAGGGAGGCATGTTTCTTGTCTTCTCCAAAGTCAAACTGAGTCATTATATAATTACATGTAATTAACTTTCCTTTTATTGTTATAATCACTGTACATAGTGTTTTCTTGGTTCTGTCTATCTCACTCTGAATTCATACCAGTTTTTCCATGCTGTTTCTGAATTTCTCATATTTGTGAGCTCTTAGAGGGTGAGGATATTCCATTACACAAATATACACCATTTGCTAAGCCCTCCTTTATTTCCATTCTTTTGCTACCATGCAAAGTAATGCTATATGTATTTGGTGTATATATAGGACCTTTCAGTTCTTGACTTTCATGGAGTACATGCCTAAAAAAGGATTTCAGGATCACAAGGTTTGGATATAACCTCCAAAGCAAACATGCAGCAAGCATTTGTTATAGCAGTTAGGATACAATACAAGCAATAATAAGACTTGCCTTTTAAGTACTTACATTCTAATGGAGGGGAAGAATCACAGAAAAAGGAACTAAAAAAAGCCGTAGGGCAGGGGGAAATGAGGGTACAGTAAAAGTTTAGAGAGTCAGAAGCAGAACCCAGGAAGAGAATGAAACTGACATGGGCCCCTACGCAGAATGAGAAAAACTTACCAATGGAAGAGAGTTGGGAGTCAGGAGATGTTCCAGGGTGGGAAGGCCCCAAAAACAACAGGTCCCTCTTCCCAAAATAGAAGAATATTAAGGTTCCTTTCCAAACTTAATATCACTTTTTTTTTTTTTTTTTTTTTTTTTGCAAAATTCTAGATTGTTTTCTAAAAATGTTAGACCAATCCAGAGCTGACCAATAGAATACTATTGCATGTATCCTGGCCACAGACTCTCCCAACATTGTTTGTCCTTTGACAAGGGTGGCCATTTGTTGGACAAGAAGCAAAATGCTAGAACTGTTTGAATTTGCATTTCTTAATAGTGAGCTGGAACAAGGTTTTAAATCCATCCATCTTCTCAAAACCATTACTCCATTTAATCGAATAAGGGTAGGAAGAGTTATGGACATAAAGGGTAGTATGGTATAATGAAATGTACTCCCTAACTAGAATTAGGAAAGAAAAGGAGGTGAATACTGTTTCTGACACATTAGCTCAATGATCACAGGCAAGTTATTTTAACTTTTCTGAGGTTATTTTCTTCAGCTCCAAAATAAGCAAAACACTACCTGTAGTACCCACATAACATGGTTATTATGATGGTCATAACAGGAAAAGTATGTAAAGCTTTTTGCAATCTTTAAAATACAATAAAAACATTCGCTATTATAATTAAAACTTTCTTGATTACAGGAAGTCACATTGCTAAACAATGAGAAAATATAAAGATAAATAAACGACAGCCTTTCTTCAAAATGTTTACAACCTAGTAGATAAATAGTCAAGTACACCAAATACTATGAATGATCAAAGGAGAGATCATTTTCAGGTGGGGAGAACAGTAGAAGCTTCCTAGAGAAAGTTAAGACAGGAATTCAAGATTTGAAAAATTATAGAATTTTACAAACATATTACAAAACAACTTAATTGTAAAACATTAAAAATTCACATTCTCCAAACACTGAAAATCAACACCACAAAAATCCTCATTCTGAACAAAATTCAACTGGACTAGAAAGTACAATCTATTTTTTCATCTAAAAGAGAACTAATTACCTTCGTATAGCCCTGCCTATGTGAAAAATCCGTTCATCTTCATTCTGTAATCGTTCTTTTCTCCTTCTCTCTATGTCATGTCGGAGATCATTGGGATCTTCTATTACTCTGAACATGGCCTGAGAAATGAAGATTATGAATTATGAATACAGTACATTCTATTATTATTTCTTTTGGAAAGGAAGCCATATTTAACATCAAAAGTCCTTTAAAAAAGCTTATTTTAAAACAATTCACCCAATAAAACTAAATGATCATCTAAAAGATTAAACAATCTTAATCATTTCATGAATTCAAATTTTTCTGTTTAGAGATTCTCTTCAGAAATGTGACAGTAACTAAGCTATCTACTTCGTTATTCTCAGAACTCTACAACCCCCCATCCTTTAGTTTATAAGAAGAAAAAAAAAAATATATATATATATGTAATATATATATAAAATCTTCTCAAGGTTTAAGTTCTGCATGTTTGTTTTTTAAATTACAAATCATACAGATAATTTTCGTTTCATGAGAGATCTTGTGACGATCAAATCTTTAAGTAATTTTACTTTTTAAAAAAATTTAATTTAATCTAAATTTAAAAATTTATTTTACCTAATTTTACACTGACTTCATCTTTTATATTTGTAGCTCCCACATATATACTTCTCAGGGGGAGAAATTCTTTATAACAAATATGAAATTAAACCAAATTCCCTCAATGTTGTAAAAAAAATACATATTCATATACACCTATTTCATTTTGCCCCCTAACATATCAACTCTGTGTAATGGATAATATGTTTCATCATCATAGTATGCAATCAAAAATGATCTTTGTGGGGGTGGAGCCAAGATAGTGGAGTAAAGGCAGGAACTTGCTTAACTTCTCCCCCAAACTGCTCCAAATTCCTTTAAATAATAACTCTAAACAAATTTTAGAACATCAGAACACTCAAAAAATATGGAGTAGAGCATTTTCCAGTTGAAGGCAACTTAGAAGCTCAGCAGAAAAGGTCTGTGACATCAGGGTGAGAGTCCTGGGGCAGGACACACCAGGGCAGCTCCAAATCCAGCCCCAACCCCAATCCGGCCCAACCTCTGAATCAGTGACAATACTTGTATGACTTCCAGGCCTCAGCCCAGAGAGAGATAGCAAAGAGGTCCTGGAAGGTCAGCAGAAAAGGTCTGTGGAACAAGACTGGGAACCCAACACACAAACCCATCCCAGTCCAAGTTCCAGCCCAGACCCCAGGGTCAGCAAGGGAGGACCTCTGGATCAGCAGCAGTGCTGGTAGCTTCTGGACCTCTTAGCCCGGGGACACCAGGAAGGACTCAGAAGGTCAGTGGAAAGGATCTGTGGCAATGAAATGGGAGTCTAGTGTGCAGTTCCAGTGCAACCCCAGTCAGCATAGCTCAGCCCTGGTCAGTGCACTAGACCTTACAGCTATAGTAACGAGGACACACCTAACAGCTCCAGGGCAGGAAAGAGTACTTGTAGTCAGATCCCTAGAGGAATCTTGGCTAAAACCCCAGAAGCTTGGGATAGTATACTCTCCACCCTGGAAACAGAGCCCTATTTTAACAAAGAATTAAAAGCTGAGTAATGAGGTAGGAAAAATGAGTATAAAACAAAAAAAGTTTCTGATTGTTAAAAGTTATAAACACATAAAAATGTTATGGAATATTATTTTTCTGTAAGAAATGACCAGCAGGACGATTTCAGAGAGGCCTGGAGAGACTTGCATGAACTGATGCTGTGTGAAGTGAGCAGAACCAGGAGATCATTATACACGGCAACAACAATATTATATGACGATCAATTCTGATGGACATGGCTCTCTTCAACAAGGAGACAATTCAAACCAGTTCCTATTGTTCAATAATGAAGAAAGCCATATACACCCAGACAGGCCTGTGGGATCTGAGTGTGGACCACAACATAGCATTTTCATGCTTTTTGTTGCTGCTTGCTTACATTTTGTTCTGCTTCTCTCTCTGGAGGAAGGCAGGAAAATTGGAATACAAGGTTTTACAAGGGTCAATGGTGAAAAATTATCCTTGCATATGTTTTGAAAATAAAAAGTTCCTGCGAATGGATTCACCTATTCTGGACAGCAATTTGTAACTATGCTCAAAAAGTTATCAAACTGTGTATACCCTTTGACCCAGCAGTGTTTCTATTGGGCTTATATCCCAAAGAGAACTTAAAGGAAGGAAAGGGACCCACATGTGCAAAAATGTTTGTGGAAGCCTTTTTGTAATGGCAAGAAATTGGAAACTGAGTGGATGCTGGAGAGTGGCTGAATAAATCATGGTATATGAATGTTATGGAATATTATTATTCTGTAAGAAACGACCAGCAGGATGATTTCAGAGAGGCGTGGAGAGACTTGCATAAACTGATGCTGAGTGAAAACAGCAGAACCAGGAGATCATTGTACATGGCAACAACAAGACCCTATATACATGATGATCAATTCTGATGGACATGGTTCTCTTCAACAATGAGATGTTTCAAATAAGTTCCAATTGTTCAGTGAAGAAAGCTATATACACACCCAGAGAGAGGGATCTGAATATGGACCACAACATAACATTTTCATGCTCTCTATTGATGTTTGCTTGCATTATGTTTCCTTTCTCAGATTTTTTTTTCTTGTAGATCTGACTTTTCTTGTACAGCAAGATAACTGTATAAATATGTATACATATATTTGATTTGTCAAGTATTTTAAACACAATTAACATGTAGTAGACTTCCTGCCATCTAGGGGAGGGGGTGGGAGGTAGGAGGGGAAAATTTGTAACAGAAAGCTTTGAAAGAGTCAATGTTGAATAGTTACCCAAGCATATGTTTTGCAAATAAAAAGCTTTAACAAAATAAATAAATAAATAAATAAATTTTAAAAGTTCCAATAAAAATAAATATTGGTCTACTTGAAAGTCATGATCAAAAAAAGCCATACAATTCTGGGCACATCTGTTTCTGGAACTACTGCCCATGCTGCTCTATCTCCTAGATTAGCAACATGAGACTTGGGTGTATTTGAGGGAGACTGAACACATGTATACTTACTCCACTTTGAGTTTTTAACCACAAATCAATTACATACATAATCCCTATAGTTAAAATAGTTAGATCAAGTGAATACAAGGCTCTTCAAAATCTCATGACAGGATTATATTAATTATAAAGTACCATTATTTTTCCTAAGAATTATATCCACCTACCTGTCCTGGTTCACACTTCACAGTTCGTTCATTCTTCAATTCTGCTAAAGACATATCAATTCTTCTGAAACACAGACATGAAAATAATTAATAGCTATACATCACACAATGAAACACTTTTATAAGTGTATCACCAAATTCAGAATAAAGTTGGTCTATTTCAAATCCCATTAAAGGAAATTAGGTAATTGAAGTGACCTGAGACTGTTTTCATGGCACAGTATCCTTTGGCCTGAACTCTAGGAAAGTAGGATAGTGAGGCAATGATGCTCTCATCTACTAATCATTAGTGACTAAGTTGTACTCATGGATAATCACAGTTTAAATCTGAAACTTTGTAATGATTCTAGTAGTGTATCAATCTTAAAGTAACTTGGCCACATTCACTCTGGGGAGTGAAAATACACACATTCTTGCCTGCCCTCAGTGCAGTTGCTATTTCTGACTATTTAAAGCAGTATGACTTTAACTAAATTCTGAATTTTTTACTAATGATGTCAGCAGGCAAATAAAGAGAAATAAATAATGAAGGAAGGACTACAAAATTCTTTGATGCTATGCTAATACTTTCAAAAACAAAACACCATTCCACTTGAATAGATTATAATTTGTTTTGGAACAAGGCTTTGAGATTACTGATGTACATAGTGTGCATCCTTTCAAACTAATAATTAAGAATATAGTCTACTACTTCTTTAGCCTTTGGGACCCCCTCTTCTAATAAAAGGATAAAGACAGGGCCAGAGCCAAAATGAAGCATCAAATACCAAGGGGCTTGCCATAGGAACAATGGGATTAGGACATAACTTTTGAGGCATCCAGTGGCCATAACTCTATACTAGTTCTCCCCACCTAACTTCAAGAGGGCTACTTTGATCTGGCCAATGAGAAAATGTCCCGATGAATTCTCGTGATAAAAGACAAGAAGCATATAAAGTTGTGTAGTTCTATTCCTCTACTATCAAGGAAATGTAAACAAAGTATGAGACCCAGAGTGAACAACAAAACAAGGGGAAGATGCTCAACAGCTGGATTTTTGTTTTGCATTTATTCCCATGAGTTAAATGGGAATTGTAATATTAAGTTATTTACCTGTGAATTTCTGGATCTGAATTCATTTTAATTTCATTTATATCAGGAACTTGTGTATCTTGCATTTTTGAGAAACGTTCATGTAGAGTAAGATCAGAAGATGGAAAATAATTTGCTGGAAAAAGATAAGTAGTTTTATCTTACAACTGACTGCACTTATAAGATTAAATATAAACATACAAAAACAGGGCTCTGAAAATAACAAAAAAGGAATGTGTCTCTTCTCAAGATGATACAATCTTGGCGTCTCTAAAAACCTATCAATGCCTAGAACCACAGGAGGTGCTTAACTGAGAAGTTCACAAATGAATTGACAATATTTGCTACTTTAAGTTCTAATGCAAATAAAATAAAATGTCCCCTTCTTATCATCTCATGGATTTGTAATATATGTACACTACTGTCACACATGCCTAAAGACTACCAAATAATAGAGGGATGTAGTAATTGCAAGATAATCAAACTGCTTTCTTTTGGCACAAAGACTACTCAAATCTAGGAGATAAAGACAAACTCAATTTTCTTTTTTGTTTCTAGACAGCTTTTGTCATGAAAATTTTAATTTAGGGGCAGCTAGGTGGCGCAGTGGTTAGAGCACCAGCCCTGAAGTCAGGAGGACCTGAGTTCAAATCTGGTCTCAGACACTTAATATTCCCTAGCTGTGTGACCCTGGGCAAGTCACTTAACCCCAACTGCCTCAGCAAAAAGCAAAAAAAAAAAAAAAAGAAAATTTTAATTTACCCCCAACATTAGAATCCTGATGGAAAATACTAAATCTTTAACTGCCTGTCTAAAATGAGACACAGAAATGACAACTAAAAAAAAATTATTACAGTATATAGATTTTAAACAAAAGCTAATGAAAAATAAGAGAATTTTAGATAATTTGTATAGGCAGCCCCCCCCCCCCCCGCAATTACCTAGGTGGTGAAGTGGACAGAGCACTGAGCTGAAAATTGAGAAGATTCATCTTTCTAGGTTCAAATCTGGCCTCAGACACTTATTAGCTTGGTGACCATAGACAAGTAACAACTCCATTTGCCTCAGTTTTGTCATCTGTAAAGTGAGCTGGAAAAGGAAATGGCAAAACTTCTAGTGCCTTTGCCAAGAAAACTCCAAATGAGGAACATGAAGAGTTAAACATGAATGAAAAATAAACAAAAATCCAAAACACATTAAACTGTTGATACAAATTTAAGACATAATTTAAGCTTCCATACCAATGCAATTCTATTTTCTAAACTTTTCTTTCAACTAAAGCCTTTTGACAATTATACTCTCTTTAAATGGATGTAATGAGAAAAAAACACCTGCCTAAATACTAGTAACAAAATACTCTTTCATCAAATTTTCTCATAATTTATCATTTCAACTTTTCTCCTCTAAAAAATGAAGAAGTTGGACTAGAAAACTTCTAAGATTCCTATTATCTTTGTATTTATATCTATGGTCTTTGATTCTGCCTGGGCCTCATTCTATGTGACCAAGAGCAAATCTTTCATTAACTATAGTTATCTATATATCTATTTCTACTCACTGCCAAGATTACACTAACCCCCCACTCTATCAATCTCTAGTAGTTTTTGAACTCAGCACTTAAATAAAACCATTCTCTCCAAGATTATCAAAGATCTAACTGATAAAACTGATAAGCTTTTTTTACTTGTCATCTTTTTAAATTGATTCTTTTCTGTTTTTGACAATTCTTGATCAAGCTCTTTCCTTGATGTCTGTGATACTGCTCTCCGGGTTTTCCTATTCTGACTGTACTTGTTCAGTCTTTATTATATCGTACCATCTCTCTCTTTCTCTCTCTCTCTCTCTCTCTCTCTCTCTCATATTAATTATAATTATGTCTCTCAAATCTCTGTCCTGAATACTATATGTGGTCAACTGCCTGCTATATGTTCCTATCTGGATGTAATAAAAAGATCTCAAACTCAACACATCCACAAAGAGTCCTCATTAGCTATTGTCAAAAATCCATTCTTTTCCCATAACTTCCTTTATTTTGATGAGGCCACCATTATCACTGCAGTCTAGTTCAGCAAATTAAAGCTCTTCTTTCTCCCAAATCTTTACAGTTGCTACACCTTTTTAGTTGTTTCTCCAATATCTCAGATTCACTTATCTTCTTCAGTAATCTTAGAAAACCTTATCACTTTGACTATCACAATAGTTTACTGATTTAATAGTTATTCCCATTTCCAGTCTCTCACCTTTCTAACTTAGAGGCCACAAAGCCACCAGTTTTCCTAAAAGGTTCAATAGCTCCTGATTACCCGGAGATAACTCTCTGTACTCAAAATCCTTTTATCTGGCTCCCATCAACCTCTGCAAATTTATCTCATACTATGCCTTTCAATTGTAACATACTCATTGCTCTAGCCCAGGGCTTCTTAAAACTTTTTCTGCTTTTGATCTCTTTTTCCCTGAAAAATTTTTATATGATGCCAGAGATGTATAAAATAGGCATACAAATCAAACATTTTCTGATAATAAATCAAAATTTGGGTCCCCCAAATTTAATTATAAGACCTCAGGGCTCTAGCCAAATTGCCGTTTGTCCAAATAGGGCATTCCATCTTTGCCACCACACTCTCCTCCCACACCTCAAGTCTTAGCATTTTTAGCTTCCTTCAAGACTCATCTCAGGGATTCTCTTCTATGGGAAGACTTCTGATTCTCTAATTGTTAGTGAGCTTTCCTTTCTGAAATTATATTTTATCTATAAATCTATATAAATGTATCCTTCCAGAAAAAAAGTGAACTCCTTGAGGACAGGGACTGTTTTTTCCTTCTATCTTTGTATCCCTAGCACCATGCTTTGCACAAACTAGGCATTTAATAAATGTCCAGTCAATGAATAACTTCAATGTCATTAACTATAAAATTAAAATTCCTAGATTATCAATCTCACACAGTTGTCATAATGAAATAACATATACACAAAAGCTATTAACTACCAGCTATTAGTAACTTCACCATTATTAATGAAAATACATTTATAAAGTGTGTATAATAAATACATCAATTACTCTGCTCATTGAGAGGACAAATACAAACAAGCAAGACAATCTCTGCCCAAGATTACATCCTAATAAAGGACAACACATAACTGAGGAACAGAGGCAGCATTTGTGTGTGGTGGCTTGGTTTAGAATGGCTAAGAATCTCATTCAATTCTGGGTTCCTAGCAGAGTAAGATACAGTAAGACAGCAAAACCACATAGCCTGGAACAGAATCCAACTTCCAATAGGATGAGGATTATAGACAATGATTTTTGGTACTGCAATATACTTGGATCCAGGCTTCTATACCTTTACATTTTTTTCTTATACTTTTTCCTTGATCTTTCTTCACCATCAGAATTTCTCTGAGCTAATAATTCTTGGTTATTTTGGGTGCCCATCACTATCAACCCTGCCTTCCCAAAACCATTCTGAATTTCCAGTCTCATCTGTTGCAAACTGAGAAATTAGATAATCAGGCTTAGCAAAATCATGTATAAAAATGTGAACAATTCATTTCTGTAGAAGGACCTAAGGGGCTACCCTTAGAATAAAATAGATTTTAGCACACTGATCTGGCACTATCTATGTTGATTGAAGGCTTTTTGTTCCATTCTTTTCTGGCTTTCAATTGTGTTTTGGGTTCCTGGCTAAGTGAGGTCACTCTACACAAATTTCCACCCCTTTTCCATTAATACATTTATGTTTTTAAAAATATTACTTTTAAGGAATATGCATTTTGGGAACTCTGTGACATGTAGTAATTACCTACCATATGTATTTCATACTTGGTTTTTGCAGTTAGAATCACAGAGAATAAAAAGAATGATAAGTAGTATATAGATTCAGTTTAAAGGAATATTCCAGGCTGTATAACTTCATGTAAGTCAACAAATACTCCCTATCTTAGTCATAATATATAACACACACTAACCTTTAACTTGATGGATTATTGTGATGATTTCCTGAGTAAATTCTCCTGGTTTGTTTTCAACATTCTGTGTTGTGGAGTCAAGATGTTCAAACACTGGGCGGAAGTTTTCCTTTTTCCTGCCAACAGCAACCAAATCATGTGACAACTATTTCTCTGTGGAAAGGCTAGCAGTAGCCCTAGAATAATTTGCATATCTATTTAACAAATTTTTAAATGAAATTTCTTATTAAAGGAGTTACTAAAAAAGCTTTAAAAACTAAGCAAATAGTTTGTTATATTATCTTCCATTATGATAAAGGTTGATCACTATATGCAATAAAATAAAGATAAAAATAGGGAAAATTGAGCAATTGGGTTCTTTCTTTTAAGGAGACAATACTAATTCTTTCTACTTATAAGCACCTATATGAGATCTCATTAAGTTTTGTTTCCAAATGAAAAATCACAATAAGTTATTAAGATATTCAATTACATAAATTGGGAAATCATCTTTACATTGAAGGGTTCTAATAAAGGCCTCATTTCTAAAATTATATATAGAGAATTGTCTCATATTTATAAGAATTCAAGCCACTCTCCAATCGATAATGGTCAAAGGATATTAACAATTTTCAGATAATGAAATTAAAATCATTTCTAGTCATATGAAAAGGTGCTCCAAATCACCTTCTCTGAAGTACCACTACACATCTGTCAGATTGGCTAAAATGACAGGAAAAGATAATGACAAATGTTGGAGGGGCTGTAGAAAGGCTGGGACACTAATACATTGTTGGTGGAACTGTGACCAGATCCAGCCATTCTGGAGAGCAATTTGGAACTATGCTCAAACACCCAGCAGTGTTTCTATTGGGCTTATATCCCAAAGATATCTTAAAGGAAGGAAAGGGATCTATCTACATGTGCAAGAATGTTTGTGGCAGCCCTTTTTGTAGTGGCTAGAAACTGGAAACTGAATGGATGCCCATCAACTGAAGAATGGCTGAATAAATTATGGTATATAAAGGTTAAGGAATATTATTGTTCTGTAAGAAACGACCAGCAGGATGATTTCAGAGAGGCCTGGAGAGACTTGCATGAACTGATGCTAGGTGAAATGAGCAGAACCAGGAGATCATTATACACGGCAACAACAAGACTATATGATGATCAATTCTGATGGACATGGCTCTATTCAATAAAGAAATGTTTCAAACCAGTTTCAATTGTTCAGTAAAGAAAGCCATATACACCCAGAGAGAGGGATATGAGATGTGACCACAACATAACATTTTCATGCTCATTTCATTGATAATGTTTGTTTGCATTAGGTTTCCTCTCTCAGATTTTTTTTTCTTGTAGATAAGACTTTTCTTGTACAGCAAGATAAGTGTGGAAATATGTATACATATATTCGACTTTTCAAGTATTTTAATATAATTAACATGTAGTAGAAAAAATAATTTAAGATATTCAATTACAAATTTTAGTTTTGAGTTTTCTACTCTCAAATTCTGGTTCAATTTCAGCCACTTTATATTTTATTTTTTAAATAACAAGGCTTTTATAAAGTACCTACTATGTGCTAGATACTGGGGATACAAAGACAAAAAATAAGCAGCCTCTATCCCAAGTATCAAGCAGGGTACTGAGATTAAGATACTCTTATAAGTAAATACTAAATACTAAGTACCAAGTAAGGAGTAGAGAAAGGCAGAGTATTAATTACTAAGGAAGTGAGTCAGGTAAGGCCTCCTGTGGAACTTAGTAGTAGAACTAAGCTTTGGTCTTCAAAAATCAGAAGTGAGGAAGGAAAGCACTCGAGGGATGGGGGAATGGCATTCCAGACAAATATGGCTAGTTATTAAGAGAATATTGGATGAATTTTATGTGAAATTATGCAAAAAAAAAAAAAAACACCTAAGATTACTATATCAGAAAGCTGGTTTATGAAGGCCTATGAATACCAAAGGGAACAATTTGCATTGTGTTTCCAGAAGCAGTAGGAAACCCCTGAAGCTTCTTCCTAAGACCTGGACTTTAAGAATTTCAAATTGGCAGTTCTGTAGAGGATGGGCTAGAATGGGCAAAGATAAGAAGCAGACAGACTAATTAAAAAGCTATTGCAATAATCCAGGCAAATGTAGTTAAGCTTCCAGTAGGACAAAATATGTGAACGAAGAAAAATAAGAAACGAACAATGTTTTGAGATAAAATACATAACACTTACCAAGTGATAGGTTGTGGGAAATGATGGTAAAGTGAAGACACCTGGGTGGCTAGAAAAATGACTACTCTCAGAAAAAAACTGAAGAGGAGTGGAATGAGAAGGCAAAAAGAAAAGAATTGTTTTTTTAGACCTATTGAGTTTGAGAAATCTATTTCTTCAGGATATATCCAAATATACACATTTTATTTTTGAAGTAACATTTCCAATGTTATTTCTTTGACATAAACTTTATTTGAAAAATTCACACAATTTTCTTTAGCAGCTGGAGGGAATTTATAGCCATTTCAAATCCATGAAAACTTGATTACTTCTAAAAATTAGCAGGAACACTTATTATTTTTTGGAAACATGGAGATTATCATAAAATATCTACTGATCACAACTCCCTAATTAATATAACCCTAAAAATTAAAACTTTTCCTCTACCTAAAAGCTAGTTAACTTTTTTTTTTTGGTTTTGGTTTTTTTTGCTGAGGCAAAGTGGGGTTAAGTGACTTGCCCAGGATGGATCACACAGCTAGGAAGTGTCTGAGACCAGATTTGAACTCAGGTCCTCCTGACTTCAGGGCTGGTGCTCTAACCACTGCACCACCTAGCTGCCCCTGAAAGCTAGTTAACTTTAAAAATTGACAAGCTAACAATCTCAAGTGTAATCAAAGTGGAAAATTTACTTTTCTTTTTTTTTTCTCTTTTACATAGTATTTTATTTTTCCAATTACATGTAAAGACAATTTTTAACATTCTTTTTTAAAATTTTGGGTTACACATTTTCTCTTTCCCTTTTCCCCTACACTTCTTCCAAAAATGGTAGGCAATAGATTATATATATATACACACACACACATATATATACACATACATATACACACACATATATGTGTGTAATCATGTAAAAACATTTCTATAGTAATCATTTTGTAAAAAAAAAACAGAAGGAAAAACTACAAAAAAGCTTAAAAATGAAAATAGTATGTTTCAATCTGTATTCATACAAATTTACTTTTCTTGATAGCTAATACCAACTGAAAAAATTCTACCTGGTAATGGAGGTGATGATTATAATTACTTCATAGATTTAGGTTTCAATGTGTAGTAATTCATTTACTGGTACCAAAAAAGTCTGGGGAAACTACTCCAATAAATTTACTGGATTAATATTTTAGAAGGAAATTGTGACCATTAATATTCATGAAGTTGCTTGTATTTTCCTATGTATATGACTTATAATGAAGGCACAATGGCATCAAATAAAAGCAACAAGTAGACTCTTGGTTATGTGCCAACTATATTTTCTAAGTTATTTCTTTTGCAAAACCTCACTGGAAAGCACAATACATTTTCTTAAAACTGGAATTGTCCTAAGAAATGTGGTAATGTAGGTTAACTATATAGTGATGATATCCCCTACCAAAAGGATTCCAAAGAAAAGCAGCTTTACAACTTATGCATTTTATATTAAAAATAAATCTATTAAATAATTAAATATTAAAGACTATTAAAAAATGTGAAAAACTAAATGCAAACACCTTAGATATTCTTCCTAATTCTTTATTGTTTATTCTCCCTCTAGTTTCCTATCAGCCAAAGGTCTATAATTTGTCACAAAAGATATTCACAACAGTATTCAGTCTCTGAAACTAATCCCAAAAGAGGAATTCAATAGATGTTTTAATGTTAGCAGCATTGTTAGAATAAACATAAAGTGTTGCAGATGTGAGTGTTTTGACGAGAACAACAATCATTTGAATGTAAAAATTCAGCCAAGGTTTTAAGTCATTACTAAATAATAACAGCTTAACAAGGTTCAGTAGGTAGTAGAGTAAAATGTCTGTGTGCAATATGAAAAATTTTGAAAATCTGGGCTCTGGGATTTCTAGGTCATGAATGTCTATGGTCATGAAATCATCAGTAATGTTTATTCATCTCTTGCTTATTGGCTGATAAATGCAGAGATATCACCACACAGACACTTTCAAATAAAAATTGGTATTGGAAAAAATTAATAATACAATATATATAAAATAATAATAATATCAAGGTCAGGCATGAGGCTTGGGTGCAGCTCAGTATCAGAAACTCCTACAATATTTCTTCAACTATGGAATTTACCTTCTTTTATAAAACTTTATCTAGCTTTCTGTTCATTCACAAAGCAAGAATACAAGCAAGAGCTAAGAAATAAGTTTTTAAAAGTTATAACTGTAAAATTTATCTCCTTTGGCAAAATAGCTTTAGACCTATAGTTTTATAACTTACAACTTAACATCCAGAGAAAAGCTTGCTTTTCTTTTAAAAATTTTCTTTCACCATGATACAGCAGTGTCACTACTGAGTCTGTATTCCCAAGAAATCATAAAAGAGGGAAAAGGACCCACATGTGCAAAAATATTTGTAGCAGCTCTTTTTGTAGAGGAAAGGTATTGGAAATTTGAGTGGGAGCTCATCAACTGGAAAATGACTGATTAAGTTATAGTATATGAATGTAATGGAACATTATCAAGATTTCAGAAAAACCTGGAAAGACTTACATGAATTGATGTTGAAATGAGCAGAACTAGAACACTGTATACATAGTAATACTATTATGTATTTATGAACTAATATAGACTTAGCTCTTTTTAGCAATGTAGTGATCCAAAACAATTCTATACCTGGGATGGAAAAAGCTATGCACAATCAGAGAGAAAACTACGGACTTGAATGTGGATGAAAGCATGGTACTTTTACCTTTTTTTTTTTCTTTTTCTTCCTTGTGGTTTTTTCCCTTGTGGAATGAATTTTTTTTTTAATACAACATGACAAATGTGGAAATGTGTTTAAAAGCACAGTATATCTATAACCTATAGGAGATGGCTTGCTATCTTGGGGAATAGTGAGGGAAACAAAGAGGAAGTAAAGTAGGGAGAAAATTTTGGAATACAAAAACTTACAAAAATAAATCCTGAAAACTATCTTTACATGTACTTGGAAAAAATAAAATACTATTGAGAAAAAAAGAAAAGAAAAAAATCTATTGTATAGATAAGGACAATATCCTAGAAGTAAAGTAAATTATATGAAATTATATTTCAAACCTTTTTTAGTATGGTTACAGGGGAAAACCAAACAAAAACAAAACTGGATTTTAAAGTTAGAAGATCTGCTTAGAATCCCAATTCTTTAACTTACTTGTGTCATCTTGAACAAAATATATTACCTCTTTGGGCCCAGGTGGGTTTCCTTATCCAATATTATCAGTGGATCTCAGAAACTATTAATAACTTAGCAAGAATCATCTACTACCTTGCTTCTCCAACCCAACAAATAGTTATTTTGCCTTCTCTTAAAGGCCTCTACCATAGCAACTATGGACAGCCCAAACATAATTAGTCAATTCAACAAGTCTTAATCTTAATTATCTTGATTTTAAGTTGATATATTAAGGTCTCTCCAACTATAAACTTATGTGCCATTAAATATCCAACATCCCTTAATAACAACCATCCCATAATCCAGTGATTTTAAAATACGTCTTTGTATCAGAGTCAAAAATTTTTTAAAAACCACAGCCAATTTTAACTTTTAGAAACAATTTAACAGAAAAT